>LPNX011013845.1:0-20582 GCA_001517045.1 Pseudotsuga menziesii | reverse complement strand
ACCATTCCACAGACATGCGTTCTCCGAGTTCTCAGCAGTAGATTCGGAAATCAATCCAGTTGAATCAGATTTAGTGATCTTTGCGAAGGACTAAAGATTCCTCATATCTCTGATTTTCTCAGCCCACTGGCGTCTATGGATGATATGAATTGACGGGCTTACTCCAGCGTGCGTTCATTCAAAACAAAATCAAGTTAAAAAAATATGAATGATCTTTTAATGATTTGGATATGGCTTCTCAGAGTGACTAATGGTTTCAGCTGTTACAGTGGTTGCAGCCATGGTGGATGCCATGACCACAAACCACACAAGCAGCAGCAGAGTTTCACTTCCTTAAGCCATGAGTTCTATATTTCTGTATTCCCATAAATAGATAAAGATCTCACAGCGCCTTGTCGTGGGTGGAAATATGAATGGTGCATATTGAGTTTGATCGCCCGCAATAAGATAAGCTGGGGTTGGGTGTTGATTGTTGGATTAACTTTTTGACCAACAGATACAGTAGGGCTGGCCAGTGGCTTTATTTTGTTAAACGTGCCTTGACACTGTGAAGCAAATCCATTGGTGCGAAAAAGTTGGTGGCAGGCTTGGAATGTGAATGGCAACCTGCCCTCGAATTTTTATTTGAATGGCAGATATGCCTACGAATCTTCTGTTTTCTCCACCTACAATTATGCTGGAGTTTAACTTTACAAATATTGTTTTACACTAATAATTGACTTGGAGGATTGCCACTCTAATAACATAGCGTAAGGTTACTTACCTTTATATAATGTTATTACAAATATAAAATTAAAATCAGCATAGATCTATTTTAAGTTTAGTTTTTAAGCTTAGATTTTTGAGCTCTTTAAATGAGGTGCCATCTAGTTTAACAAGTTGATTAATGGTACCTTCAGTATTGGAAAGATTTCGAGCAAGGATTGAATGGATTATTCATTCAATTTCAAAATCATGGTGTTCAAAACTTCATCATGATGCCAAGAGGGCATGAAATCGAGGGTTTGTTCCCATTTATGGCATTCTCGAAGAAAGGTAGGAGTTATATCTGGTTCAATTGGAAGATTGGTGCACTTATTTGGCCTCCTCTATTACAGTTCGAGTGCAGTCGCATTCTAGGAATTTCGTGCTACAAGGAAAGGGGGAGACCTCGTCATGGGGCATGGGCTCTCAAAAGAGGGAGAGCCAACCACAAAGAAGAGGAGAGTTCTTCTGAATCTCAATCTGCAAGTTAGGAGACTCAACAGAGAAATAATGAAGTATTGGATACTTTGAAAGAAAAGACTTCATCCACTGAAGAGTGGATGGAAACGGGAAATGGGGTTCAACTACAACAACAGAATGAAGGGGCAAGGATGCAAATTGAACATCCAAATATGCAAATAGAGATGAAGCTGCCTGAAAACACTTTGCCACTGGAAGAATTCAAATTCCATGGAGTTGTCAAGCTGTCTAGGAAGAGGTGGATACACCCCTTCACTTCAACCCTTCAAAATTAGTCACCTTTATCGACTGGCAGGAAGGTAACCATTTCAATTATTCTATTCATATTGGCTTTGAGAAGCCAAGGACCCTCCCTAGGCCTAGGTATGTCCTCAATGTGAGGGAACTGGTTGCCAATGTCTAACAGAGGAATACACCCAACTGATTTTCAATATGAGAAGGGATATGACGGACCTACAATTTTGCAAGGAGCAAGTAGCACACATGCAATAAAATCTATTGGACATATGATCATGTCACCCAGGCATGGAGGCCCACTCACTCGACCTACCCATCATCATTCCTCCAGCTCCAAAGCATGTAAGCGGTCTTCCTAAAGAGCAACAACATGATTTTTATGTTAGTTAGAAGTCTTCACAAAATGTATGTTGTTTGTCTTATGTTTTTAACACCAAAAAATTGTTCACCTAACTCTCCATTGTCCAAACCATAATTATACCTCATAATCCCACCATTATTCCCTTCATTTTGACCTTCACAATTAAATTCCACCAAAAATGGTCCAAACATTATTATTCCTTCCCCCATAAATACGGGGAAGTTGAGTATATATTGTGACTTATGCCCACTCTCTCCAAAAAGGTTAAAAAACCCTAAAATGAGAATGGGTAAAAAACCATGGACAAATACCATGCACAATAAAATACCATAGGTAAAAAAACCTTGGATCATCCTATAAATATATTGTGAAGGTCTCCCCAAAAACATTTTTAGTCACACTTTTGAACTTCTCATCAACTATTCATTACATTAGATAATTTTTCACCTTTCTGTGTTGTTCCCACATTTTTTCCATATCAATCCCACTGTGTATGTTGAGCTTGCTCCATACCCATTTGAATCCATCCATACCCATTTGAATCCATTCCCCATTTTTGACAACCATTATTGGAGGTGACTGGAGAACCAAACCGTGGAGTCGGTGGACCATTTCCTCAAATGGCTATAGTGGCCCACATTACTGAAAGGTATGATTGTCCTTGTTTTTATTAGTTAGAAAAACATAGAAATAAAAACTAAAAAAAATATTGTTGTTGTTATAATTCGAAGTTGAGAGATCCTTTGCACCATGAACTCTACCCAATGATCCGGTCGATATATGTGTTGAGGCCTGGAATGTCCCAGGTGGCAACAGTAGGGATTCTCCCCAATAAGCGTTCCTAATTAGCTCGTTATTGTTTGGTATGAGGAATCCGTCCAGTTTACGGTCTGGCTACCATAGGTCAAGTAAAGGTTTAAATCTTGTTTTACCAGTTGTGGTCTAGTCTACCATTTAAGTGTATTTTTTTAATTTTATCTTTATGTATGATATGCAAGTGCCTAATTAAATGCAATCGATAGAGATAACAATGAGTTCACAATGTGATGCACAGGTTCTTATTGTTCGTCTTACCTCTTTCGCTTCTAAATCGTAAACAGAGAAAAACAATGCTACTGCTAATTAATTCTATCTAACCTATCCCTAGGGAGCAAGATTATATTAAGATGAGTAATGTATCGTACAACATGCATAAAGAATATTACAGATAGCTACTCATAATTCAGAATACATGAGCGAAAGTAGAAAGATAAACAAAGAGATAGCTCATTCTTAGTTTACACAATCATTACTCAACATACTACATAAGTTTCACAAAATTAATAGGAAATCATTCATAACAAGGAAATAATTCATAAGTCAGAACAATCTCACAGTTTGTAGAAAAAGTTGAAACATAAGTAATTCAACATTCAACCAATCTATAGCATGCATTTGAGACCTAACAGCGCCTTCTCCAGCAAAAAATATGACTTCTTTATTATAAAAGGAACTTGTTCTTCTTACAATAACTTTTACAAAAAGATAGCATGAAAAAGGTCCCCTTTCTCTTTCGACTTGATCTCTATTTATACAATTTCAAATGTCTCTTGGTCTCCCTTGCCCTTTGGGACTCTTTTACAAATTAGTTACAAAAAAGGCCTCTGTCTCCTAGTGGGCTCGCTAACTTAGGCAAATATAATATTACAAAAAATGTATCAATAAAAAAACATGCTAAGTGGACCCAGCCACATCATTTATGAATTTCTTCCAAATATTAGCATCTTTCGCTATGGTCTCAAATTCTGACGGTTCTAGGAATCTGATAATGACCTCATGTTTGGAAACTTTGGCTTTTATATTTGTCACTCTGGTTGGAATCAATCAAATTTGATCTTCCAACAAATGATTGCTCACTGCTACTTAGGCTATTACAGTTTTTAGTACTTTCTCATTTAAACTTTTGATCAGTTGAATAGCCAGTTCATCCTCCTGCCATCTGACCTGCAATTGTTTTAAATATTCTTCATGCTTAAGTAATTCTTCTAACCTCTTCTTTGCAGATGTTTAGCAACGGTTGTAACCAGGCCCAATTTCCCACGGGAAAAACATACAAACTAACCATTCACTGCTTTTGTGCGAACCATGGAAAACAGAGCCCTTACCAATGCCTACGGGAGGTGTATTGGCGAACTTCATGGCTGGCGACAAAACTGGTTCTCTAAACACCTATCATTAACCTAGCCAACTAGGTAGAAAACACTTCTGTATAAGCATACGGGTTACCACTAGGGCCAACCTAACATGAAAATGGCCAAACCTAAAGGGAAAAAATGGGCTCGAAAAACCCCTTATAAACCGGGCCAAAACATAACCCATCAACGACGAAGGACAGTTTGCAAGTTTTAACAAATCATTTACTGGAAAAGGGATGAGAAACCTACCTGTCCGGTCAAAAAGAATGCCACACAGCTGAGAATGACTAACGAGCATGAGCCACGTGAGCTCCATCGAAAAAACCACGCAATAAGCTTCAACGAAAAGCGTTCTCCAGATTCCAACCGACTCCGTAAAAACAAAATGTAAAAAGACTTCGAATTGGGCAAATAAATAGGATTTCCGGGCTTTTAATTTCCAATTAAAACTTACATGTACGAACCCCAAACACCCATGGCTTCAAACAACCACGGGCCGAAGAACTTAAGTCATCATGGAAAACTCCCCGACACGACGACTCGAACATCCAACTTCATCCGCAACGGCGGCTCACACTTCATAATCCCTCGCAATCTCCTTATGGCTCAATGATAAAAATCACGTCGGAGAGAAAACAACAATGCATCTGTAATAGTGGCTCAAAACTCAAGACACTTCCACGACAACGTATTTGACAATAACTCTGCAACAAAATATGCAGAACACCCCGCCATAGTGGGTCAAATAGGAAGAAACTCCCAGATGTCAAATAAAAACGAACCGCGAAGTCTGTCACCGTGATGGGTGTGACTTACAAATATTTTCACCGTAACAATAGTAAATGGACGACGACTCGCAAAATAGAATAGTACCTGCCATAGCGGCCCATACATGAAAATCCTTTCGCTTCAGCGGTGGTGAAAAAAGGAGCATGCTCGTCATAGTGATTAAAAATTTAAAAATGGCTCGTCGTAGCAGCTCACACTAAGGGAAAGGTCCGCCATAGCGGCTCTCGAGGACTTAATTCAAAGGGTGAAACAAACCCCCCCCCCCCCCCCCCCCCCGCCGTAGCAGGCGCAACTCTCAATGATTTTCGCTGTAGCGGAAGCTTTAAAACGACGGTTTAAAACAAAAAAATGGTTTGCTATAGCGGCTTGCACACGACAATTCATCCGCTATGGGAAAGAAAGAAAACAACAAATCGTTGTAGCAGCTCGCAAACCATAATTGGGCCTGATGTTGCTACTCGAAGAAAAAGAAGAGTCTGTTGTAACGGCTTGAAACTGAGGAATCGTCCACTGCTGCGGATCAAAATTGGACTTTCTTCCTTGGTGGAAAACAATTTTTTTTTGAAAATTCATGGTGGACAGGAAAATCAAAATGGCAATCAAAACAAAGGAAAACTAAGATCTTCAAAGGGGGGCCAAAAAATATCTTCAAAAAATATTTTTGGGAATTGTTGCAGCGGCAACAATTGGCGACTAACTAGTGGACACAGATCTTTGAAAAACTGACTTTTGAAACAACAATTGCTTTAAAGTATCCTATTAGACCATTTTATTAGATTCCTTTAAGATGCCTAGATTTTCTAGAATACAAGATTTATGAACTTTTAACATTGATTATGGTCTAATGGGATAAGAGAACCAGGATTTCCAAGTCTCAAGAACTCTTCTAAGGCCAATATATGAAGTTTATTTTACCTCTTCCTTCGGATAGCTTCCAACTTAGACACCACAGGATTGTAACAAATTGTGAACATATATATATTCGTTTGTTACTCATTCCCATGCCATTTCACATTCTTTTGATGCTTTTGGACTTCTATCTTGTTGAGTCCTCCCAGATTGCTTTCTTTCTAGAATTTGCTTTAGGTTCTTCCATCCATATTGTCCTTTTGTGTGAGAGATATTTTGCTTTCAACTCACGGACGGAGAAGAACCTTCAAGCAATCTTATCCAAACTGACTTTATTTAGTATGTCCTTTTGATGTATGCTTTCTTTCTGGGAGACTTGACTCTTCTAGCCTTTTGGATTTCATTTGTGGCATGGGATCATTTAAATACCATACAACTGCTCACCCTGCTTCCTCTCCATGGGTCTTTTGCTATTATCTTTCTAGGACAGACTTTAGTGTGAAATGAATGGAGCCTCAAAATAGTATTCTGGACTTTTCTGACCTTAGTTATTTTACAGTGATTAAATAGGACTTCAATGTGTCCATATTCTATTCAGATAATCTGCTAATCTTAAAGGATCCTTAAGCATCATGTATGTACAAATAGCAAGCATTTTTTTGGTCAAAAGATTTTTAGTTTACCCAAAAATCTAATGAACTCCAAAACCAGAAGTTGTGTTGGCTTATTTAAAACATAAAATCAAGCAAATAAAAATGTAAAACAAGCAGAACTAATCTAAGAAAAAACAAAACTGAAAAACAGTCAAAAGTTTTATTTATGTACAAAGAAAACTCAAAAAGTATTAAGAAAAATATGGTTTGAGAACAAAACCATTGGTTGGAAAGTCCTCTTCCCACCCCTGTAAATCTTGCAATTTATAGGTTGAGGGGCCTAACTTCTCTGCAATCTGAAAAGTGTCTATCCATAATTGCTGAAATTTAGTGTGCTTTCCCTTCTGATCATGCGAGTGATCCCATTTAAGAACCAAATCACCTACGTCAAATTCCTTCTTTCCGGCTTTGTGCTTATCAAACCATATCTTCACCATTTCCTATTGATGCTTAAACATTTCTCTCGATTTGGATCTAGAATCCTCTAACTTTAGCAAATTATTGATTTGGATTTGCAGAACTTCATTGCCAGTTCCTTTAGAAGCTTGGGCTAGTTGAGAGGATGGCAACAGAATATTGGGAGGCATGATAGCTTCTTTCCCGTAGACTAGAGTATAGGGTGACACACCTAAGGAGTTCTTGAGTGTGACTCTATTATCCCAGAGTGCATTAGGCAAAGCTAGGTGCAACCTCCTTTGATTTTCTATGACTATTTTCTTCAAAATCCTAATGAGGTTTTTATTTGTAGATTCTGCTAGACCATTACCTTGTGGATAGTTGTTAGCAAAATAATGTAGCTTAATTCCTTTCTCATTTACAAATGCAGTCAATTTAATAAATGAAAAATATGAGGCATTATAAAAAACTAGGGAAATTGGAACCCCAAACTTGGTTATAATATGGTCTTGCAAGAAATCCATAACTGCATCTTCATTTACTTTTCGTAACGAGATGGATTCTACCCATCTAGTGAAGTAGTCTATTGCTGTCAGGATGTACTTGTGCTGCAATGAAGAATTTGGATTGATCTCTCCGATAATGTCAATCCCCCATTGCTCGAATGGTTCTTAAATAATAAGTGGCTTAATGGTCCTTCTGCATTTGCTTGTCTTCCACCGCTCCTTTGACAAGTGTTACATTTCCTAACATGAGCGTGAGCATCTTTAAATAAAGTCGGCCAGTAATACCCGGCTCTTAAAATATTGTGTGTTGTTGTATCTCCTGAGAAATGACCTCCAGCAAGTCCACCATGTAGTTCTACCACAACCTTAGTTGCATCTTCGCGTTCCAAGCATATGAGAAGAACTCCATCATAGTTTTTCCTAAACAACACTCCATCAATAATCTGATATAAGGCTGATTTTAAGCGTAATGCTCTCCTTTTCTTGGGATTTTAATGTTCAGGAAAGTATCCCTCTTGAAGATAGTGAACTAAGTCTCTATACTAGGATTCTGGAGCTGTGAATAAAGGACATACATCCACCATGTGTAATTCAACTTCATTATCCCAATTTTTATCTTCATTGTCTTGACTCTCAGCCATTAATTTGCAGAGCCCTTGTCCTTTGACTATGGTTGCTAAGTTTGAATTCTAGGTCATACTCTTGTAAGGTTGTTACCTAGTTACCTATTCTTTCTCCTAACTCTTTCTGTACAAAAAGAGATCAGACTGTTGGGTGCGGAACTATCACTTTGGTATGATTCTTTAGTATATACGGCCTGAATTGCTTCACCGCCTTAAAAAATGCCTAAGCTTGCTTATCAACCGTGGGATAATTCATTTCAACCCCTTACAGATCAGTGCTCATAAACGATATGGGGTACTCCTCTCCCCCTTCTTCTTTCTGTGTAAGCACCATTGCTAATGAATCGTCAAAAGCAAAAGTGTACAAGATGAAATCCTTCTCAAAGTTAGGGATTTTAACTGAGGGTGCATGAGCTATTGATGTCTTGATCTTGTTAAATGCATCCTTCTCTGAATCAGTCCACTTGAATTGAACACTTTGATTGACCATTTGTTGCAAAGGATTATTTGAGCAAAGTTTGGCACAAACCTTCGCACAAAATTGATTGTCCCCATAAAAGACTGCATACCCTTTTTATTATGGGGTAAAGGGATCTGTTCTATTTCTTTAATTCTCTCTGGGTCTATTGAGATCCCTTTTTTTGAAATAACATGACCCATTAACTTTCCTTCTGTAACAGCGAACACACATTTCTTAGGATTTCAAGAAATGCCATATTTTCTACAACTTTCGAAAATCTATTTCAAATGAAAAGCTTGTCCTTCTCTCTTCTTAGAAAATATCGTGACATCATCGAATAGACTACAACACTCCAACCAATCAGACTGCGAAAAGTTATATCCATAGCCCTTTGGAAAGTTTCTCCAGCGTTAATGAGTCCACAGAGCATTCTTCTATATGCAAAAGTCCCCCACTTGCTTCTAAAGGTGGTCTTGAGTCTGTCTTCCTCTGCTACTAGCACTTGGTTATAGCCTCAAAATCCATCTAACAGAGAAAACAGCTCAGAACCTGAGACCATTTGTAATATCTGTTCCATGGGTGGGACAGGGTAATTGTCTTTATCATATGCACTGTTTAAATTCCTGAAATCAACAGAAAGTATTATCTCTCCAGACTTCTTTCGTACTGGCACCAAATTTGAAATCCATTCTGAATGTCTAACCTTGAATATGATCTTAGCATCCATAAGCTTTTTCACCTCACTTTTGAATTAGAGGTTCTTGTTTGGGGTGCATCTTTCTTAGAGGCTGCTGATAAGGTTTGACTCCAACTTTGATCGGAATAACATGCTGTATAATTTTGGTGTCATATGTTTTGAGGTATTCGTATGTCCAAGTGAATACATCTTTGTATTGTCTGAACAAACTGATGAATTTTCTCCTCTCCCTTGGTGAACAACACTTCCCCAAATTCACATATTTGGGTTCAGCCTCTGACCCTAGATTTATCAGCTCGAATTGCAAAGATGAACTATGTGTCTTGACATTTGTCGGTTTTCTAAACTTGTTGCCTAGATCAAACATATGTTCCAAATCTCTGACTCCTTTAGGAATGAAATTTCCATTCTGAAGGTTTGCTTAATGCTCCTCATCATCTATTATGGCTTCTTTGAATGTATCATCATTCATTAGACATTCCAAGATTTGTTGATCATCATCAAACACCCTCAAATTGGTGATATTGTCTGGAATGGAAGGCCTGAAAAATAATTCAATTGAACATCTGTTATTCGTAAGTACCATCCTTGCAGCTGAAGTAGCTAACAAATCAGCTGCTGCATTTTTTACTCTAGGAATTGAAGAGATATTGAATGCATCAAAATTTGTTAATAAATCCCATACTTCATTTTGATAAGCCTTCAAATGTGGTGATATGTAATGAATTTTCTTCCGAACTTGTTTCACAATGATTTCAGAATCTCCGTACACTTTTATATTTTTTACTTTTAATTCCATTGCCTTTTTTAGTCCCTGGACTAATGATTCGTACCCATCTGTATTATTTGTACACTCAAATTATAACCTACAGGAAAGAATTTTTATTTTTTTTGTTTTCCCTCTGGATCCATCAGCACACAGCCAACTCCTGACCCTTCCATGGTTTTGGAACCATCAAAATAAAGAATCCAAAATTTCAACTCCTACTGAAATTGAACTACCACCTACATCTGAGATTAACTCTACTATATTACAATCAATCTTATCAGCCCGTGAAAACTTAAGGAGATCGGGATAGATATTTGATGTGTTATTGGCTTCTTCATCTTTATAATTTCCTGGTTCAAGCTCAAGAAAATATTTTCCCAAAACATAATTAACTGGTTCATTCTTTCCTTCCAACTGTGTTACGTTGTGTTTCATTTGAGGTTCCCTCAACACCTTTATTTGATTATGGAAACCTTTATAAGGTAACCAAACATGTGACCAATATGAGGCAAAATATCCCTCCAATTTTGATGACCAATCCCTGCTCAAAACCAAACCATATGCGTCTGGGATATCTGCTAGAACAATGTCTATATACTTGCAGACCCTCTCATTCGCTGATAAATGTATCAGGACATCTTCCATTTCTCATACCACTTTCACTGGAGTCCTATATAATTGGACAACTTGACCTGCAGTTGGCTTGGGTTGAGCATTTATTTGCTTGCAAACTGAAAGTGGCATGACATTTACTGATGCTCCAGATTCCACCAAACAATTATGCATGTTGTAATTGAAAATTTCATAAGTAAGTAGGAATGTTGGAGTTATATATTTAGACTTTCCTCCTAAACTTGCTTCACCAATCTCTTCATTAGTTTGGTTATCTTTCTAGGGTTCCTTCATAGATGTCTCAAGTTCCTTCAACAGCTTTTCCTTTTGTTGGGGTAGATTACACATTTCAAACAAAGAGATATTTGCTTTAGTCTTTTTAATATCTTCTACAATGTCACATCCCATTTCATGTTCAGAGGAATTCTTCTTGACATTCTCAACTTTGTTTTCTGTAGACTTCTCATGCATATTGACTGTCTTGGGACTTTGGCTTGAGATGACAAACTCTGGTATATTAACAGTTTGAGTATTATTTTTTATTTTTTTCATATTCTCTTGAAGTTTCTTTATCTTGGGTAGTATCATGTTATCCTCTTTCAATGAGCTCTGGCTCCTTGTTGTAACATTCATTTCTAGTATTTCTTCTTCCTCAGTGAGATCTTCATCCTTTAGATTAAACATGGAAACACAATCCCATAAAACCAAAGTGTCTTCTTCTTGGGTCTCTGTTGGTTCATGACCATTATCTTTTTCATCCACAATTTCTGTTAACTTGGAATCTAGTAACTGGTTCATCACTAAAGTCATAGAATTTATCCATTGTGGGCAATTTTTTCAGAGTGAGGTTGCTGATGGAATGTACAAAAGTTGTCCATTCCCACTTCTGTTAAATTCATAGCCAAGGGACTATGAGAGGGAGGTTAGGATGTACCATTATCATCTCTCTTTTTATAATAAGGTTTGAACTTCTTATTGGCCTCCTTTTCTTTTTCCATGTCAATTATTTTATTTGAAAGTTTCTGCACCATTTGACCACACCATCTAATTCTTGTGACCGGTCATCTTTAGGCTTAGTTAACAACAAAGGCTTCCTGTTCCCAAATTTTTTTTCTTCTGATTGTACAAGATATTGGTCTATACTCTCCATTTCGGCTTCCACCTTCTCAACTTCTTCATAACTCTCCACTAAGGTGGGATTAACTGATCTTTTGACAAGCGTGGATAGGTTAGGATTAAGAGCTGAGGTGTAATACTCAATTAGGGCGTTCTCAACAGGCTTTGTGGCTGCATCAAAGTTATTCTTAAAGGAAACACACCTGAGTGAATTTATGCACCCCTTCTTTCTTTTATTTCCTTAGGGAAATCAACCCTTTCATTAAAGCAGCATGGGTTCTCTGAATTCAATATTCGTTTCTAATCAATCTCTCAAAGGTATTCCAATTTGTGATTAAATTCGCCTATAGGGAAAAAACCATGAGGTTGCTTTTCCCTTAAGAGTATGAGGGAACAATCTGCATACTACATCTTCATGCTCTGTTGCTTGTAAGCCTTATAAATCTAGATAAAAACTTTGCAAATGATTATCCACAAGAATTCCTTCATTTGGTTCAAACTTGGGCAATGACTTGTCAAAATTCTGGGGCATGTCATGCAACGGAGGGGTAAGGTTTAGAGGAGATCTAGCTCTCCAATCAGGTGGTGGGGGAGGTTGATTTGCATTCACATTTGCCATGATTCTAAGTGGAGATTGAGGTGGAGACTGAATAGGGGTTCAGAAAGGTGAGCAATGAGGGGAATCTTGTCCCAACTGATTTAGGGGTTGCACAATTTCTTGCAAGGTTGTCTCTACCAGCTCTTTGAAGTCTTCTACTGACACTGAATCCTCACAGTAAGGATGATCCTTCTTATGAAACTCTCTTCTGGGTAAATCAGGAATAATGGGTAATCCTCCAATCCTCTTTGCATACGCCCTTGTAATTCTCCTTAAATCATCAACTACCTCGTTATCAATGGAATAGAGATACTCTGTGAATTCTTCTTCAGGACTAGGTCTTTGAGGGAAATTGGTTTCAAAACTATGACCGGTGGAGTGTTCTCAAGAAAAAAAATTTCATCTCCCAACCATGCACTGGTGGCCCTCCTTCTAGAGCCAAAACTGTTGAGTCCTGGAAAGTCCCAGGTGACAACAATAGGGATTCTACCCAATAAGCATTCCCAATTAGCTCATTATTGTTTCCTATGGGGAATCCGTCTAGTTTACGTTTCGGTTACAGTAGGTCGAGTAAAGGTTTAAATCTTGTTTTACCGGTTGCGGCCCGGTTTACCGTTTAAGTGTATTTTTTTAATTTTATCTTTATGTATGATATGCAAGTTCCTAATTAAATGCAATTGATAGAGATAACGAAGAGTTCACAATGTGATGTGAAGGTTCTTACCTCTCGTCTTACCTCTTTCGCTTCTAAATCGTAAACAAAGAACAACTATGCTACTGCTAATTAATTCTATCTAACCTATCCCTAGGGAGCAAGATTATATTAAGATGAGTAATGTACCATACAACATGCACAAAGAATATTACAGATAGCTGCTCATAATTCATAAAACATGAGCGTAAGTAGAAAGATATACAAAGAGATAGCTCATTGTTAGTTAACACATTTATTACTCAATATACTGCATAAGTTTCACAAAATTAACAGGATATCATTCATAACAAGGAAATAATTCATAAATTAGAATGATCTCACAATTTGTAGAAAAATATGAAACAAAAGTAATTCAACATTCAACCAATCTACAGCATGCATTTGAGACTTCACAATGCCTTCTCCAACAGAAAACATGACTTATTTATTATAAAAGGAAGTAGTTCTTCTTACAATAACTTTTACAAAAAGATAGCATGAAAAAGGTCCCCTTTCCCTATTGACTTGATCTCTATTTATACAATTTCAATTTGTCTCTTGGTCTCCCTTGCCCTTTGGGACTCTTTTACAAATCAGTTACAAAAAATTCCTTTGTCTCCTAGTGGGATTTCTAACTTAGGCAAACATAATATTACAAAAAATGTATTAATAAATCAAACATGTTAAGTGGACCCATCCACATCCTTTATGAATTTCTTCCAAATATTAGCATCTTTCGCTATGGTCTCAAAGTCTGACGGTTCTAGCAATCTGATAGTGAACTCATGTTTGGCAACTTGAGATTTTATATATGCCACTTTGGCTAGAATCAATCGAATTTGATCTTCCAACAGATGATTTGTTATTGATGCTTGGGCTATTACAGTCTTTAGTACTTTCTCATCTAAACTTTTGATCAATTGAATACCCAGTTCATCCTCCTGTCATATGACCTATAATTGTTTTAAATATTCTTCATGCTCAGGTAATTCTTCTAACCTCTTCTTTGCATATGTTTGGCAATGGTTGTTAGTTGTGAGCACCTTTCTAAAGAATTTTGTGCAAACACCTTTAGTCCTTCGGACTGCCTTTAACAATTCTTCCGCAGCTTTACTCCTGAATTCTATTAGTTCATACTCCAGCTTCACTCTCTCTAAGTCTTTGATGGGTGCATTAGATGGAGGTTCCTTGGTTGTTTCCAATCAAGTCAAACATCCTTGAATAATTTCCAAGATATCTTGGGTCCTGTCTAAAAAATAAGAAGTTGTACTCACAATCTCCTCCAACCTCGATTCTACTTGCCAAACTTTCAACATCTCATCTACTATTTGGAGTTGCATCTGGTAAATTTTACTTCATAGCATGAGGGAATGCTTTGTAAACGACTCAATATCCGTTATTTGCTCATTTGCTAATTTTAATAAAACTTCTAATGAATCCTTTTGGGCCTCCAATGCTGCTACTTGGGTTTCATAATGCTTGGCTTTCCCCTCAGCAGTAGTCTTCTGCAGTTCCAATTCTGCAACCTTATTTTCCAAACTTCCTTTCTCCTTACTCAAAGCTTCATTTGATGATTTCAAACTGTCCCGTTCTACTTCTAAGATTTGATGTCTCTTCTGAATCCTTTCAAAATCTGATAAGGTATCCTCATATTTTTTTTTGGATTCTCTTCCTCCCTTTTCTTCTGTCCTCAATACTTCCTTCATTTCGGCCATCTTTCCCTTGTATTGCTTAATGTTTTCCATAAGCTTGTCCACATTGTGAGCATTTGCATAGGCATTTGCAATGCTCATAGAAGCCAATTACTTCGGGTGATCTTCTACATTCTTCATGTCTGTTCTCTCCGTCGCAGTGGTCACTGCCGACTGAGTTCCTACCCTCAAAGCTTTCTCTGTCCTCCATGTAATAGATTTCGTTTTAGGATCAAAATGAATATCCTCTAAACATGCCACATCGTATTGCTTTGATGGTGTAAAAGGTACGAGCCCCATTTCAGCTATGGTCACATGACCCCCTATAAGGATGCTGCTAGATGTGGCTGCTGGGTTCTCTGGATTATCCCGCATAGTGCTTTGCTCTCGACCTCCACCACCTTGAACTTCTTCATTATCTTGGCCTTTCCCTTCTGGAATACGTCCTGTATCCTGCATACCTTGAACAGAGCTTGAATCTTCTTTAGCCAAGGCTTTCTCCAACTCTGCCATTTTCTTCAAAACAACCTCTATGCTCTTTTGTTTAGCGACTTTTGCCTAATCCTTCTGTGCTTCTTCTACCAACAACCTTTTTGCTCCTGCTGCAAGCCTGCGAGTGCTTTCTTCTTGGGCTTTCTTTGCAGCTTCCTCATCTCTTTTGTTTGGAATTGGGTTATTGCTGATACTTCCTTTAGCTCCAAATTCCTTTCCTTTTAACCTCTTGCTCAAGGCTGCCATACTGTAGACATTTATGAATACTTGCTCTTCTTTATCTATATAGTCTGCATACTCAAAATTTACCTTGTGCGCAGCTTTGTGAGTTGCCACCTTTCCTTGTGAATCATTCATGTGGAAGCTTTTTTCCCCAAAGTGGAAGATTTCCATCTCTTTAACGAAATCTGGAGCGCTTTTGAATTTGTTAAACTTGTAACTTCCCACGTAAAAAGGTACGGGTGGGAAAACAACTTTCTTAATATCGAACAAATGGTTTCCAAAACCATTTAGGAATACTTGTATGACTGCTTCCTTTAGTACTAGTTAGTCTGTTTCATACTTGGGCAGTAGTGAGGGTGCTCTGATGCCTCCATGCATTCTCAGATAAGTGCCCTCTTTGGTGAAAAAATAGTCACCATAATCTTTTATAAACTCTACTGCTCCTTCTGACAGACATGGACAGTCTTATAAAAATATTAACTTATATAGGGGCCTTATGAATTCTTCACAAATTAACTGATAATGATTGTGATATTTGTGGGCTCCCATAATCTGATATGCAACGTAAATAGGAGCCTTCCCCTCTATCCATACAAGATTTAGCTTCTCAAACCGGTGCTTATAGAGTATACAATCTATCAAGAAGGATGACATAAAGAATTCTGATTTGTTCTGCTTTAAACTCTCCTGGGCTTCTTTGATACATTTTGACAAGTTTCTAGCAGCGATATCTACCCAGTTAAAAATTGTTCCCTCCATAGCTTCATAATACATGAGGGGAATCCAGTCGAAATTATACATTTTTCCATCGGGCCTACCATATAGCCTGCTTAACATCAATGCTACTATTCTAAATGGGGTTCAAAGATGAGTCGTTTCATATTCTCCTGACTACTTATGTCTAAAGGTCTTTCCCTCAGTCATCATCCCCTTTACTATGGTTGTATAGTAAAACTTCATACTCTTGACCCAATCTGTTGTCACCCTTATTTCTACCTTTGGTAGACTGTATGCTTTTGAAATGAATGCCGGTGCGAATTATGCAACATGCTTTCCCTCTTCATCATTTATTATCATCCCTACCGTGTCTATTTTCAGAAACAACCATCCAATGACCTTTGCGCATGGAAAAACCTCTGGCCTAGTGTCTATTTTGGTTAACCCAGATTTCAAAACATTCTCGTACAGAGATAGATCCCCCAATCTAGCTTCTGGCACTTTTCTCTCAGCCATCATAGGCTAGATCTGGCCCCATTTTAGCTCATGGTCTGCCCCTATAATTGCTTTAGTGTCTTCATATACTATCTTAGCTTTTACCGCAAGCGGAACTTCGACAATATCTGTGCTAAATCACTTTCAGTGATTTTAAGCTTCTTCCTCCCCTTCTTCGGCATGGTTTCGGTGGTAAACAGTACATGCAAAACAGACTTGTCTCAGGATCCATATGATCAATGTAAGTGAAACCAAACATATGTATGCAGCATAAAAAACCTAAAGCTTCCTTACCCTGTCAGTTCCTTCCATTAGAAACAACAATACGAAACACAGCTCAGGGTTACGGTTAGAAAACCCTACTGAAATATGGGTAACCACTGTTAGAAACTCCAAGCTCTATTTGAAAAAATTGAAACCCTCAAAATGACCCTAACTCTCTCACAAGTACAAAAAACCTTGAATTGCGTCGATGGTATCTCAGGGCATAACCAGGCCCAATGTCCCACAGCCAAAACATAAAAACTAACCATCCGCTGCTTCTGCGCGAACCATGGAAAACGCGGCCCTTACCAATGCCTACGGGAGGTGTATTAGTGAACTTCCTAGTCGAGGACAAAATTGGTTCTTTGAACACCTATCGTTAACCTAGACGGCTAGGTAGAAAACACTTATGGATAAGTAGACGAGCTACCACCAGGCCAACCTAACACAAAAATGGCCAAACCTAAATGGAAAAAATGGGCTCGAAAAACCCTTTATAAATCGGGCCAAAACCTAACACACCAACGACGACAGACATTTTGCAAGCTTTAAGAAATCATTTACCGGAAAAGGGATGAGAAACCTACCTGTCTTATAAAAAAGAATGCCACGCAGTGGAGAATGACTAACGAGCACAACTCCACATGAGCTCTACTGAAAAAACCTCGCAGTAAGATTCAACAAAAAGCGTTCTCCAGATTCCAATCGACTCTGTAAAAACAAAACGTAAAAAGACTTCGAATTAGGAAAATAAATAGGCTTTTCTGGCTTTTAATTTCCAATTAAGCCTTACACGTGCGAAATCCAAACACCCATGGATTCAAACAACCGCAAGCCAGAGAACTTAAGTAATCATGGGAAACTCCCTGACACTGTGGCTCGAACATCCAACTCCATCCGTAACGGCGGCTCACTCTTCATAATCTCCCCGCAATCTCCTTGTCGCTCGGCGATAAAAATCACATCAGAGAGAAAACAACGATGCATCTGTAAAAACAACTCGAAACTCAAGACACTTCTGCAACAACATATCGGACAATATTTCCACAACAAAATATATAGAACACCCCGTCGTAGCCGTTCAAACAGGAAGAAACTCCTGAATGTCAAATAAAAATGAACTGCGAAGTCTGCCGTCGTGATGGGCGTGACTTACAAAGATTTCTATCAGGGCTAATTTTAGGGGCGAATTTTAGCCCAGTGGGCTATTTTTCCATGTTTTTCTCCCAAAAAAGTTTCACCATTTTGCATTTTTTGAACCCCTGTTTCGCCCAATTTTGATGGGGTAAAAATTTTTCACCCTAAAATTCGCCAAATTATTATATAAACAATATAAAATCCTTGGAAATTAAAATATTTTTTGAAAAATATCGCCAATCATTTTATAGTTGACATTTTAAGAATTGGTAGTATTCGCCAACATTTATACACTTTTAAATAAGTATGGTTCCTTAAAATCATCCCTGATTTCTATCGTAGCGGGAGTAAATGGACGATGAATCGCAAAATAGAATAGTACCCACCATAGCGGCCCATACATGAAAATCCTTCAGCTTCAGCGGTGGTGAAAAAAGGAGCATGCTCGTCATAGCGGTTCGAAATTTAAAAATGGATCGTCGTAGTGGCTCACACTAAGGGAAATGTCCACCGTAGCAGCTCTTGGGGACTTAATTCGAAATACGAAACAAAAAACTCCCCCTCCCCCCACTGTAGCGGGCGCTACTCTCAACGATTTCCGCAATAGAAGAAGCTTTAAAACGACGGTTTAAAACAAAAAAAATGGTTTGCTATAGCGGCTTGCACATGACAATTCATCCACTATGGGAAAGAAAGAAAACAACAAACCATTGTAGTGGCTCGCAAACCATAACTAGGCCTGATGTTGTGGCTCGAAGATAAAGAAGAGTCCACTGTAGCGGCTCGAAACTGAGGAATCGTCCGCTACTGTAGATCAAAATTGGACTTTCTTCCTTGGTGGAAAACGATTTTTTTTTAAAAATTCATGATGGATAGGAAAATCAAAATGACAATCAAAACACAGGCAATCTAAGATCTTCAAAGGAGGGCCATAAAATATCTTCAAAAAATATTTTTGGGAATTGTTGCAGTGGCAACACTAGGGTAGGTGCTTTTGCACGTAGTATGGGAGAAATCTATACTACAGTTTTGATAAAAGCACCTGTAGTGAGGATTTCTCCCATAGTACGTGCAAAAGCACCTACCCTAGATCAATCAGATGATAAGGTAGAGTTCATGGTGTGATGGATTTCTAAACCTCGACTTGAATAACAAGTAATAGCAACATCTATATTTTTATGATTTTTATATATTTTTTCTAACTGATGAAAAACAAGGACAAGCATACCTTTCAATAATATGGGCCACTATAGCTGTTTGAAGAAAGGGTCCACCAGCTCCACGGCCTGGTTCTCCAGTCGTCTCCACTAATGGTTGTCAAAATGGGGGAATGGATTCAAGTGGGTATGGAGCAAGCTCAACATACACCCTGGGAATGCTATGGCAAAAATGTGGGAACAATGACGAATTGTGAAAAGTTATGTAATGTAACTTAATAGTTGATGAAAAGTTCAAAAGTGCGACTAAAAGTGTTTTTGGGGAGACATTCGCAATGTATTTATATGATGATCCAAGGTTTTTTGACCCATGGTATTTTGTTGTGCATGGTATTTGTGCATGGTTTTTTACCCATTGGAGAGAGTGGGGATAAGTCACAATAAATGCTCAACTTCCGTGTATTTATGGAGGAAGGAATAATATTTTTTTTGGTGTTAACAATTGTCTATTATGTAGTTGGTCCAGTTGTGCATATATGGATTTTTGGTTGAATGTTGTTAAACAAAGTTTTTTGAACATAAATTAGGTCCACCCTACTCTTTATTGACTTCTTCCTAGGCCCAAAATGACTCTATTTATCACTATATATTTCTTTCTCCAATAATATAATCTCTTAAAACAACATAAATCAAATTTCTTGAATTGTAAAAAATTTAAGATAATTTTTTTTACACAACTCAAATGAATGCTCTAATTCCAATCAAATATTTTAAATAAATGTTTAATAATTATTTTTTTAATTAATAATAAAATTTTATTAACTTCTTGTATAAATTCTATATACTTAAATAAAAAATATTATAATTAAATAAAAAATAGCCGTAATAAAAAAATAGCCATAAAATTGTATAAATTGAAATGGAAATGAAATTGTAATCCCTTTTATCTTTAAAAAAAAATGTCTCGTAAACACTTCTTGATGTGATAGTGCTCAAGCTTAAATTTTTATTACCATTTACTGTCCAAATTTTTGTTTTTTAATATGAAAGTCTTAAGTTATTCATGTTTATTCATCCTTTGGATAATCTCTGAAAGTTATTTTTAAACAGTTCATTTAATGCTGCTTTTATAAAGATATGACCCATTAAATGTGATCCAATTATTCAAATCTTACAATACCAAAGTACTTATTGAACTCTATTACTTCTATATCACTTATAGTTTCTTAACTTTAACGTTATATTTATTTATCATCTTCCCATATATTTATTTATTATCTTCCCATACCTTGCAAACAGTAAATTTCTATCGTCATCACTCCCATGCTTTACAATTTTGTCAATGCATTGTCTATTGTTCAAGTATGCAGGTGCATCATTGATGCAAGTTAGAAACATTATCTATTGAATGTGTGGAGCTAAATCATATGCTATAAATTATTAAAAAATAATTAATATTTAGTGAACTTCTAGGCAACAGGTAGTATGGAAAGTTTTTCTATACTTTATTTTCATTTTCTAAATAATTATAACAATACAATTTCAGAATCAAAACTAAACATTCTTTAAGAAAGCATGCAAAAAACTAGCTGCACCATTGATGCAAGTTAGAAACAATATCTATTGAATGTGTGGAGCTAAATCATATG
>LPNX011013834.1:64632-251053 GCA_001517045.1 Pseudotsuga menziesii | reverse complement strand
CTATCTCTTTCCTTCACTCTATCTCCATCCCTCCCTCACTCCCCCTCCTGCCTCTTTATCGTATTCTCTCTCACACTCTCTCTACATCATTATCTCTCTCTCTCTCTCTCTCTCTATTGTAATCTCTTACTCTATGTTTTCAGCTTATTGTTCTCCTCAACCCCCTACCTCATTACGACCCATATTCTTTGTTTTATCATGTCTCATTCCTTTCTCTTCAATTCCCCCCTCCTTCTGCCCCTCTCCTCCAACACACACTATTCCTCCTCTAATCCTCTAGAGTCAACCTTTCCATTAACCAATACTCTCTCTCATCAAACCATCACCCACTTCCTCCCATCCACCTCATCCTCCTTCATCACTAAAGTCTCATGTACTACTTCTAACCTTATATGTCTTCAACACCTGTTCTCCTCTTAATAGTGATCTCAATCCCCACTCCCATTCACCCATGTAACCATCATGTTCCCATTCCCTTCATATTTCTACACTTGAAATTACAACATCCTCCTAGGCCCTTGACCCTTCCCCACCCCCTCTCAACTATAAACCATACTCACTCGAACTTACAAAATCTTCCTAGGCCCTTGACCCTTCTCCACCTCCTAACAACTATTAACCATTCCCACTGGAACTTTCAACATCCTCTCAGGCCCTTGACCCTTCCCCACCCCATCTCAACTAGTAACCATCCCCACTTGAACATCCAACATCCTCATGAGCCCTTGACCCTTCTCCACTCCCTCTCGACTATTAACCATTAGACCCCACTTGAAGTTCCAACGTCCTCCTAGGCCCTTAACCCTTTCCCACCCCCTCTTAACTATTAACCATACATTTGATTTCCTTCATATAGTGCTAGATTTTTTTCTCTACATAACATGCACATGTTATAGAACTACATAACAAGCATGCGTTTTGTAGTTCTATAACACGCGGGCGTTTTGTTGTTCTATAACGCATGCACGTTTTGTAGTTTTATAAGGGTGGGAAATGTAATTTGAATTTAAACATAAGGCGCTCTTGTTTTGTAGCGCCTAAACCATGCCAATCCACATCTTCGCATGTCACCAATATTCCTATGTGTATGGTTTGGAGTCTCCTTTGGTAATATCAAACTTGTGCTATGGTATATGATAAACCATAGCTAATTGGGCATTTCTTCCAGTTTCTGAAGAAGTCGTTGTTTACGTACTCGTTATAGTATGTTGCACAAAATAATTTTTGACGAAATCTTAAACATAAATAACATTTATTCTACATATTCTAAATATGTAATTTTTATTTAAAAATATTATATTTTCCTTTTTTTTTCAATTTCTATTGTGTCGTAACTCAACTAAAAAAACATAGTGTTTTTTCCATAAGTTTTTCAATTCTTAATCGTTTAAAAAAATATATATATATATATGGTGCATTAGAAGACACTAATCTCTACATTCCATAAAAACCCCATTTTATGACTATTTCATTAAAAGGATACACCCACAAAAGACGTACCATTTTCGATGAATGATCACTTAGATAATTATTAAAAAAAATTAAAAATTACTAATTTTATTTTCGAAAAAATAATGTTGCACTAGTGCTATATGTTCTTTACATGCTTCCAATTTTTTGTAGCTCGAAACTATCATTTAGGCCCTCAAAGGTTGGACCTACAAAAACATATACCTTATCACTTGCTTGAAAAATAAAAGATCACTCTTAAAAGAAATGAAACTTGACATAGTTATGAAAATTTTCAATACATAAAACTTATATATTCAGAAACATGATTCAATTTCCTACATTTCATAATTTTTACTAAAAGCAATATATTTTGTGTAAATGTCTCAAAAAATCCAATTAAGTTGAGGGATGCTTGATTGTTCAATTTTCTATCGCATCTAATGTGCCAAAAGTGACCCTCATTTGCTTGCACTCACCTTAATGTTAGTCGGTAGCTTCCAAGAGAAGCAAAATTTTAGTCTCTGTAAATGTAGAAGAAGAAGAATGAAAAACATAGTGCGGAGTGTGGTGGAGAGAGAAGAACATAGTAAAAAGAAAAACTCATAAGAGTTCGAGAGCTCAAGCCTGTGTTTTGGAATGTGTTGAGAGCCCAAGTTCCGTAAAAGGTGAAACATCCAAGTAAATTTCCATGTATGTAAATGTTTCCATGGTTCTTTTGTTATGTCATGATAATATATATTTACCCATAGTTTATGGTCGAATGCATGTCTTATTTATGCCGCATATTTTCTCCATAATTACTTGTGTGAATGCTATTTATATTTACCATTTGTGGAACACATAAAGATTCCACAAATATTTCACTATGTAAAAGTTTAAGTTTTAATATCAGAGTGCTCGACACAAGTCTTATTTAATATTTTGGTTATATGATATTGTGATATAAGCTAATAGACAAAGAAATCTCCTTTTATAAAGTTATGTTAAATGTGGTCTTGTTGAAGTGGGAGTTGGTCGCAACCAAAAGTTTGTTGTGGTAAAATCCCATCAAAGTCAAGTGGGTGTCTGTCAAGGTAAATGTGTGTTGGGTTAAAAGTCTGTAAAATGTGTGTCTAAAAGTGAAAATTGAGTCTTGTCGCAGTGAAGTCTGTCACAATAAAATTTTGTGGAAGTAAAAGTCTATCGCAGTAAAATTCCTTTGTAGTAAATCCCTGTTGCAGTAAAATCACGTCGCAAGTATTTTGGTTGAAGTTTACCCATTGAAGAAAATAGTGGGATTTCCCAAAATAAAATCCTGTCACACGTATTTCAGTCAAAGTTAACCCGTCGAAGAAAAAGGTTTGGTTTCCCAAAGGTAGTGTGTCGCAACCCCAAATGTAAAGAAAATAAATTTCTTACTGCACAGTAACTCAAGTTGACTATTGTAGGTCCTCTCCACTCCCTCAATATTTGGTACCAGAGCAGGTTTAGGAAAGAAACCTTGTCTTAAAAAGGGAAAAAAAATCAATTTTACAAACTTTGATGTTCTCGGGAATAAATTATGAGTATTGGTCTCTAAGAATGAAGGCCTTGTTCATAAGTTAAGATGTACATGAGATAGTCCAAAATGACTATACAAAACCAACAGATTAGGTGGCATATAATAATCTCACACAAACTGGGAGTGATGCCTTGAGGGAACAAAGGAAGAAAGATGGAAAGACTTTGTTATGCATACATCACGCCATGCACGAAAGCATACTCGCAAGAGTAGAAACAACAAAGACAACTAATGAGGCATGGAACACATTAGAAACCGCCTATCAAGGCTTGGACAAAGTAAAGACTTCTAAATTGCATATAGACTTAGAAGAGATTTTGAATCTCTGTCAATGAAAGATACATAGTCAGTGGAATTATTTTACACTAGAGTCATTATTCTAATAAATCAACTGAAATATCATGGAAAAAATATAGAAGGCAGAAGGATTGTTAAAAAAATTCTTAGAAGTATCCCTCTAAAATTTGAATCCCTGGTCATGACCTTGGAAGAAGTCAAATACTTGTCCTAGTTTATCATTGATGAGTTACAATCCCCACTCATCAATCATTAACATAGAACTAGTAGTTCACATACATCATTAGGAGGTGCATTTGCAACACAGTAATCTATAAGCCATGCAAGAGGAAAAGGGAGATATAATTCTAGAGGCAAAGGAAGAAGTTTTTCTAGGAGGACACAACAACAGTCCTACAAATGTTGCTGGTAGAGGAAAAAATTAGAACCCCAATCAGCCAAGTGGTCACAGGTTTGATAAATAAAAAATACAATGTCATTATTGCAAGAATTTGGACATTTTTCTTATGAATGCAGGAAGAAGCAGTATGACCTAGGAAAGCAAGGTCAAAACCAATCGAGCAACACTAGCACTTGGACCAACACAATGTTTTTGGCATGTGCATCCTGAGTTGAATGCAATGTTTTCCAAGAAAGTCCATGTGACATGTGGGATTTGGATTCAGGTTGTAGCAATCATATGACTAGTAATTTAAATGTGTTTTCCAGTCTAGATAAATCAATTCAAATTGATGTCACACTTGGAAATATTATCCAAGTCATTGTTTTGGGAAAAGGTATTGTTGGATTCTAACTAAATAGGGGGAGAAAACAATTATGCCTAATGTCTATTATGTCGAAGGTATTAAACATAATTTGATGAGCATTGAACAACAGATACAGAAAGGTTATCTATTCTACATGGAAGACAATCATTATGTGATTAAAGGCCTACATCCAAGAAACCAACTGATAGAAAAAGTACCAATGACAAGCAAACACTTGTTTCCTTTGAGGATAATTCCAAACATGAAAGGGAAGACAAATTCAGGAGCTGCATTCAAGGTAGAAAGCGAAGAAGCAAACAAGCACCATGACAAGGAAGAAAAGGACAACACTGAAATTCAAACAATATTTCAATCATAGGTTTAAGATGAGTCTTGGCTATGGCATTTCATATTTGGACATCTGAATTTTGGTGGGATGAAGATACTGCACACAAAAAATATGGTGAAAGGATTGCCATTAATCAACAAACAAGAATGAGTTTGTGAAGGCTGCATTTTTGGAAACCAACATAGAAAAAATTTTCCAGTCGGAAAGTCATACAAAGCACGCATGTCACTTGAGAGTGTGCACTCTGATATTTGTGGCCCAATGCAGACACCATCCATAGGAAGCTGCATTTATTTTCTTACTTTTATTGATGATTTCACAAGAATAACATGGATATATTTTCTAAAACATAAATCTGATGCATTTGGATGTTTTCGATAGTTCAAGGAACTTATGAAGAAGAAAAGTGGACACATCATAAAAATATTAAGGACAGACAGAGGCAGTGAATATGCCTCGAATGAATTCCTAAATTTTTGTAAGACCCATGACATACACAAGCAATTCACTGCGCTGTATGTACCTCAGGAGAACAGTGTTGCAGAGAGAAAGAACAGAACCATTATGGAGATGGAGTGCATCATGATGGAATCCAAGCATTTGTCAAATGAATATTGGGCTGAAGCAGTTGCAACTATTGTATATATTATGAATCGGTGCCCGACAAAGACCATGAAGAACAAAGTCTCTCAAGAAGCATGGACAGGTTTGAATCACAATGTTTCTCATTTAAAAGTTTTTGGTTGTGTCACATATGCTCATGTTCTAGAGGAGTTGAGAAAGAAACTAGACAATATGGGACATAAATTTATTTTGTTGGTTATTCTGAAGACAAAAAATCATACAAGTTATATGACCCTATCACAAGGAAAGTAATTATCAGTCGCGATGTTCAATTTGTTGAGAATGAATCATGGGATGGAACTGTCGAGAAGAATGTCAAGATTGCGCTAACTATCAAGCATGATGACATGAAGGACGAAGTGGTTCAAATATCACATGTAATCCAAAACGTTGCAACACCATCAACTCCCAGAACACCACGACATGTTTCAGCATAAGGAACTTCGACATAAGTCGCAGCTCAAGCTATGTGGACAAGCACACCAAGAGGTCAACAAATTCCATCAAGCAGCTCGATTAGGTCGACATCGACAGATACAATAAAGACAAGAAGTATGCATGGGATATATGAAGTTGGTACACCAAATTCATTATTTTTTTTCACATTATTTTCTCAAATAAAATATCCTCTAACATTTGAGGAAGTTGTCAAAGAAGAAATATGGGCACGAGCCATGGATGAAGAAATAGAATGCATTGAGAAGAACCAAACATGCGAGTTGGTAGATGTACCAAAAGATAAGGATGTAAGTAGTGTCAAATGGATTTACAAGACCAAGCAAGATGTTGAAGGGAATGTGTAGAAGCACAAGGAAAGAATGGTTGCAAGAGGGTTCACATAGCAACCCGACATAGACATTAATGACACTTTTGCACATGTTGCACTCATGGATATAGTCATAACAATTATGGCCATCGTCGCACAAAACAAATGGCATGTTTATCAAATGGATGTTAAATTGACATTTTTGAATGGTTATCTGGAGGAGGAAGTGTATGTGGAACAACCACAGGACTATGAAGTTCTAGGACAAGAGCACAAAGTATATAGGATGAAAATGCACTCTATGGTTTGAAGGAAGCTTCTAGAGCTTGGTACAGTTGCATTGATTCCTATCTCTCCCAAAATGGATTTCATAGAAGTGAAAGTGAACTGACGCTATACACAAAAGTTAATGAGAAAGGTAACATGTTAATTTTCTTCCTGTATGTAAATGATTTCATATTCACTGGTGATTTCAACATAAACGATTTTGGAACAGTCATGGAAAGTGAATTTGAAATGACTATTTTAGGGTTTATGAAGTTTTTTCTGGGCATTGAAGTCCATCAATATGAAAGTGGTATATTTATATCACAATCAAAGTATGCACGCGCAGTTTTAAAAAGATTCAATATGTCTAATTGCAAGGTATCGCCAACACCAGTAATAACATGTTTAAAATTGAGCAAGGATGATGATGGATAATTTGCAGACCCTATGCTGTTTAAAAGGTTGGTTGGTAGACTTATGTATTTAACTACGGTGAGACCATACATCAAGTATGGAGTAAGTTTGATCTCAATATTCATGGAGTCACCAAAAGAATCTCATTGGCAAGCAGGTAGGACAATTTTGAGGTATGTAAGTGGCACAAAGGACCTTGGCATTATGTATTCAACCTCATAAAATTTCAAACTTGTTGGATACAATGAGAAAGACAATGGAGGCATCATAGATGACAGAAAAATCACATATGGGTACACAATTCATTTTGGTATAGGTGTTGTGTCATAGGATTTGAATAAACAACCCATTGTAACTTTGTCTTTAGTAGAAGTAGAGTATGTCACAACTACAAGCATTGCATGTCAAGTTGTTTGGACGCGGAGAATGTTAAGAGACCTCTCACAGAACCAACAAGAACCAACAACTATTTACCATGACAATAGTTCAGCCATTGCATTGTCAAAGAATCGTGTGTTCCATAAGAGAACCAAGCACATCGAAACAAGGTATCAGTTCATAAGAGAATCGGTGAATAACAAATAGACTTGTTTATAATTTTGAAGGTCTGAAGATCACCTCATAAACTTCTTTACAAAACCATTTCCAAGAGATATGTTCCAGTATCTACGAAGTTATTTATGAATGACAAGTTTTGCTTAGTACATTTTGTCATGCAGAGAGCAAGTTTCAGCTCTGAAACATTTTGTAAATTTTTTTTAAAGCTCCCCACATGTTCATAATTAAGGGGGAGTGTTGGAAATAGTAATTACAAGTATATATGCATCACATTTTAGTTGAATCAGTTCGAGTCCGTAAAAGTAAATTTTTTGTCAGGCATTCTGTCAGGTTATGGAGTTCACATCTCACCATAGTTAAGAAGCCAAATTGTATTCCTGAAGTTAAGTTTTTAGGTAGAAGTTAATTATAGTCTTAAATGTTAGTCGATAGCTTCCAAGAGAAGCAAAATTTTAGTATTTGTATATGTAGAAAAAGAAGAATGAAAAACAGTGTGCAGAGTGTGGTGGAGAGAGAGAGAGGAACAAAGTAACAAGGAAATGATAAGAAGAAAAACTCTAAGAATTCGAGAGCTCAAGCTTGTGTTTTTGGAATGTGTTGAGAGCCCAAGCTCTACAAAAGATGAAACATCCAAGTAAATTTCCAATTATGTATGCGATCGTAATTCTTTTGTTATGTTGCAATAATATAAAACCCATAGTTTACGGTTGAATGTATGTCTTATATATGCCGCACATCTTCTCCATAATTACTTGTGCGAATGTTGTTTACATTTACTGTTTGTGAAAGACATAAATAATCCACAAAGATTTCACCGTGTAAAAGTTTAAGTTTTAATCTCAGAGCGCTCGACACAATTCTTATTTAATATTTCGGTTATATGATATTGTGATCTTGTCACAATAAAGTTGTGTTGAGGTTCATCCCAAGTTACAGAGTGGTGAAAAGTATTTTTTTAATATTATAAGTTAACATACAAAGAAATCTCCTTTTATAAAGTTCCATTAAGTGTGGTCTTGTCGAAGTGGAAGTTGGTCGCAACCAAAAGTGTGTCGCTGTAAAATCCCATTGAAGTCAAGTGGGTGTCTTTTGAGGTACAAGTGTGTTGGGTTAAAATTTTGTAAAAATTGTGTAGACGAAAAGTGAAAATTAAGTCCTATTGTGAAGTCTGTTGCAGTAAAAGTTTGTCTCAATAAAAGCCTATCACAGTAAAACCTTGTCGGAGTAAAATCATGTCACAAGTTTTAGGTCAAAGTTAACTCGTTGAAGAAAAAGGTTGGGTTTCACAAAGGTATTATGTCACAAATCCAAAAGTAAAGAAAATAATTTTTCTTACTGAGCAGTAACTCAAGTTGACTATCACAACTCCTCTCCACTCACCCAAGAATGCTACCAATAGATACCCGATCAATATAAATTACCAAAGCTACCGATACCACATGTGATCAAAATATACAAATAATAGTAATGCAGCCAGCTATTATGTGAGTGTACATTCACCGTTTGAGGATATCTGAAATTAAATCACGTTATTTCTATTGTTTCACGCATTTTATTCCTATATAACATAGTATTTCTCATTAGCAACAACACACCAGTTGTAGTACATTGAATTTGTAAAGCTTCTATTCGTACCATATAATTCATTAGTTGAATATCGTTTTCAGGCTCTGCAATCGTAGTAATGCTTACAGAATTAGGATATCTAGTTCCTTCCACAACATATTTGCAATCAATAAAAATATCTTCATTCAGGCTTGTTTTTCTGCTTACAATAGTTTCTTATTTGTATTCCATCACAAACGCAAAATTCCACCATCTTACCTTCGTTGTAAGTTGGCTTACTCACCATTTTCATAGTTTATAGTTTATGGGTATACCATCGATGGCTCCTCTAGTGCATGGGTCTATAGTAGGGTTGAATATATCATAAGACCGTACATTTCACTTCACAGTAAGTGACTCTATTACAATAGATATCAATTGCAAAAGGAGATGAATTGATAAATAAAAATAATATTGATAAAAAAAGAAGACATGAGAATGCTTACCACTTGTTGTATCGATATTTTTTAAAACATATTCAGTGGTTATCTTCATTTGGGTCAGCGATGGCTAGTTGGTTGAGCTTGCTGAGACAAAGTGAAACAATTCCCAACGCTTATAAAACTACAGATAATCCAAATCAGTGATTAGGTTTGAAACTTGAACATGATAATGGGTAGCTGAGCGGCTGTCAACCTTGTAGAAAACCCTCGTCCTCTCATAGCTCAAATAGAAATATGGAGAAAGCATCTATTAACACCTTTGAGAAAACCCTATGTGCTAAACACCTTTGTTGGCATATTATCTCCCTTCGACCCAGGTTTAGACCTTCCACTATGCACAACAAAGCCCAATATATTGACCCGACAAAGAAAAGCTTAGTTGACAGCACCTGCAATGCAGATGTAGTCTCACCCAAGATATCTCTTATGTCTAACTTCTAGAACCAGGTTTCCACAGTTGGGTGGGGGTTATTCTCCTTTGGTACCTTACCAACTTTCTCAATGGAAACCGATGGGTGTATTACTTAATCTAATTGTGTGTGGATAAGACACTACTTAACCTATCTGTCACAATGATTATAACAACAATGCATGCTTAACACACATGTCATCTATCAATAGTGCGACTCATGCATTCGAAAACTCATTCATAAGAAAATACTTAAACACTTAATTACAATATACATTTTTGCTACTTAAGCACATTCGTCATATACATTCATATATATTAACACCTATTCATGCGATATAAACACATTTATCATTTATACATTCGACACAGTATCTAATGTGGAAACGCATTCAAGAAAAATCATAAAGGTGCTCTTCATCTAGCATGGGAAATATATGGCACCTTTGGTCTACACACTTAGCTACAGAATATATTCTAGATATTCTTCTCTTATCTATATAGACTTTTATCTCCTCTCATGCTCTCTAGTCTTCTGTGGCTCAATCTTCTCCTACTTGACTCTACTGTTGATACGCACACAACCTGGATCAGCTCAACCTCTTCTATAACTCTAAGACTCTAAACTATTCAACTCTACAGTTGATCCGCACACATCCTTGATTAACTCAACTTCTTCTACACCTCTATGCACTCAATTGCAGATCTCTTCGACTCTTCACCAAACAACTAACCGACTAGCTATAAAGACGTAATAAACAACTAGAAGCAACATAAGAGAAACCAGTCCAACCCGCACATAACCTATTTTTTTTCCTTCTTATAGACTCTTACATGTCACTCGTAGTCAACTTCATTCATTTAGCCAACAAGTTGTCATTCTTATTCTAGTGACACATGTCAGTAGGCACTGATGATCCAAATTACAAATATTCTTTCATATGTGTGAATTCCACCGAATCTAGCCGACCTCGTACCCATGATCTTTCTGAACTATCGCTTTCCGGCCGTTGCATCATTGCACGCCTTCTGACATGGTTTCTTCCATCGCAACTCATATTGTCACATATTTTTCTTCTATCGCGAACTCTTCTTTTGTATCTACTCACCACCTTAGATCTTTTTTCCTTGACTGCTTCCCTTCTTCCTCTGTCACTGCTTCTTTTCTTATCTTCTTCTTCTACCCTACTCTTTCTTTCACAGTTGCTTCTGTCGCATCTCCTTCTTCCTTCTTCTTCTACTTTTGTCGCAGCTTCTTCTTCCTTCGACTAAACTCTTTGCATACTTGGGCATAATTCCAATTGAATTCTACCTAACTTTCCCTAGGGACAACATACCCCCAACACTCAGATGTGGCTCGTCCCGAGCCACGCAAAGGTATTCAATAACTTCTGCATCAGTAACGAATTTACGTTGAAAATATTGGAATATTTTCATTACCTCTTGTGTCTCTCATCGACATCTTCTTTTTCCTTCTACAAATTTTCAACAAGGTTAGAAGTGAGGTGTTTTGATGTTATGAGGCCTGCTGCTTCCACTACTCGTCACACCCTTTGATGTACAGGCTGAATAATGCCTATAATCTTTTCTGATTTAGTCTACAACTCTGTGACTTTATCTTCCCTTTAACGTTGTTGCATGCACAACACCGTCACTTATTGTTGCAATTTATTCATTTCTGTTGCCTTAGCCATTTTCTCTGCTATGGATAAATTTTTCATCTCAATATTCAGCTGAGTTACTCCTATCTTAGCTATGCACAGCTCCTCTACAAATTTTTTCGAGCTCAGCATCATTGATCAATGCTTTCCAAGTCTGAGAGACTTGGTCGACAACCTTGGCGTAGGATGACTCTGCTTCTTCAATCCTCCATCAATAGTGTTAAGATAGATTTGCACTTGCGGGAACCATAATGCTTCTTCATTGACAGACCAGGTGGGTCAGCTTGTATCCTTATCTTAGGGATAACTGGAACTTGCTCAGTTTCTAATCCAATCCCTGGTTGCAGTAGAACATGTACGACAGTGTCTTCCATGATCAACATAGGTAACATAATTTCAATGATAGAGTCTGTGACTGTAGTGTCACTAGGTGTCATGGTAGTTATTCTTCTGTAAACAAAGAACTTAATTCGGCCCTAAGAGTTGCAAGGAGCAATTCCTCATTCAAACGCAACATAATGAATTGAAGGTGGAGGGTGAATGCCAATATTATCTACCTGTTCTATCAGTCATACCTTCACACATGAAGACATTGAGTGGAATGGTGACAACACGACCCATCACATGGGTCACCTATCTGAATCATCATACAAAAACCACTATGTAACCCGTCACTTTCCCCTGTGATGCCATTGTCATTATTATGCAGTCATGACATAAGTGACTTAAAAGCATGCCACCAAAATATCTCAGGCTTGTCAAATTAATGACATCCATTTGTCACTTCTGTGATTCTAGGGTTACTTATGACAGCATCCCACTTCCTGCGACCTATAGGCTTCGTTCGATAGAGTTATTTTTTTTGCGACAAGCGGGGTGTCTTCGCCTTCAGTCTTCTTCTTGCAGAAGACAAAGAGTATGTGATGCTTTTCTTCTTGCTGCGGCAGACTAGCAGTCTACGACCAACAAATGTATAAAACGGCTCAAACAATTTCTCCTTTTCTCTTTTTTTTTGTTTTTATGCGACCAAGTTACGACTATCATGATACAACTTCAACTGACTTCCATTTATCAATCCTCTAATTGGTGTTCCATCCAACTTTTGCAACTGCACTGCGCCTCCATCAGTGATCTGAATGACAACATATTGTCCTAACCAATGTGTTTTTACCTTGCCCAGATGCTTGAAGAATTTGCTGTCATACATAAGAACAAGTCCTTCGACATGAAACTATTTTTTCTTAATGTGTCGATCATGCCATACCTTCTATATTTCTTTTTCAACATTTTGGTGATATCATGCGACAAAACGTTCTTCTTCCATCACACAAGTTGCAATAATCTCTCATCGACAACATCAACATCTTTCATCGTTGTGATCGCAACGATTCTTAGACTTGATACAATATACTCCATTGGCATCTCAGCTTCCTCTCCATACACCAAGTGAAATGGAGTGTGGCCTGTCAATTTTTTACAAGTTGTGCGGTATGCCCATAATGCTTGTAATGAACAAAAATATATATAATAAATAATCACTGAATAACTATTCTATAATTAATAATAACTATAAAATATCAATATTAATTATTAATATTAATATATATTGATATTAATAATTAATAATTAATAAATAGTTATTAGTAAACTATTCCAAAATAACGCATCCTTTCATGGATTGTATCCGAAGTGCCTTTACGATTAATATATATATGGCACTCACTTTGTAATCTTTCATCATCATTCATCTTTAATAGTTATTTTCTATTTTCAATATGGAATTATTTTCCATTGGTTGATTATTCAACTTAGTAATCATTGAGAATATCCGGATATATAAGTTCGAGAATTTACAGTAAAATGGTTTTTTACGAATATTACATTGGTATCAGAGCTATATGGCCCTTGGCCATTATTTGCACTTAGTATAAATTTAGTTTTAGGGTTTACCTAAAATATTGGACATTGTCCTAAAAAAAACATAAAAAAGGAAAAAGAAAAAAAAAAGAAAAAAAAAGTTAAAAAAGAAAAGATAAAAGTAAATAAAAAAAGGGGTAAAAAGTGAAACCACCCTGTAGTTTTTTAAAGTGGGTTTGGTTTTGAATATTGTTGTAATCTCACAGATCATAGAGGGTGAGCAATAATACACATTGAATCATATAGACATAACAGACACAAGAGACAAGAACATAGATATAGAATAATAGATTATATTATATCATGAGGGTCCATACATACACCGAACTGAACCGAGTTCTCATTTGGCTCAACAACCTAATATATAATATTTACAAATAGTTACATATAAATACCTATCGGTTTGGTCAGCCGACATGACCTTACGCAGCTGACCTAATCTCTAATTAGTTGGCTATTCGAGAGCCGACTAGTCCCTCCAACATCTCCCCCAGGAACACAATCTTTCTTCGTCTTGAAGAAACAGGGGAGGTACTTCAACAATGTGTTGTCTTAGGTAGTTGTTTTTGGTATTGTTTGTCTTCATGGACTGTGTAGTTAGATGGTTGGTCATTTCTGCATGCATATTTCCACAATTGCTTCTGCTGTAATGGCCAACTGATGTTGAAACTCTGCCCAGCTTTGCAATACTTTTTGGATGTTGATGGTCAATGTTGTGATGCTTGATAAGGTAGACATCTTCTCCTGGATGGAAAGGTCTGCTATGCTTTCCACGTCAGGTCCCATGAATTGATCTTTTTCTTCTGCTATTTCTAGTAGTCTTTCATCTGCGGGCAGATGGTATCTAGCTTCTCTAGGCTTGGGAGTGCTTGCTGTACCCATTGGTGTGCTTGTTTTTCTAGTTTCTATAGTTTAGCTGTCTCCAATACAATTTGATATTGTATCTGGTTTCTCAGTGCTTCTTCGATTCCTTTTCTTCTTTCTAGTGCTTGAATTTGTTCTCGAGTTTGTCGGGTTTTTTGAAATACTTACCCATAGTAAGTGGGCCAATCACGGAGTACTTCTTCTGTGATGAAAGATTCTTCCATGTGGTCCCGTAGCACTTTGTGAGCCTCTGAGAATGCTATGTATTATTTCCTTAACAATCTGGGTGTCTCCTCTTTTTGGTCTTATTTTGTATTTAGCAGATGCGATTGTAGGGTCGACAACATGCTTTCAAATAACTGATATGCCTTTTCAAGCAGTTTGTCAGTGTCGGCCTCTAGAGGTCCTGGTATTATTGTTTGAACTAATTTTCTATATTTTGATAAGAACTCGACTTGTTCATTCTTATTGTTGTCAAGCTGCATGCGTATGATCTGGCTTCTTGTTTTTTCCTCAGTGGCCAGAGTTTCTAAGAGTTGTCCCAACTCTTCGTCTCTTAGCTTTGTTGCATCAACTGTAGTAGTCAATCCAAGTTGGCTAATATGGACCATTGTTGACTGTGATTCTTTGTGGTGTTCATTCTTCTTTCTGTCTATTTTTCTCTTGTGTTTATGCTTTTTTGTCTGCTGTTGTGCCTATGCATCTACAAGTGGTGGATTCTCCTGTGGTTGGTTTCCTGGTTGCTGATATTCAATGGTCGGTGAAACTCTTGGTTGACTTTCTTGGGTGAGATCTGTAGCTGGATGTGTATCTGGAGGATTTGGTATAGATGGTTCAGGGTTTGGTAAAGGTTCTGGATTGGGAAGTGGTGGTGGAGATGGTGAATGGTCAGGTGTAATTGGTGTAGTAGGAATACTGTTAGTCAATGTTGGGTTCTCGACTTCTGGTGGTGAATCATCTGGGTCGTCAGAGAATAGGTTGTCGATCACCTGGATGATATCTTCTAGGTTATCTTCCTCCACATCTCTTGCTGTCTCATTGGCTAATGGAGGGTATGGGATGTTGACAGGGATAAAGGATGAAGTGCAACTTGCGACAATTTGAGATGTCTTATCGGGGTTCCTCAAGAATGTCGACTTAATAATTCCCACAAATCTTGGTTTCTGGGGTATTTGTCCAGTTTGTTGAGGGAAGATCTGCCTTGATCCACTAGCTTCAATCAGTGGACATTTGGTGGTAATCCTATGGACAGAGGTGAGTAGTTCAGGTAATTTTTCAATATATGCCTGGAAATCACCGTCCTGGTCGAACCGTTCTTTCAGTGTCTCCAGCATAGCATTCTTACAAATGTCAACTGGGATTATGGTGGGTATCTGTGGATTGTCTTCCTATTTAATCTGGGTTGGAGATGGGGGTGGAGGTGTAGAAACTAAATCAATAATGTTTTCACCCGTTGAAGTGGTTGTACTTTTTACCTTTTTCGGTCGACCTTGCTTTGCTCCTACTTTGACGAACCATTTGAATTGTGTTTCAACTGACACTTTGTTTGTTGTTGCATCTTCTATGATATCGACAGTAGTCACCAGTAGTTCTTCCTCATCTTTTGACTCTGAAATGATGAGCTTGCGCTTCCCTTTCCTCTGTTCCTGAAGTGCCTTCCTCTTCCTCGAGGCTGCTACTTCCTTTGCTATTTTCCTTAAGTTTTCTTTTGTCATAGCATATTCTAGATCATCTGATTCGATGTCATCTTCCAATTCTTCGTTTCTCCTCTGTTGGTTGGTTGGACTGATACTTTTCTCAGCTGGTTTGGTTGCTTGCTGCTCAGTTGGTGTATTTCCCTTTTGGGTTGGTGGTGGTACGATTGTTATTTGTAGTCTATTGGTGTCCTCTGCAGGTATATCATCCAACATGAAGGTACTAATATGTAATCGAAGTTCGTAGTCCTCCTCTTTTTCTTGGTCTGTCAATGGTTCTTCAATTGTTTGATTTATTTCTTTGGCTTTTGCTAGTATTGATAACTTTGTACCAAATTGTCAAGCTAGCTCACGGAAGATCTCTTTGACTGTTGGGTAATAGTCAAGAGGTTTTGCTGTTGCTTTTTCTCCCTGCATGTACCAGACTGTTGTGTGGTCTAGCTCGAGTTGAATATGAGCTTTTTTTGGCAGACTTCTTCGGATGTTCTGAGGCACCCTCCATCTGGTCGTCTGGATTTTCAGGTTTTGGAACCAGTTTTCTAGCATTAATTTACCTTTTTCTAATTCTTCCAATGTTCCATTATGTGAAAATGGCTTGAACCTCCACATGTGGTACTTGTGTGGTTCCTGGAACTACTTGTCCATGACTAGACACAAGTGGTACATTTCTATCAATAGAATCAGAGATGGGAACCTTATAATCTCGGTCGACTCCTGACATTTTCCACAGATACTTTTGAGCATGTTGACAACATGTTGAGCCCAACGGTAGATTTTTCCTGTAGTTGCTATTGTGTCGACTGCTTCTAGCATGTCCAAATTTAGATCACTCCCTCGACCTGTAGGGGTGAGTCCTATTGATATAATTTTGGCTACGATTTGTGGCGTCCGAGCTTGTATCTGACTGATCATTAGCCCTTTTGAATTCTTTCCTTTTGGTGTTCCAGTTAGTCATTCTACTAGTCCTTATTTTATACCAATAGGTACAGGGTCGCCTTGATTTGATAGAACGGTAAGTTTGTATATTACTTCTCCAAAAATTTCTACTGGTCGGTCGAAGTAAAGTTTACCATTTTGATACCGACTAATGAAAATTTTACTGTTGTTTCGTTCGTTCCTCGAAAGCTTTCCATGAATGGTGTATTCATGTAGCTCATGATGGTGTTGTAGCTGATCTTCTCTGCTTCTAGTGTTATTTTCTTGTCCTGGTATGCCGATTCTTTGATTTTTGCCTAGGTTTTGGACCACAAGGTTTCCTGTACCTTGGCATTCTTGATATTTCTTAAGCTTCTCATCAATGGGGTTTTGGCAGATTGCAGTTTTTTTTTTTTTGCAGCTGCGGATCTGGTTTGCTTCGGGGCCATCTCATCGGTCTCTTGGTTGACTTTTCTTACATGTTCTCGTCTCTCAAATTTTTGACTGCTGAATTGTTCTATCTCTTCAAAATATAGTAAATGATATTTTTATGGCCCGATATTTATAGGTGGAGTGGGTGACATTTCTGTCGATGGATGTCTTAATGGTAGAAGTGATGGTCCAGCACAGTCTTTGGAGTTTGCGTTAATTTCGATTTGATTTTGGTGCTCCTTCTGACCGTAGTCATGAAGGCGTGATTTGACCTTCGGGGTCGTTGGTCGATGTCGATCATGCGAGCGGTCAATGGCGATATGTTGATGGGTTTGGTGTTGGTTGTCGAAGTGCTGGTTATTATATCTTTCAAAGTTTCCTGTCATCGTGGGTTATGGGTGTTGGTTCTGTTTTAGGATTTTTTTTAGATTTTATTGTTTTGTCTGATAGTTATGGTCATTATATTTATGTCTTTTTTTCTTTTTTTTTCTTTAGAACTTGGTTTAATTTTTGTATCGTTTTAGTTGGGCACCATTAACAAGTTTCCAAAAAATTATGCCTTGTGATTTCCTTAGTCAGACTGATCCATTGGCATGAATCTCTTTGATAATGTAAGGTCCCATCCATTCTGTATGTAACTTTTTGGGTTTTCCTTTTACTTGACTGTTGTATAGTAAGGTGAGGTCCCCTACCGACAGATTTTTGTTTTTGATATTGCAATCATGCTAAGACTTTTGCTGCTTTTTTGGATTGCAATAAATGACTGAATCTCAACTGAAGGAGATCAAACACATGTCATAGCAATCCAATCATCAAGTGCTAGTACTGCATGACTCCAATAAACCCTGATGAGGTTAACTGAAGCTGAACTGACCATCAGAAGTTGGTGGAGGCTCCTTGTTCACTCCAATTCATTAAAATAATAATAAATAATCATTAAATAATCATTAAATAATATATTTAATGAATGGGGGCGCCTTAACTGACTGTAACTGATTGGTTGAACTGAAAGTAACCACCAGTTAGCAATTAGGTGCATTAATGTCACACAGATCACCCCTGGAGTGCTCCAGTGAGCCTCCTTGACTGTAGGAGAAGGCTAAGTTAGCCTCCTTAACTGTAGGTAGGCGTGAGAGTGACTGGGGTGATGGTAATTAATGCTCCATTGATGTCAATTAAACTTAGGATAGTGGTTTAACTAGGCCAATTTGACTGAAAGAGTGAGTATGATGGTAAATGTCTTCAACATCCACAGCTAGTACAAAATTTTAAATCAGTTATGTCCTTGTATGGGTAGTATGCATATCGATGACCTTCTTTATAGCATGTAAAACACTGGATGGGCCGACGTGGTTGATTGTTGTGATTCCCAGAGAATCGACCTCGACCTCCATATCCTCCACGATGGTTGTCAAAGTGGCGCTCATATTGATGGCCTTCATATCTTTGATTATTCGGTTCATTTTGATCATTGCTTCACTGGTTGTTATCGTTGTTCTATGCAACTACGTTTGTTTGGTAGACTGCTTGGTAGTTTTGTCAGTTCTTTAAGTTTAAGTGGCAGTCGGTTGTTGCGTGACTTTTTACTTCACAGATTGCACACCAAGATGCTTTGCTATTTTTCATGTTATACGAGCAATCTTTCGTCGTGTGTTCTCCATGTTCTTGGTAGATGTCGCAGAAGCACTTTGTATGAACAAATCAAACATCCTGTCGACTTATGTCTTGTCGACAGTTATCTTTAGCGTGTCTGACTGTTGAGCATTTTGTGCACCAGACATCCTAATTCTTGAGGTTCGGCTCTTTCAATGATTTCTGCATGATTTCTAGTTGTTCTTCTAGTCTAGTATCCATGGGATATGCTAGGAAATCTTTGACCCTCTCCACTTGTAGAGCTTTGGTAAGCGCATCTTCATACGCTTTAAACGTCTCCAAGCTTATGTGCCCCGAATTTTCTGTGATAGACCTACAAGGAACCACTAAATTAATATTTGTTCATCAATTACATAATCCAGTTGGCTGAGGAGGTCTTTCCATCGTTTGTCATATTCTCGAACAGACTCTGCTGGCATTTGAGATGTTGTTTTCAACTTTTTGGCTGCCAAATGTTTTGCATCTGGATTTTTAAAGAAATACAAGAATTGTGCTTTAATTTCTGCTTTAGATGCTTGGGGAGTTCTCTCGATATAGGTCTTATACCACGTTAGTGCTCTTTTCCTCAAGGCATCGGTGAACTGTGCCATATGTCAATCTTCAGCTGTAACCTGATTTTCCTCCCATGTTGACTCATAGACGGACCAATGCCGTCTAGGATCTTTGTCACCCTTGTATAGAGGGATATGTGCTGATCCATGACCCATGTCGGAATCGTTGTTGCTATCTCCTCGAGGAAGTGGCGGTGGTGGGGGTAGTGGGGTGTTTTGCTTGTCTCATTGTGTAGAGCTATTGTCGATGTAACTTTCATTCCTATTGGTTGTTTTGTTTTTCATTTCTTCTCCAAAAAGCAGTCAGTTCGGGTCGACTTCTCCTGTCGATGTCCAACTGCACTGATTTGTCTGTAGGTTTGACTGTTTTGAATTTTCCAAAGTTGTGTTTGGCAGGGGGGTGCTCCTTCATGTGTCGGGTAAAGTAAGTGAACCAATGTTGTAATCTCATAGATCACAGAGGGTTACCAATTAATACACATTGAATCATATAGACATAACATACACAAGAGATAAGAACATAGATATAGAATAACATATTATATTATATGATGAGGGTCCATACATACACTGAACTGAATGGAGTTCTCATCTGGCTCAACAGCCTAATATATATGATTTACAAACATTTACATATAACTACCTGTTGGTTCGGTCAATCGACACGACCTTACGCAATCGACCTAATCTCTAATTAGTCGGCTATTTGACCAGTCCCTCCAACAAATATAAAAGTGCATAATAATTACTAGTAAAGAGCAAGTGATATTTGAACTTAGGTGGGGAATGTAACACCCATTCCTCCCAACCACCCAATCTACTCACATTTTACAAAACTCAAGGAAATAAAAAATTAAAAAAAAGTGCATAATAATTGCTACTAAGAAGCAAGTGAGATTTGAACTTAGGTGGGGAAGGTAACACTCATTCCTCCCAGCCACCCAATCTATTGGCATTTTACAAAACTATTGGAAAAAAAATAAAAGTTAAGGACTAGAATTTGGAAGGTGAAAATTTTAAAGCATATAAAGAAGTAAAGTCCAAAATAAATAAATAAAATTTTGACACAAACAAAAGAAAATGGAGTCTTATAGAGAAAAACAAGGAATATTTCCAAGCAATTTAAAAACTTATGTTTCAGTGTTACTTGAAATAAAAGGAACTATTATAGGGAAATCCATTACTATTTATATTGCTCTTCACGAATGTAATAATTATATTAGTGTTGAATTTGCTAATGAGTTAGCAATTCCAAGGACAAATATAAGTGAAATGTTAGACTTTTCGAATAAAAAAGAATATGCAATAAGCGATTTACAATGGAACATTGGAGATTATATTGGTGTGTCGCAATTTATAGTTAAATACTTGTGGAGTAGTAATGGTGACTTGGTTTTGGGATTATCGTGGCTAAAAAAATTGGGGACTTTTATTTTAAATGCTGAAAAAAAGTTTTTGACATTCCCCTACAAAAGAAAAAATCACATTATCGGACATTAACATGAAGAAAAAATAAGAGGGCATATCATTTGAAGATTTCAAAGAAATATCAAAGATGTTGTTGTAGGGAAATGATAAATCAATACAGATGATACATAACGATTTCAACAAGGTTATTGCAGGTAAAGAAGAAGAGATCTCTCATCTAAGAGATCATAACCAAAAATTACTTCTGCAAATCAAGAAGGAAAAGGATAAGTTTCAATGCAATCAACAGTTTGAAGAGGAGAATCAAGATCTTAAAAAAGAATTATCATGCAAAGATGAATAAAGCTCTTCCTTAAAAAGGGTTAATTAGGAATTGTTAGAGAAAATAAAAAACTTAAAAGAAAGAGAACCCAAAAATCAAGGAAATCAATATGACATCGTCAACTCAAACTATAAAGAAGAAATCTTACACTTAAAGAAAGTTAATCAGGACATGCTTATACAAGTTAGGAAGATAAAGAAGGAGAATAAATATTTACAAGAAAAGCTAGATTGCAAGAGATTAAGAGTCGACAAAGAAACGATGAATAACGCAATAAAGAAGTCATCAAAGGCTCAAATTCAAACATCAAAAAAGGGAAGCAATGCAAATCTCGTCAAAGTTGAAAAGAACAATATTATTGTCACATCACTACAAGCATCAATAGAAAATGGTTTCGAAAGACAATTAAAAAAATCGTTAGAAGCACCAAAAGTTGAAGTTCCAATAAACACTTCACAGGTGATTCGAGTTCCTTATCGCCATCCAAATCACAAAATTCATTATGATAGAAGAAAAAATCAAAAGGAAAATTACCAGTATTATTCCTACAAAGAGCAAAGACAAAATCGACAACTCTTGACAATCGATTTGCAAATAATTTCGTTAAGGGTATATCTCGGATGGACGACTTCACAAATGACGCAACATTTTCACACAATGTTTAAAGGAAGGTATCGTCTTATTTTGTCAAATGTTGCAACTACCAACACACAATGTCATGAGAAAGCGTTACGAGCTAGAACAAGGGATAAGGTCTTCCATAATTGTGCTTTGAGGATAAAGCAATTCTAAGGGAGAGGCAATGTAATGAACAAATATATATATAATAAATAATCACTAAATAACTATTATATAATTAATAATAACTAATAAATATCAATATTAATTATTAATATTAATATATATTGATATTAATAATTAATAATTAATAATTAATAAATAGTTATTAGTAAACTATTCTAAAATGATGCATCCTTTCATGGATAGTATCCAAAGTGCCTTTACGATTAATATATATATGGCACTCACTTTGTAATATTTCATCATCATTCATCTTTAATATTTATTTTCTATTTTCAATATGGAATTATTTTCCATTGGTTGATTATTCAACTGAGTAATCATTGAGAACATCTGGATACAGATATAAGTTCGAGAATTTACAATAAAACGATTTTTTACCGTTACAACACTACAATTTTTTTTTGATCCCAATCATCTCTTTGGACATTACAAATCTTTGTCAATGCAGTTTCCAGAATCTTATTAAATGTTTCGACAACACCATTCACTTGAGCATGATATGGAGTTGTCTTTCTATGCTGAATATGTAATTCCTCTAATAGTTCTTCAATCAATTGGTTAACAAAGTGCATACCTTGATCACTTATTAAAATATTTGGGAAACCAAATCTTATCATGAAATTTTCAAATGAAAACTTTGCAGTAGTACAATATTTTACTGGTGCTGCTTCATCCCATCTTGTTAGGTAGTCGGTCGCATTAATAATGTAGCATGCACTTGTGTCCTTCCTTGTCGGACTGATAGGTCCCACAATATCAATGACCCATTTATCACATGCGTGTAATGTTAACTGAGGTACCAATGGAAATTGATTCAGTCACGAGGACTTTACAATTCTTTCGCAGATATCATAGCTGCAACAATAATCTCGGGCATCTGCATGCATGGTGGGACACCACAATCGTGCTTGTAAAATATTGCACACCGTAGATTTTCTAGTGTAATGGCCTCCTGCGACACCAACATGTGCTTCATTTAATATCAACGGTTGCTCATGTTCTAAGATGCAACAACAAAGAATCTCATTAGGACCCATCTTATACAATTGTCCAGAGATCAACTAGAAATCTGCACCTCACACAACCAATTGTTTCTTCTGTGCAATGGTGAATTTAGTTGGCACATAACCTGTACTAAAAAATTGTATGATATATCTTTACTGATCATCAAACATGGTTAGCGAAAACAATTGCGCATAAGGGATATTATCATCCAGATTATGAAGCTCTTCGCCACTTTCTATCCTTGAAAGATGGTATGGTCCCAAGTTCAATCGACCGGGTTTCATATTTACTTCAAAATCAAATTCTTGAAAGAGGAGAAGCCACCTATAGATATCCCCCCCAACATTGGCTTATTGACCAGGTACTTTAATGCGGAATGGTCTATGTACATTTTAAAATGTCCTACCAATAAGTAATGTTCAACTTTTGTAGAGCGTATACCATCTCTAAAACGTTTTTGTCTGTTGTGGTATAATTCTTCTCTGTAATTGACAACTTCCTGCTAGTGAAGACAATAGGATAGTTGATCGACCCTTCACCAGGATGCGTTAGTACCATGCCAAGCACGAAAGAGGACTCATTGACATGTACATGGAACTCTTTTTCCTAGTATGGAAATACAATTATGGGAATTGTAGCCATCTTGTTCTTCAATGTGTCCAGACTCTCCCGGCAGCTCTCCATCCAATCAAACTTGGCATCTTTCTTCAACAACTTTTCCATTGGAGAAGTTACCTCCGTAAATCCTTTGATAATTTTTTAGTAGTATCCAGTGTGTCCCAGTGTTTCTCTCAACTTATTGATTGTATTAGGTGGTGGTAGGTCGAGAATGATCGCAATTTTATCTAGGTTGACCAAAATTCCATCGCAACAGACCACGTGGTCCAACATAATTCCAAATGGGGTGCAAAAGATACATTTCTTCAAGTTTAAACAAATTTAATACTGGAGACAACGTTCCAACATCATCCTAAGGCTCTCAATATGGTCTTTTATGAGCCCAAGTACCTTCCAATCATCGAAGTAGACTTCAAGAATTTTGTTAATGAAATATTTAAAATAAACAACTACTATTCTTTAAAAAATCACAGGAGCATTCTTAAGTCCAAAGGGTATTACCGTATATTGAAAAACATCTCCACTCTATCACAAATGCAGTCTTGTGTCAGTCTTCCTTCATGATTCTGATATTATGGTAACTTAGAAAACCCATTAGTGAAAAAGTACATTTATTGACCTCCAACACTCTCTAGTACTTCATCTTTAAATGGATTCAGAAATGAGTCATGCAAGCAAGAATCATTCAATTTTCTCAGGTCGAAACAAATTCTTACGTCACCCGTAGCCTTTTTGTCGTGTACTACTATCGGGTTGATCCATTCTGATTCTTCGACATGATCTATAATACCTGCATATAGCATTCATTCCAACTCATCCTTGACCTTTTCTTTATATCGCATATTCAATATGTACAGTCCCTGCTTGACCATTTTTGCGTCGGGCCTCAAAGGTATTTTCAATTCTCCCAAATCTCTGACTATCCCCTTCCTCTCTCAAAATTTGGTAGGGATCAGATCCTTAAACTCATGCAATAAATCAGTGATCTTTCCTATAGTCTCATCATCCCAATAATCCCCAATATTAGCAAACTTTGGATATTCTGCTGAGCCAATATTAACTTTCTTGATTTTGAGTGGGATCAAGAATTGGTCACTAGAAATACTAAGTCCCTCCACTATGCCCATACCTTCCAAATCTGGTATGTTTACATCGAGCAGTTCATCATCATCTAGTTCTCTCGTCACATTGTAACATTCCATCTAATGGTGGATTGCCGCACTGCATTGGTGGAAGTTTGTCGATGCGACAGGGATTTCTTCAAATATCTTCGTTTTCATCACTCGCAATGCAAGATCAATCGAAGGATGGTCATCTGCAAAATCAAATGTATATGTGAAGTTAGAGGGTAACTCCTCCCATTCAAGAGTTCCTTGTCACAGCTCCACTAATGTATACCAATTCCTTAGTATTATATCCAATGTATATACAAAATTATGAACCCATTCTTGTCATAGATGTTCTTGCCATGTCGCATGACAATACTCAATATGTTGGATAGGATCTGTCAGTCCTGTATATTTGGGACCATTATAATTGATCTCTTCTCCAAATATGATCTCTAGAAATATTCTACATTGCGACCATTTGAAGATAGATTATTTATGTGTACCCCACTATTTGGCAGGTATAGCTTTCAACACAAAGTCCAAGGCAGACAATCATTGTGATTCGGTAACTTTTGCTTAAAATTCTACAAGAAAAGACGCAAGGTTAGTTAAGCCTTCATATGTAGGTAGCTCACTTGCCTCAACTCCTACTTGACACACATATTGTGTAATTCTTGTGCATCTTCTCATAGATACTTCATGCATCTGATTCTTCCAATTTTCTAATGCTTCACCTGAATCATATGTCCAGAAGCTAAAACTCTTCCAACTCAACTTTCCATCAGTTTTTGGATTTATATAGTCGTCTCTTGAATACATGATGTTAGATATATGATCCAAGTAATCACCTTGTCCTTCACTGTGTACTTGTTCGACATATCTATGTCTTTTCAGCAGATCAATTGGCACGACCACCATTATCTCTGAATATTCAAATGACAATATTCTTCATTTGATATTTATGATGGTTTGATTGTCTATTTCCCAGTCGATCCCAAAAAGTGCAGGATATGGGTTTGTATCATCGACAATGTCGATCACTTCGAAATCCACATATATTCTTAGGCCTTCTACCTCGACATGCACCTAAGTCAGTTAACCAATATGTAAGACCTTCGACTGATTTTCTAGCCTGAGATGAATGGGAGACCAATCTAGTCGCAGTTTTTCCATGCTTTCCCATGTCTGTCTTATCAAAATATTGACGTTAGAGCCTAGGTCAAAAATGATATAATCCATATCATAATCACCTATTTGTGTAGTCATTCTCATCTCACGACCAATCTTTGACATTTTTCCCACATGATAAACTCTTCTGTCGGGTCGCAACTCTTCTCAAGTTCCTTCTATCAGTGCTGTCAATTCTGTGAAATCATCTTTATCGTAGATTAGCGATAAGAAATTTTTGAAAAATTATTTAAGTTTACTAACCTTTACCCTCGGTTGCTTCTGTAATAACTAGTCAAATCTCTTAGGCATTTTCAGTATTGGTCCTCTAGACGTCGACACTTGATTCTTGTCGACAAATTGCGGTTGCACATCCAAGAATACTTCCTTCTGATTTTGGATGTTGAATGGTACTTTCTTTTGTGTCGCTAGTTGTACCTGTGTTTATCCATGTCGCGCATATTGGTCTGCTCCTGTCGTAGCACCTCCTTTTGTTATGACAACGATGTTTCCTTCCCTTGGCTCGGGCATAAATCATCTGGATGTTCTGGTTAGGATTCTAGTTGGGATTCTACACAGGATTGGGATTTCCCATTGTTTGATCCTGCCACTTCTCAATCAATTGTGGACATTGCTCGACAGTATGGTCGAATTCTTTACAATATGAGCATGCCTTCGCAGGGCTCACAAAATATCAAGCAATGTGTCCTGGTTGTCCACAATTATAACATATGACTTTTCCTCTTCCTCGACAAAATTCTCCTCCTCCTTGTTGTTGTCATCCTCAGACCCAAAGGTTTCCACCCCCCCTAGGTTGAGGGTAGTGTTGTTGTGGCAGATACTGATTTTTTTGATATTGTGGTTGAGGATACTACAGTTGTTGATATTGGGTTGGTGGATATTAACCAGGTGGGTATTGAGCTTTTTCTCATTCATCTTATGTATGCTCGCCATTCTTCATTAAGTAGGTATCCACCATCTTCTCTTTCAGCAGCTGAAATGCTCTACAATCCTTCTCGTGATGTCCTATAGATTTACAAAATTAACAATACAGAATAGTCAGTGTACTTACAATATTCTATAGGTACAAGCACTCTTCCAACCGATGGCCTCGAGTCTAACTTATTCTACACTAAGGCATCCCTTGGGTACTTATTGGGTTCGACGCTCCTACTGCGACACAATTCATGAGCATTGAACAATTATCTTTGTGGATCCCTTCTATTCTGCATCTTGTACACCATAGGTCTTCTTGGATCCCTTTCCATTTCTTAATTTTCTAGATTTGCAGCGCAAGGTTAGCTTGGTGTGACTAAATCAACATCATTCCTGCACTAGTTTCTCTAATCGTTGAGGATTCTAACTTCATGTTTGTCTCTAGAGCTTCAGTCTACGACAGTATTTTCTGTTGCATTAATGGGATTTAGATGTGCAGCAACAATGTGGCAATGAACCATTCACTATCATGTACATGTGACATCTGAAAGATTAATTTGGTTATTAATGTCTTAAATCTCTAGTCGAAATCCCAGACAAACTCTATAGGTAACTTCTTGATTTATTTAATTTATGTGATGCACTGCAACTCAAATTTCGGCTTCCTAAACTCATTTATCATTTCGACTCGAATTTGGTAGAGTGTTTTCTATGCAAATCCCACTAGAACTACAAAAAATGGCATGTACTTGTCTAGCGCATGACCCCTCAAGGTTGTGATTAGTTGCGGTTTCTTTATCGCCCCATATTCAACCTGTCGCATGGTCCATACGACTTCACAGAGAAACCAATGTTTCTCTAGATCTTCTAACCCATTTCCATTAAATATCGGCAATTTAATATTGGTCGCATCCATTATATTAACTGCTCCTATGCTTGGGAAAAAAGTTTGACTAACCGGAATCCCTTATCCACTATTCACAACGTTAGTATTACTTGTATTTACAAAACCACTTGGAGACGAGTTTCTAGATCTTACCTCCAGTGATATGCATAGGGTTGTAGGGGTATTGTACTAGTGATTTGGATTTGGAGCTTCTGTTTCTTTGTCCTCTTTGGATATTGACTGATATTCCTCTTCTTTGTCGCAAGAACCTTCGTCAAAGAGTGATGTGAGCTCATAGTCTTCTCCTCTGCTCATACTGCAACTTCCTCTTCTTGTCACAGTCTTTCTTCTCTTTCCCGACTGAAATATTCCTCCACTTCTCAAATATCCAACCTCTAGTTCAGTTCCGCTATCACCACGAAACATCTTAGCTTAGTTTGTTCCATTTTTCACGCACTTCATCTGGGACATATCCAAATTTTTGCGCACAGTTCTTCTAACTGTCAAATTATCAGGATTCATTTTTCACATACGAGCATCTTTATCCAAGTTTTTAAAGATGACAAGTATCTTTCTCGGTGTCCTAGGAAAATTTTTCTTTCTACCTCATTATATGAGGTTATCATGTTGACAAAAAAGTCAGTAATATAACCTTGCAAAATATTGTCCACCCAAAAATCAACAACGTTTGACACAGAGTTGATAACACTTTTTCAGTCGCCGAATTAGCTGAGCATTCCAATCCGTTGGTTCTCCTCCTTAAAAATTTATTTTTTTGGTTGCTAACTTCAACAACCACTCATGCAACACAATAGGAAACTCAGAAAAGAAATTCTCATGAAAATTTGTATAAAGGTATTGGCCCAACCACTCTGTCGGATTCAACCGAGAACCTATACTTTCTTCTTGTGCAAACTCTATTGCTTTAAAATCCACCCAGTCTTGGATTGCAGGCTTCGTCGAATGCCACAACATATCCCTCACCAAAATGATTCAGGTCCCAACAATAGGAGCATTTGTTGGTGTTCTGTCTCTCTTTGACCCAGGTTTGAACCTTCCGTTGCACACAACAAAGCCCAATATGTCGGTCCGACAGAGAAAAGCTCAGTCGGCAACACCTCCGATGTAGATGCAGTCTCACCCAATATATCTCTTATGGATAATTTCTATAACCAATTTTTTTCATTTAGGTGTGGGTTTCTTCTCCTTTGACACCTTACCAACTTGCTCGAACGAAGCCGGTGGGTGTATTTCTTAATATTACTGTACGTAGATAAGACACTACTTAACCTATCCGTCACATCGATTATAACAACAATGTATGCTTAATAGACATGTTATCTATCAATAGTGTGACTCGTGCATCAGAAAACTCATTCATAAGAAAATACATAAATACTTGATAACAATATACATTCCCACGACTTAAGCACATTCATCATACACATTCACACCTATTCATTCTACATAAAAACATTTATTGTTTACACATTTGACATAGTATCTAACGTGAAAACCCATCCGGGAAAAACCACAAAGGAACTCTTCATCTGGCATGAGAAATATATGGTAGCTTTGGTATGTGCACTTAGCTGCACACCGTGTTCTATATTTTCTTCTCTTGTCTATATAGACTTTTATCTCCTCTCATGCTCTTTAGTCTTCCATCACTCAATCTTCTCCTACTTGATTCTGCTGTTGATCTACACATAGCTTGGATCGAATCAACTTATTCTATAACTCTACGACTCTAGACTCTTCAACTCTACAATTCATCCGCACACAACATGGATCAAATCAACTTCTTCTACACCTCTGTGCACTCAGCTGCAGATCTCTTCGACTCTTCATTGAAACAACTAACTGACTAGTTATAATGACGTAAGGAACAACCAAAAGCAACAGAATCTAACCCAGTCCAACCCGCACAAAACTTGGGTTCTTCCTTCTTATAGACTCTTACATGTCATTCTCATGCAACTTCATTCAGTTATCCAACATGTTGTCATTCCTATTCTAGTCATTAGAGGAAATTTAGGGTCTAAAATGGGCCTTATAAGAAAATGATCCAACAATAAATTCTTGTGAGTTGGAATTCAAGAACCAATAGAATTTCAATAAAATGAGTCAACCATAATGGTTGACTTGACATATTTGTCATAAAAAAAACTACTTTTTTGTTCATATTTTCAACATATCTCTCTGTGTTCTTATTCAAATTTCAAACTGGGGGGCGGGGGGGGCGCTCGTTGGATGTGGAATTTAATTCCGCATCCAACGAGCATCCCCATTTGAAATTTGAGTAAGAACATGGGGAGATATGTTGAAAATATAAACAAAAATGTAGTTTTTTTCTTTCTTCGTCCAAAATTAATAAATATTATTTATTATTTTAACTATTATTTTATTATTTTCCTTAGGAGGCCCATTTTGGACCTCAAATTTCCTCTAATGGACACATGTCAACATGCACTAACAACCCGAATTACAAAGATGCTTTCATACGTGTGACTTCCGCTGACTCTAGCCGACCTCGTACCCACAAGCTTTTCGAACTGTCGATTTCTAGTCGTTCCGCCGCTTCACGCCTTTTGACATGGTTTCTTCCATTGCAACTCATCTTGTCCAATATTTTCGTTTTGTCACGACTTTTGTTCTGTCGCGAACTCTTCTTCTGTCGCTACTCCTTGCCTTAGCTCTTTCTTCCTTATCTGCTTTCGTTTTTCCTCTGACGCTCTTCTTTTCTTATCTGCTTCTTCTACCCTACTCTTTCTTTCGCGGCTTCTTTTGTCACAGCTTCTTCTTCCTATGACTGAACTCTTTACATACTTTGGCAGAATTCCAACTGAATTCTTCCTAACTTTCCCTAGGGCCAACAACCATTTTTTAATTTGAAAGGAACATTTAATACTTACAAATGTGAAGCAAAAGAAGGGGTTTACATCTAGTCATGTTGATTGTCGCTTCTTGTTCATAGCCTCTACTTATAAACGTGAAGAAAATAAGGGGTAGGTTGGGTTTTTGGTTGATGCTTCTTGGCCATAGTCATTGGCACCTCTAAGCAAATAGTCGTCGACACCTCTAAGAAAAAGAAAATAAGTAGTTTTCATTGAAGCAAATTTGGTCACATCCGGGGAACCTTTAAGTGTTATTTATGCATTCATCACCTACGAGTTATCTATACATCAACTACCATTTATCCATTCATAAGCAATGTAGTCTAAATATTCTACATTTTCAACTTAGAATCACATATATTATCCACAAAAATTGGATAATTTCGGCGTCATGGAGGTATTCGAGGGTGCTGAATCTATTTATGAATTCAAAAACAAAATTTAAAAACTTCCAAATTTGTATTTTACCAAAAACATTTACCATATTCTGACCAAAATTCATCGTTAAATCCAAAAAATAGAATAAATAGACTACTCCATAAGCTACCACTTATTTTTTATATTATTTTTGTATAGTTGATTATTTAAAATTTTGAACCATAGAATCAATGTGGATAATATCCTTGTCCATTCTTGGTGCAATATAATTTCAATTAAACCAACATAGATCCATCTTACTTAGAGGGCCTAATTTCTTGAACAAATTGAAATTATTTTGTTGATTGAATATATTTTGTGATTGTGCAACGATAATATAATATAAATATCTTGAATGAAGACATGGCTTTTTAGTTTAGGACATGACTTTTTAGTTTTTAGTTTAGCCGAACATGATTTTTTTATTTTATTTTTTTATATCATGTTAGGAAGGCATCTTCCCTATACAAGGTTGTAAAGCAATTGGCTACTCTCCGTGCATTTAACTTTATATATATATCAAAACAAAATTTGGATAGCCAAACACTATAATAATTTTAAACAAATTTGTAAAAATTGTTCTATATAGAATGTTAAATAAACTTTCAAATAACACATATTACTCAATCAACAATAAAAAAATATATACATATACATTAACGTGGTGAGGTATAATTATTAATTAATTAATATTGAAATATACATACAATGAGGCCATAAACTCATATTTATCTATTAAACTCTATTACATTAAAACATATGTAACATATATAATATTTCAAATTTAAATAATGGTACAAATTATTACAATGAAAAATTAATACTAGCTTAAAGGTTTAAATTAACATATATATTTTTAAACTTAAAAGATATAGTTTGTTTTTAAAGTTATTTTAATATGAAATTGCAAATTATTGATATTGATATTATTGAATCCCTTTGAACTTTTCAAGGAAATGCATCCATTGGAAAGAATTCGATATGCGCTGCAGTCACCTAATCTCATATGGTTTCGTTGGCACAACCATCACCAATCTTCCCCGCCTTCTTGGATTCCAACGAAGAAGTTACGGGTTTTAGAAGTGAGCGGGAGGAACTTGAAAACATTGTGGCCAGAAAAATCGCAGGTAAATAGATATTTGTTGACTATGTTTATTTTCTATTATAATATATGGCACTACACGGTCTCATTTGATTTCCAAGTTTTTTCTTTTTTTTTAAGAGCTTCCTATTCCTATATAAAAAGTGTATTTACTGGACACTTCATATATTTTATCCATTTCATTATGCATTCGAAACAATTATATTGATGTCTATAAATTTGACATCCATTTTAAGGCCAACAAATGTCATCCGCATGGAAAAATGACAATATTATATATACACTATAACATTTTTATATATTTAAATGATTTGCAAAATAAAATTAAATCATTTGTTTTAGTTTAAGTTTATGCCAAATTATCAAAACAATATTATGTTAATTTTATAACATATATTATTTAAATTAAAAGAACCATAATGTTAAGTGATAATTATGTTGAAGAGATTTAATTTGATTTGTAATGAAGCACACGAAAATTAAAATTATATGGAAAAATGATTTAAAAATAATTTAAATTATTTTAATAATAATAATAATTATTATTATTAATAATATATATCTTGAATTTTTAAACAAAAATGATTTGGTTTCCTTATATCAATGATACAAAAACTAAATTGAGTCAATTAAACTCTTCTCCATGTGTAATAGACCTTGCCACTATAACTTTGATAAATATAGGTATTATGTTTATTGTAGTACATGGTAATAAGGATTTGTATACTCAAAGAAATTTTTTTATGGATGAATAATTAAATTCTTGTTGTCATTTTTAAAATTGATTTTCTCTTTATTTTAGAGAGATAAATAGTATTTTTTTATATATCCATTCAATACATAAAGATATTGATGAAAAAATAAAGTTTGACATTAAAATATATTTACAAACTTTAAAGTCATGAATAATTCTTTTTGTCTAGTTCAGAGTTTACCCATGCAACATAACACATGGTCCTTCAACATATACATATATCTGGGATTTCCGCTCATATCAAATTCACATTTACATTTTATAGAATGTCTTCACTACATGTTCAAATTTACATTTAGATTTTATATAGTGTCTTCACTACATGTTTGTAAAGTAGCTTAATGCTCATATGTATCTAAATGCCATTGCTTTTTTTATTTCAATCTCACACAGCTTGTCCACTTTTCAAACTCTAAATACTCAGCTCCTCATATCAATTTCCAAATTTTTTCAATGTACTTTGTAATGAGGTGTTCTATATCCAATATGTGGGATGTTTTATCATATACCAAGAGGGATCAATTTGTTTGAGGTGTAATATTTTTTTATCATTTAATTCTATCTCGTTACTTGTTACATTTAACTCAAAATTTTGATCCATCTTGTTACTTGATAAATCTCATTTTAAAATGGATTTATGTCGGTCTATCCTCCAATTGCTAATATCTAAAATCCATTTAATCTCGTAACTTTTAGTCCCTACCTAATGTAGTGCACACAGTAATATATGCAATGGTACTCACTGTTTTGTATATGACAATTACTTTTATAAGCTATGTAAATATCATTATCTATTTTTTTATTGTCATTTTTTTTACAAATTTTGATTTTATATTTTAACTTAAAATTGATGCATCTTATAATACTATAACACTACTCATTTATGCATCGTAATTAATAATAAACATACGCCCTACTCACCCCTAAAAATAAAATAGGGAGAAGTGAGTATGTTAGAACCTCCAATGATTGGTTTTTTCATGGATATTGCTTTATTTTAGTAGTTTTGAGTTTTTTCATAGATCCTCCAGCATTCAACATTGAGATCATTGGCCATGGATTATCTATATGTTATGCTGGATATTGCTTTATTTTAGTAGTTTTGAGTTTTTTCATAGATCCTCTAGCATTCAACATTGAGATCATTGGCCATGGAATTAACCATTGTTATAAACATAATGTTAAACTAAATATAATAAATAAATACTAAACATATATATAATCATATTAACTTAATTAATTATATTAAGTGATTGGTATATAAAAGACATGACTTTTCAAAATAGTATGCCCTAGCTGTATATAATATAAGTGGGCTAACCTTTGTAATAAATCATAAAACAAAATATATCATTTTCATTGTTAAATGGTACACATAACTGGAAGACATTTAAGAAGGATTTCTTTAATAGATTTGAGGATCTAAAAGAGAAGGAATTCTTTGTAAAGATCACTAGATTGCAACAAAAAGGAGACATGGATGAATACACCTATGAATGGGAGGCATTGGCAACATGAGTACCAGAAATAACAAACAGTCAACAACTACAAACTTATGTGTACAGACAAAAACCCTATATTAGATATTAACTAGAACTACTAAATGTCTCAACCCGGGATAAAGCCAAACACAAGGAAAAAATCATTGAAGAAAAGTTCAAAAAGACATGGAATAGAAACCCTAATAAGGATCAAAAGTTTGTCCAACGTGTCAAGCCTGTAACAAAATATTGTCCACCACATCTAAGAAGTGACAACAAAACTAGTTTAGAGTCCCAATGAATGGAAGAAGGTAAATGTAAGTATTGCAGATAAAAATGGGACCCACACCATAGATGTTTGAAAAAAGAGATCACCAAGAACCTATATCAATGTGAAGCAAAAGAGGAAGGGAAGTCGGATAGTGATGAATCTGACCTAGAAGAAACATGTGACCTCCAAAATCCTCTGTCGGAGTTAGAATATGAAGAAAAACCAAAGATATCAATAAGAGATCAAGGTCAAGGGATAATAGGTCAAGGGATAATAGATCTATTATGGTAGTTTTTCCTAGTATTGGGTTTTCCACGTAAATATTGTGTGTCTATCCTAAATGTGTTTCTATGTGGATTTTTTGTTGTCGCATATTATTGTATTATGCCCGTTAATTCCTAATAAGTGGTATCAGAGCCATGGTTTAGCACATAGTTGTGTTGATTGTGTTGTACAAGGTTTTTTCAATTAATTGTGGGGTGCATGTTCGGTGGTACTCGACACCGTAGCATTATTTTTGGGTTTCTGGTTAGAATGTAATTTCCTCGGGTGTTAGAAGCACAAGGTATACCTCTTATGCACAGAGAATGGATGTTGCATTAGGTGTGGAATGAACCACTAGGTAGGTGTGAGGGTAACAGATGTACTCGTATCCTAATTTGATGTGGATAAAAAAGGTTGATTCTTCGATTGCAGGAGGAATGTGAGATGATTTAGTCTCAGTTGTGGGACCTAGATTGATGAGCCATGTATGTGAAGAGAAATCCTAGAGAAATGGTGGTTACAGTAGCTGAGGACCCATGTAATTCAGTAGATGGGTTCCTCTTTATATGGAAATCAATGACAAGGTTGGATACTGGTACAAAAGGGGCATGGAAGAAAATAATCGAGCATCAAAAATCGAGAGGATGTAGCAACAGATGGTGATGGTGTAGTAACCATGAAGACATAGGAAAAAAACTAATGGAGCGGTTTGCATGTAAATGGGCATATGGTTGTAAGACTTGGTAAGGCATGCATACCCCTGGTAACTCATCGATAAAGTTAGGATATAAACATAGGTGATATGGGGGTGTATGTGAGATTCCTCAGTAAAAAACTTTGAGGGGGGTTGGTGATTACTCCAAGTCAAGTTTAAAGGGGGGATTGTTAGGGTTAACCTTAACTCAGGAACGAGCCAAAGGTGGTTGAGGTCTAACACATGGTTTGGGAAACATAGTTTATTATAACCCATGGTATTGGCGGCCAATGGTATTTTGGTGGCATATGGTATTGACCCATGGTATTGCATGTAAGGAAGTATTTATAAGGCTTGAGGAGGATCCATTGTAAAGTGGCCTAGAGGTGAGTGGTGGCTACCTCACTTGGTTTGGCTTGGTCAGTTTAGTTTAAGGGATAATAGATCTATTATGGTGGTTTTTCCCGGTTTTTGGTTTTCCACATAAACATTGTGTGTCTATTTTTAATGGTTTCTTGTGCTTGTGATATTCTCGCATGTTGTTATATTTTATTGCTTGTAATTCCTAATAGTTAGGAGCAATACTGGTGCAAGATGAGCACTTGATATCTTTTTAAAGTATGCAGCTAAATAAATGAGAACAATTGAAGTCTACTTATGACAGGGAAATGTTGGCCATTATGCATGCATTAGAAAAGTGGTGACAATACCTCTTAGGAAGCAAAATGATGATTTGTACAAACCATAATAGTTTGCAATACCTTCTGCAATAGAAAACATTGTGTATAGAACAACAAAAATGGATAGAAAAAATTGTTGCTTTTGACATGGAAATAATTCATAAAATGGGGAAAGATAATGTTGTAGCTGATGCACTTTCCAAAAAGGATGAGGAGATGAATTCCTACTTAGTTACAGTGGTGATTCCTGAATACCTAGATGAAATAAGAAGTGAGTGTGCCAGGGACCCAGAGACAAGTGAAATAATTAATAATCCCAATCAAAATTCCAAGTTTGAATAGAAAAATGGCTTTCTTTGGTACAAAGGAAGGATCTATTTGAAACCAACTTCTAAATTCAAATTTAAAATCATGAAGGAGTCCCACAATTCATGAACAATATGACATGTAGGATTTTTCAAATATTACTATAATGCAAGATGATATTTTCCTTGGAAAGGAATGAAAAAATATATCCAACAGTATGTGGAAGAATGCAACAAATTCTAGAGGAAAAAAGAGAAAACGTTTTAACCCCAGGGTTACTTCACCCCCTCCACATTTCAAACCAAAAATGGGAAGAGATATCAATGGAGTTCATCGACGGGTTACCTCTATCAGAAGGAAAGGACAAAATATTTGTAGTGGTTTATCGATTAACCAAATTTGCACACTTCATGGCAATAAAAAACATAGACACAAACAAATTGCAGATATATTCTACAAAAATATCTACAAACTACATGTATTCCCAAAAGTCATTGTCAACGACAGAGATGTGAAATTTAACAAGAAATTTTGGACGGAATTTTTCAAACAAGTGGGTACATCACCCAATATGAGCTCAACTTATCACCCACAAATAGATGGTCAAATTGAAATTGTACTAAATTGTTACACCTAGAAAACCCACTGGTCTCAATCATTACACTTAGCAAAATGGTAGTACAATTCAACATACCACACCTCTGCAAAAATGATCCCTTTCCAAGCCTTATACGAATATGAACCTCCAAAATGGAAGGATTTTGTTCTTAATGACACTAATGTTCCATAAGTAAGGAACAAGTTAGAGAAAACCAAGGAAATGATTGAAATGCTCAAGGATAATATAACCACAACTCAAAACCGTATGAGGCAACAATCAAATCAACATAGAAAAAAAGAGAATTTGAAGAAGGGGACTGAGTGTTTGTAATAATCCAACGTTATAAACAATTATCCCTTTAACAAGGAGGAAAAAACAAGTTGGCCCCAAATTCTATGGACCATACCAGATTAATAAGAATATCAATCAAGTTGAGCATAAATTAGACTTACCTGATAAAAATTGTATCCACATTGTCTTCCATTTGTCATGTCTCAAAAAATGTTAGGACGATATCAATCATCGCAAACAATACTCCCTATGTTAGATGACGAAGGAACGACCATTTTTGAACCTGGAGCGATAATTGCTACAAGAGAAAATAAGTTTCACTCTTGAATAATCAATGAATACCTTATTAAATGGAAAAATCTTTTTGATGAAGACGCATCATGGGAGGTAGAACAATTTCACCAACAACATCCGTCCTTACCCTTTATTTGAGGACAAAGATTCCTTTAAGGGAATGGAAATGTTACAAACATAATGTTAAACTAAATATAATAAATAAATACTAAACATATATAAAATCATATTAACTTAATTAATTATATTAAGTGGTTGGTATGTAAAAGACATGACTTTTCAAAATAGTATGCCCTAGTTGTATATAAGCGGGCTAACCTTTGTAATAAATCATAAAATAAAATATATCTTTTTCATCGTCAAATTGTGGCTTTCCATGTAATTGTTGGTTTCGAAAGTTTACCCCTTCAACTATTTAGATGGGGTGTCTAGGTAGAGATATATATTGAACAATTTTGAGTGACAAGTGATTCAAAATCTTGTAGTGAAATTTAGCCACATCATAAATAGAGTAGGAAAATATAATAGATTTCTAAAAAAATCATAAATTTGAAACCACATATTGAAGCTATGACTGCATAAAGTTACATTAAAACAAAAATGTGAGGAATATCAACTCACTAGTACCAAGTTTGGTTTCCAACTAATTCTCCTTGTCCATGATAGAGGAACCAAATGAAAAATATGGGAACCACCACCTTCACCAATGCTTATAAAGTCCTTACATAAGAGTTGTAGGAGAAGTAAGGCATTGTATTAAAAGTTAGAAATATTAAAGAAATTTAGAAACTAAAGGAGAAACAAATTATATTATTAGTCTGAGGTGTTAGGATTAATTAATAATCCTTTCTTGACCACCATAGTCTAATTGTCATTTCCTAGCTTAGGAATCTATTGCCACCTCATTAATGCCATGGGGGAATCATCTGGAACCCACCTAACACTTGATGCACCAGTTTTCATGAATTTAGGGGATCCAGAGGCCAATCCCTATAATTTAGGAAACCACACTGAGTCATGGGAGTCTGAACATTAGTTCACCCTAGTTTGTGTTGAGTTATCATCAAATGGGCATCGATTAGTTCATCTCCAGTTAGTATAGCACCAATTTTCCCTGATTCAAGGAGGTTAGGGAAATTTTCCTACATACCTTATTCAGTTAATTGACTGTGAACTAATTTAGTTATCCCGAGTTAGATTAGTGAGCTCTCAGTGGTGATTGTCACACATTGAGTTGGCACTGGAGTTAGTCGAAGTTGGTGAATCTGAATCATACCTAGTATATTCAAATTATCTTTATTGTATCATCATTGTATTAAACTGAGATTAATGATAATGAAAGTAATGTTATGCTGACCAATTTTGTCTCCATGGTTGTTTGATTTCACCATGAATATTTGATCAGTTTACACTGAATTGATTCTCTCTCCTTCAACCTTGTTTCACAGTGAATTCATTCATGCCTGAGAATTCTAAGATTTTTTAAGTTGATCGTGGCATCAGAGCATGTAATCATGCCAAATTCAATCCTTGGAAATTTCCATTGATGCACCAGAAGTAGTTGGGTTCCACATAATTCCCGGTATATTTCCTTTCTCCCTCTGTATTTTGTCCAGAGAAGTCTAGCCAGGTGTGATGCACCCAAAGAATGTGCAAATATCGAAGTAGAGAGTGATTGAATTAGTTTGAATTTGAATTGAATTTTTTTTGCAGGTAAATTGAATAATTTTGAATGTTTGTGATGCTCCTTGAAACTGCAAGATGGATAATTTAGTAGCCTTGAGACCCAGGATCCTCACACCCTTGAACTATCTTGATTGAAGGGATTATATGCATATAGTGTTGCACAACAAAGGTCTGCACAAGGTTACCATGAGCAAGGAGGTTGAACCCCAACAACCTCTTAAGAAGGTAATGTATCTGAAAAAGCTAGATGAGGTCTTTGGCTTCATGTGGATTCTTATATCCATGGAGTCACTATTCCATCTTGATGGATTGAAAACTCCAAGAGAAGTATGGAAGAAGCTCGAATCATTGTTTGGAAAGAAGGATGATATGAGAGGCCATATTCTGGAGAATGAGTTGATTACTCTTCATCCCAACAAATTCGAAACTATCCAACAATTCTTCTAAAAATTCAAATCTCTTGTCATGTAGTGCAAGCAGTGTGGGATTGACAAGAAGGATGAGCAATTGGAGCTCTCTATTCTGAGAAGACTTGGCCCAAATTCTTAGTGTTCATATCCACCGTTCACTCCAGGAGGCTGACAACTCCTAATTGGTGAATTCCATCACTTTATGACTTAATAGAATCTCTTATTCAGGAACAGGACAAGATGATACAGATGGGAGCCCTCACATCCTCCACAAATAAAGTTCTGTTGGCTGGGGAGATAAATAATGCACAAGTAAGGAGGAATTAGATAGAAAAGGATAAGAAGAACATTGAATTCAAACCCAAGGAGGAGTTTGATCCATTAGATGAATCCTCAGGCTCTAAGAAGTACAAATATTAGAGGTTTGACAAGGAAAGTGCTCCTACTGTAAAAAATGAAACCATACATATAAAGGTTGCATGAATAATAACATAGATCATATGACAAAAATACTTGAACAACACAATATTTCCCTCCCTGAAGACACAAGGAAGGATGATTCTCAAGATAAGATTTAAGATCATGAGAGATGCCATGCACTGAAGGTTGTATTTTCAAAATCTCATTCCTTCCTCATTGATTCAAGAGCCTCCAATCACATGGTTGCATCCAAAGAATCATTCTATTCATTAAAACTTACTGATGGTACAAGTATTCACATGGGATATGACACTCAAATACAAGTTGGATGGAAGGGTTCAATCAAATTAGAGCATGGAGTGTTCAAGAATGTCCTTTATCTTCCCTCCTTAGCAACAAATTTGTTCTCTGTATATCAGATGACTCATATAGGCTCACCAAAGCGAGGTTTATTTGATATTGATTCAATGGATATCTGAGATATCTCAACTAGAAAGCTGATAGCAAAAGGTGTTTCAAACCATGCCTCCAAGGCACATGAATTCTCACACTTTCTACCATTCTCAAATCCAGTGTAATATCAACTGCCATTTGAAAGGGAAGGTAAATTCATTCTACCTAAACCTTTTGCATATGATAATGTTTCTATTAATGTTTCATATTCATAATCCGAAGAAAAGAACCAAGTTGAATAAGTTTTTGGAATTGAAGATGAAGTTCAATCAAATTTAGATCCAGATTGAGTCCCTGCTCCTAATTCTAGGCCTAAATGGGCTCAAAAGGTCATTGTGGATGTTGGTAACATGACTAGAGAGTCATCTCATAACAGGAGAACAAGACATCAATTTCAAAATTAGATAATTACGCTATTTCAATAAAATCCATTTCTCCCAGAGAGGTGCTACAAACTCCCAGAGAGATGCTACATGATGGTAAGGTCTTATCAAAAGTTCTACTCACTGAAGAATAATAATACATTGGATCATGTCAGTATTCATCCAAAAAGAAGAGACAAAAGTAACTTTATACGTGACAAATTGGAAGGAAAAATCTACATCGAAAGGCATAAGGGGTACATTGATTCTCTCTTGACATTCAAGCTAAGGAATCCATTGTATGGTCTCAAGAAAGGGCCCAGGGCATGGAATCCTAAGTTTAACTATTCCATATTGTCAAAGAGGTTTTAAAGATGCAAGTTTGGCTACAAAAGTAGAAACATTTCTTCTCGCATATGTCATTGGATTGGAAGAAGGTGGAGAGGTTCACATGCATTCTTGGCAAGAAACTAGTGCACACAAGGACCATCACACTGCATTACTGCTCCACATAGATAAAAATTGCAGATTTTTTTCACAATTTTTTTAATCAAGAGGAAATATCTTGGTGTGAAAACTTGACCTTGGTTCCACTATTCTATTTTGAGGGGGGGTTTTCCCATGAGGTTTTCCCCATTTCCTCGGTTTATTGAGCAATTATTTTTTCATTAGATTGTATGGGTGACCTTTGGTCTTAGTTTCCATGGACTCGGTTGTCCAAGTTAGGATTAAGGGGGGGTATTAGTATTAATTAATAATCCTCCCTTGACTACCATAGTCTAATTGTCATTTCCTATCTTTGGAATTTATTTCCACCTCAGTATTGTCACGAGGGACCCATCTGGGTCCCACCAAACACTTGATATGCCAATTTGCGTGAGTTTCAGAGCTCTATAGGCCAAAACCTATGATTTAGGAACCCACATCGAGTCATGGGAGTCCGACCATCAGTTCACCCTATTCTATGTTGAGTTATCCTCAGATGGGCATCAGTTAGTTCATCTCATGTTAATCTAGTACCACTTTTCCTTGATTCAAGGAGGTTAGGCGCCTTTTCCTACCTACCTTATTTAGTTAATTGAATTTGAACTGATTTAGATGTCCTGAGTTAGATTAGTGATCTCTCAGTGGTGATTTTCTCACATTGAATTAGCACTGGAGTCAACCCAAGTTGGTGAATTCAAATCATACCTAGTATATTCGAATTCTCTTTATTTTATCATCATTATATTACACTGAGATTGATGAAAATTAAATTAATGTTATGTGGACCAATTTTGTCTCCATGGTTGTTCAATCTCACCATGAATGTTGGATCTATTTACATTGAATTGCTTCTCTCTCCTTCCAACTTCTTTCATAGTGAATTAATCCAGGCCTAAGGATCCTACGCTTTTCTAAATTGAACACAAGGTTGGTAGGGACTATATTACGGGATTGTCTCTATTATATTACTTTGCACATAAAAATTTTATGTTTCGATTTTCTCTATAGTCTAAGTTTTAGGTGGATGTTTCATATAATATTCTTAACTCAAATACATTGATTAGTTTTTCTTGTTGAATCAAAAGTTTTGAGGTTTTTATTTTTCCTTGTATCAAGGAAATTTTATTTATCAATGGATTTGTTAGGTTTCAACTTAGGAGTTACAAAGGATGGGAAATTATTAATTGATTTGGAAAAGTCTTTAATTCAATGATGAATTAATTTTGTCTTAGGATTTACATTAATTAAATACATTTTATTTTATGAAAATTGTCTTCACACTATGAAATTGCACCCATTTTCAAAGTGTCCACCTTTGGGCATGTTGAGGTTGTTACACATCATCTTTCTAACAGATGTTTGTATGTGGTTTTTCACATGTTTTCCATGTGTATATACTTTGGTGATTGAATGGCCACTTTTACAAGCTCATATAACTAGAGTATTTCCTAAGAACTCCATTTCCAAGTTTCATTGGCCAAGAGTTACAACTAGTCCATTCTGATATATTCCCATGATTCGTTTCTCAAGAGGTGAAACCAAAACTTTGTCCAAGAGATGAAACCAACCCATTTTCTAAGAGTAAAGGGACAACCGAAACTTTAGTTAAGAGATTAAATAAACCCATTTTTTAGAGCAAGGGGGTGTGGACTAAAGAAGTCGACAACATCCCTTCATTATGAATAACTCGCTTCTTAACACACTTATGAGTTGATAATTGGTCAAAAAATTTCCCTAGAACATAATTTTGATGTCTATTTACTTTCCCATCAATAAATTCTCACGTAGTGTCCAAAAACAAAAATATATATATTTAACTGGAATCAAACCAGAGCATTAGTATATCCTTCAAAAAAATTCAAATTCTAGAATCCACATATAGATATGTAGGGATAAATGCAATTAACTTGATACTTTAAATCTTTCAAAACACCTATGAATTTGATCAACATTTTAGTTTCTCATTCCCCGCCAAGAACCATATGAATACATTGAAGAGAGCAAGTTCAAAATAAAGTTGAGGAGAGTGGGGGATTAAAATGTTGTATTTATTGGTAAATTAGATTACACACACAAACTTTTTTTTTCCATTTAAATACAAGAACACATATTTATACATTGATCAATAGCTCTCAGTCATTGATCTAGACACACAATTAATGTAGTAAACACCTTATTTATCACATCTTTATCTACATCAACCACTTAATCTTATCTAGAACCTTATCTAGAACATGATACACATTGAATCTAATACCCCCGCTATAATATCCCCAATTAGATTTATGGAGACATTAACTGAAACAAAAATATTTAAATAAAAAAATTGGGAACTAGGTGTTAGAGTTGAAAAACTACATGATTGACTAAATCAAGTCTAAACACAGTGAGACTTTTCCAAATTCACACAAGCTCGGGGAATAGCTCTGCAAAAGTTAACTACAAGCATGCAACAAATATATTAGAGGCTTAAAAGCATGCAAGGATAGGAAATTGTAATATAGGCATACCAAATATAAACCCTTGTGTAATGATGGCAATGGGGGTCGCACTAGCTCAAGTATCATTTGTGCAACGTATTGAGACCATTTATGTTTTGAAATAAGCTACTTCTTAAGTTTGCTCCAAGTCTACTCGGGTACATTAATGTATGAAAACTATATCCTTGGCATTAGCTTAACTTGACACTTCCCGAGGGAGATATGAGGGGGAAATACTATCGAAATACATAGACTGGTTGAACACAAGAATTGCACCAACACTAGAACCAAAGCCAAAACCCTTAAAATACTTATTACATATATTGTTTGTTGGTTCATAAAAATTTAGTTTCGTATTGGTATATTTTGGGGATCAAATTTGACTAAGATGTTGATGTATTTGTAACTTCGGAATGTATTCACCTGTATATCTTATACTGTACCCCAATGTTCCTATCGAGAGATTCATTAATATAATAAATTAATTTAGAGTCATTGAGGTTAACCCTCCGTTGTAAGTTGGGGCAATAGTCCCCATAATTGAGTTGAGAATAACCCTCCTTGTTGATTGAGGGCAAAGTCCCCATAGTTGTGGGGCACTAGGGTTATTAGAATCTCCTAGAGGTTTCGGCCTTGGTAAGTAATTGTCAAGTTCAAAATTAGTATAAATAGAGAGTGAGCCTCTCTATTTGTTATATACACTCACTCAACTAGGGCGCATGAGTGAGAGAGGAAGTGATGGCACAAGTGAGAGAGATCATCTATCAGAGATCATGTTTATGTTTTCGGGTTTTACTTTTGCTACTGGTGCTCATTCTATCTCTGAGGAAGTTGCACGGTTTTACCCTCTATGGTTTCCCCGAGGAAAATTATTTGTGTCTCTTGTCTCTTGTGATTATTACTATGCATGTTATCCTCTCAGATAAGATCCTAAGATCATATTGCTTAAACGATAAAAATCTAACATGGTATCAGAGCTAACCTGAGAAGAAGACACTGTGAAGCTGCAAAATCTAGGGTTTCTTTTTTTGGGTCTCTCTCCACAATCCTTTAGCAAGAGGAGGCTAGGCTAACTCTCCATTGAAGGGCACATCTTTCTGTCGAAGCAGAATTTGATTTCGGGCATTTTCAGTTTTTGGTGCGGGAAATTAGGGATTTTTATAGAAGAGGAATTTTTTAGTGAGCCTAGCATATGATTTCTCTCCTCATCAAAATAGAAGTTTAGAGACCAAGTTCAAATTTTTTGGTTGAGTTAAACCCTAGGAAAGTGAAACCCTAGTTTGACCCTGGGCCTGAAAAACCCTAAAATACTAAAACTGGTAGTTTTGGTACATTCTCTATATCTTGGGATGGAATAAGTCTTAGGGGCCAAAATTTTCACACGCTGAAGATAAAATCTTGATGTACCCTATGTAAATATTTCAGCCTCATATTCCCTATATTATGGGAGATTAAATTCCTCCAAATCAGGGTTCAAGCCTCTTCTAGGATTCATCCCTAAACATGACACATAGGGAGAATTTCTATATCTCAGGCTACGAAGGTCCAAATGAAATTCTGCAATATTTTCCAGATAGGGGACGGATTTTAATTTCTGTGGTAAAATTTTTAGACCCTGATGATGAAACAGGGACACGTGGAGGTCCATACAAGTTTTCTATACTGAACAGTCCTGAAAAATGTCATCTTAGGAAAAATCTCATAAGTACGAAATGGTGAAACCAATTCTGCTCAAACCTATGGTGTTGGAAAGAGAACAGGAGAAGCTACCTTAGTACAAAGTTTCAGACATAGAGGAATAGTACTTTTTGAGATACTGCAGAAAAAATATTAGTGATTTCTACAGAAGAATTTGGAAAACTAGGGCTTCCTATTCTGGGAGCTTCCCTCCACTGCTTTCAGAAAAGGAGTACATTGGACAGCTCACCTGGAAGAGGCCCATCCATCTATCCAATCAGAATTTTGATATTCCAAGTTTTGAAAATTAGGGTTTCTCTGACAAACCCTAGATCAACCAGATCTAGAACCAACACGAACACCTCAAATCAATAAGATCTAATATTTTTCTATTTACATTTGAGGTACTCATTTAAAAAATGACTAATCACACCAGCTTGATGACAAGCTTTGTGAAGCTGAAAACTTCCAAGAATGGAAGTATAGGATTTCACTAGTTCTTGAATAAAATGAATTGGACACCCACATAAGTGGAGAGGTTCCAGATCTAGAGGGAGATGAGTCTAAAAGAATTACACAAAAAGAACTTGTTCAAGGCCAAGAAGATCATTGCTGATTCAATCAAGGATCACCTTGTTACAAAGAAAACTTCCTATGGCTTGCGGTGTACCACAACAGACAGAGTAACCGCAGATATCAATCCCTTCCCAATATGCAATAGAAGTAAAGCATCTAACACTAAATGATCCCGAAACATACCTTATTCCGGATAGTTGATGGTGGGTTGCTGTAGATCCCTGTTGAGCTTTTTCAATCTTGCTTGTGTTAATAATTCACTCTCTCAACAATCAGCAAACAAGACAAGCATGCTATATAATGGTGTTAGACCTACTCTAGCATATATAATCAATAACATATAAGAAATTAAAAGCATCCATGTATTCATTATTCATTTAATTGCACATCATTGGATAGGAAAAGATATTTCTATTAATATAAATAAGAGATTACATGAATGACAACCTTTGTCGGCATGTCTCCGAACCAGAGAAACTGAGTCCTCCACCTAGGCCTCCACCACCTCAATCCTCCATCTCTCGATAGCAAGATCATAAGAAAAGGCAAGCTTGGGAAGAACAGAAAGTGCTCCAAGGGACAAAGGGATGCAGACTCACGTATAAGCAAGCTTCGACAACAATGGACTATAGTTTTCTTTCTCTTCAATTCCACTCCTTTCAATGTATCCAAAGGGTTCCTTATATAGTGCTTCAATGGGGTAATGGAAGGTCAAATCTGAGCGATCTGAAGGAATATGGAAGGCCAAGAGACAAGTGACTCAGATCTACATCAAGGAAAACTTCAAAAATATTTGGCCTATTGCACACATCCTGATGTACGCGGGTTTTAGGTTCATATCCGCGTATATACGCCAGAAAGGGTTAAAAAGTCATGTATAGCAAATAACATGTGTTTTTAGGGATGATGTTGGAAACATCAAAGGTGCAAAAATGGTCCATGGGGTCCAAAGAGTCTGCAGAGGGACAGGGAAGGCCATAAATGTGTGATCTACCATGTGTGGTAAAATCAGCTGTAACAGATGCCCCCTAATGTGTGAGGTTAGAGGGGTGATACGATGGAAAAAATACATTATAAGTCCATCCCAGAAGTGAAGTGATGGAGAACCAGCCATCCAACAATACAATACAAATATCTCTGCATATGACTACAAATACACACAATAGTCCCAGATACATAAGAGTACAATGGCCATGAATAGGCATGATACAGAATATGACATGTGTGGTCATCATCACATACAATATAGATAGATCAGAATCTCCATGATGAAGATATACAAAGGATAATGATCTCCATGAAAGCTAAAGATATATAATGTATCAATATCTCCATAATGGCTGAAGATATTTGACATACACTGGAATCAAGTCATGAGAGCTGAAATCTCATGAACACTGGAATGATCAAGGAGGTAACATATATGAAATGCCACTATTCTTGATAGTCTTCTACACAAACCGCTATGAGTACATGTCCTACTATGTGAATATAAGTGTCGAGGTCGAACATAGTAGTCCATAATCTGATTACTGATTATTGATGTATACCGTTAACAGACGCGAGATCACCCACTGATAATGAAAATGGGAATCAAGGTACTAGAGTGCAATCTAACAAGTGCGAATAAATGTGTTGAGGTCAAACACTTAAAAGAATCCATCGATGAGGGGACATTGATGTATTCCAAAAACTGTTGATGGAGAGAGAACCTACCATTGATGACTGTAAGTCTCAAGGCACTCAAATGACTCTAGATTCCAATCCCATAATAAATGATCTGAATTCGATGGGATGAAATCCGTTGGAAGGAGGAAATTAAGGCATCCCCCATCATCCAACACGAGGTACTCAGCAAAGCTATATAATGTGGAAGGACTCAATCATAATGTGCACGAACCAGTAATAGTACCAGGAATGGACGACATGCAAAGTCAAGAAAACTGAGGAATGGCCGACTTAGGCTTCAACTTCCTTCCAACAAGAGCATAAAGGTGAATGGTGAATAAATATAGGTAGCATAGACTCAATATACAAAAGTAGGACAACTCTGTGACATAGGAGGCATCGACAGAGGCTCCATAGGGACTAGAAGCTTAACTTGTCAGTGGAGATAAACTCAGAGAAATGAGTATAGCTCCTAAATTCAAACTATTAACCCAACCAATAGATGTGATAAACAGTTCTCTGTTCAAAGGCAACATGACTTGACTGCTGCCAAAGATAACATCTTTTCCTGTCCGGATTTTTGGTTTTTTTATTTTTTTTGGAATTTTTCAAATATTTTGAAAAGATTGAAAAAGAATAAAAGTGCTTTATAGCTACAAATCTAGGAGGAGATGAGTGTCAAGGGGCAAATAAACTAGTTCCAAGCAGCAGAACATACCCATGCTCAATGCAAGGAAATATGTGTAAGATAACGACACTCGGGGGAAAGTCCCCTCCCAGTAAAAATGGGGAATCAAGCTGCAAAAGATACGTAAAATGGCTCTACTTGGCTAGACATGAGACAAGCTCAGGCTATATGGTTGATAATCAAAGTCAGGGAAGCCGACATAAGGCTCAATAAGGCAAGAAAAAATCATGATAATGCAATGACAACTTGACATATGGAAAACCTAGGGAAAAGGCCAGCAAAAAGATCGAGAGGAGTATGAGGCTCTTGCACAAAGTAATGGTAGTACTATACAAAGGACTTTCCCACCCTAAAGGAAAAATGTCAGCATGGGCACCAAATGAAAACATGATCTAACTAGAGTACCCATGTATGGTCAAGCTTTACCATTCACATCATGTCACTTCTAATAGAAACAAGAAGGTTCCGTGACAAGATAGAATGGGTTCGTACCTAAGGTTATAATGAAACGGTCATAAGGTCATGAAAAATGCAAACAGATGTGAAACCTAACCTATATGCCAGTTTAGACATAATACCTGATATAGGCATGAACGGGTCAAAACCACGGTCAAACCACGCTCAAAACGGACTCCTACATCATCAAATTAGTTCAAAACGGTCCAAAATGGTCAGAAAATAGTAAAAAACTATAGAACTTGGGAATGGCCAAAGGAATCTTGTTAGGGACGGCCGGCTAGGCTGGGTCATGAGATACCAGATCATTCATAAGTCTCGATAAGTCAGGTAAGTTCAAAGTTGTGAGCAAAGGGAGCCTAGGTTGAGCTGGTCTATGCCACACTCCTTGATAGTTCTGGTTTAGGTAAGGCTGATTGCTATAAATACCATGGCCTTGGCCATAATAAATTCCTCCCATTTGACCCGTATAGGGCTGCATGGAAGCATTATGATGTGGTGTACCTTGATTATGTGGTGCTACAAAGCCATAATTGGAAGAGTAAGCAGGTTGTTGATACCTGCACCCATAGGGTTGATTGGTTTGTCCATACTGTGGTCCATAAGACTGTCCATGAGAAGCTCCATAAGGTGTCCCAAGCGGTGTGCTGTCCGACCCCTACCTGTCCAGGACACGTGCAGATAGCAACTGCGCTGTCCCTACCTGGCCAGGACACCTGCATATAGTGACTGTGCTGTCTGACCCCTACCTGGACAGGACACCTACAAAATAACCTCTGCGAAGTACCCCCTCCATGACCTAGGTAAGGAAACTAAGGTCACCTTAATATAATCAATGCTCAGGCGGATAGTCGTAGGCGGGATTGATCGTATGGGTAGGGTAGCAAAGCCTAAAACTATCGAAACTGCCCCTAGATACGAATACAATCCTGGAAATATCTCTGGTGCAACTCAGTTATGACAAGGGGTCATCCCAATCAATAAACGCTCACATTGCCTCGTGCTTAACTCCCTTGTAAGAGGAGGATCCTGAGAACACTAATCATATAAAGGAATTTCACACTCTCACCTGGACAGACACATAAATGTTTCGTTTAGTGGTCTTGGAGAATTTACTCATAATGAACTATTCCATGACCCTAAAATCTAATCTTATTGGTGCACCCTATAAAAGAAAAAAGTGTAATTCATTTTGTTATGCATTGATTTTAATTGGCTTATTAATCAAAGGGAAACTAGTCATGCAACTATTGATGTTATGACGCAACAAAAAGTAAAATGCACACCTAACAATCAATGCAAATGCACATTGTCAAATGAAGAATAGGGTATGCTACTACATGAAGTACAAAATTTTCCTTCAAATGAATATGCAATCATTCCTATATGAAAATCTGACTAATATTCTCCAAGCAAACCTAATGCAACTACCACGCAAATGCAAAATGAAAACAATGCATAATGATGCAAAAAGCAAATGTTTTTGTATTTTTTGAATTAAATGAGATAAAAAGAAAAAGTATGACTCTACAACCCTTAGAATCTACAAGAAGTCCCAGATAGAACCCAAGCAAAGCACCAAGGTAAAAGATACCTAATGCACTAATCCCAAAACAAAAAATAGAAAATGAAATGACAAGAACATTTTTAAAAATTTTAAACTAAAAAGTGTCTTTGGTGAGAAACAGGGATGCATACAGACTCCAGAAGCATCCAAGAAGACTTAGAAATCATCCAAACTCACCTAGAAACACTTAATCTTCCCCAAAAAGGAAAAACTCAAGACATACACGACTGTTTGCAGTAAATCCACATATATACGTGCCTATTCTAGGAAAACCCGTGTGTACACGTGACCGTGAAGGCTAAACCCACGTACAAGAAGAAAAAGAAATAAAAAAGAAGGCAAACAGACAAGCTAAGACAAAATTTACTCTTGTAAGACACTATTGGGAAAACATGCCCCTAGTCCTGATTTAGAAACAGAGAAATCAGAGAAATTCAAGAACATTGAATGCCAACAAAACCCCCAAAGAAAATGACTAGGAATTCCTCAGTATGGTCACCAATTCTGTTACAGAGAAAAATTCCTATGGCTTGGGGTGTACCACAATAGACAGAGTCACTGCAAAAATCAATGCCTTCCCAATATGCAAGATAAATAAAGCATCTAACACTAAAGGATCTCAAAACATACCTTATTCCGGATGGTTGATGTAGACCCTCGTTGAGCTTTTCCAATTCCACTTGCGTTAATAATTTGCTCTCTCAACAATCAGCAAACAAGAAAAGCATGCTATATAATGGTGTTAGACCTACTCTAGGATATATAAGCAATAACATAGAAGCAATTAAAAGCATCTATGGATTCAATATTCATTTAATTGCACATCATTGGATAGGAAAATATATTTCTATTAATATAAATAAGAGATTACATGAATGACAACCTCTGTCGGCACGTCTACGAACTGGAGAAACTGAGTCCTCCACCTAGGCCTCCACCACCTCAATCCTCCATCTCTCGATAGCAAGCTCACAAGAAAAGGCAATCTTGGGAAGAACACAAAGTGCTCCAAAAGAAAAAGGGATGTAGACTCAAGTATAAGCAAGCTTCGACAACAATGGACTATAGTTTTTCTGCTCTTCAATTCCTCTCCTTTCAATGTATCCAAAGGGTTCCTTATATAGTGCTTCAATGGGGTAATGGAAGGTCAAATATGAGCGATCTGAAGGCATATGGAAGGCCAAGAGACAAGTGACTCAGATTCACATGAAGGAAAACTCCAAAACTATTTGACCTTTTGCACACATCCCGATGTATGCATTTTTGAGGGTCATAACTGCGTATATACGTGAGAAAGGGTTAAAAAGTTGCTTATAGAAAATAGCACGCGTTTTTCGGAATGATCTTGGAAACATCAAAGGTACAAAAATGGTCCATGGTGTCCAAAGAGTTTACAGAGGGACAGGGAAGGCCATAAATGTGTGATCTACCATGTGTGGTAACATCAGTTGTAACACACCTCATGCCACAAGTGTCTTCCCTAAAGACACCTAAAGAGATGTTTGATTCCTTGACCAATTTATTTGAAGGGAAGAAAATAAATCAGAATAAAACTTTGAGAAACTAGTTGAAGGATGTAAAGATCCAGAATGCAGAGACCATACAATCATACTTTACAAGGGTCTCTCAAATCAAAGACCAACTTGAAGTAGTGGATGCAGAAGTTGTGATAACCACCTTGAATGGCTTCCCAGGATCATGGGATTCATTCATTTGAGGAATGTGTTCTAGAAAGAAGTGATTACTTTCAGTAGACTCTAGGAAGAGCACACACAAGATGCAGTTCGACCCATAATAAGAGAATAGATCAAGCACTCACGATTCAAAGAAGATCCCTCAAGCGATGAGAAATATGAAGAACTCAATTCTTGAAGAAACTCTTATCCATCTTAAGCATTTGAGTAAGAAATGATGTTTTTATGAATGAAGAAGATGATGAAGTTAAGGCTTAAGAAGGAGTCTACCCATGAAACAAATAAAGATAAGTATTCAATTGTCATTTCATGATATTATTTTTTTATGAAATTGTTTATGTTCAGTTGATGTGATAGAATGTTTGTACTAATGATAGTATACTACTAATATGCATATGATGGGTAAGTAGCCCATGGTACTATACAACTCTCCATTTCTACTTATCTAGAGTGAAAAATTTTTGCTCACATATTGGATTAGTGCACAATCTCAATGTTTTCCTGGTAGAGATGGAAAGCATATAGAAAGTTTCTGTAAGATATGGATGAATGCTGTATTGGAGAAAATAGTTGCATGATTATATCTTGATGCAAAATAATTATTCATTATGAATATACCTTATGAAATGTTTCTAGCCATACAACTAATGCATTTGACTTGTAGGAAAGATCGCGTACAATTGCCTACAAGAAAATAAGGATGAGATTTGTTCCAAAGAGCAAGTGGCAACAGTTCGATAAATAATCCAAGATGAAGAATAATATGATGATACTTTCAAAGAAAGAAGAGGTCTCAAACAAAGTGCAGTTATATGACATTGTTGAGCGACATCATTGATGCAGAACCTTCCAGCTATGAAGAAGTAGCCAAGAAGAAAGGGAAGGAGAATACCGGTTCAAGAAGAATAATGTCTAGGATGCAGTATTGAGACCTGAAGGGAATTCCAAAGTGGGTTTGCAAGATCCATCATGTAGTATATGGAAACATCGTCAGATACAAGGCAAGATTCGTAGCACGAGGCTTCTCATAGAAAGAAGGCATAGACTACAAAGAGACATTTGCATCTAGTGGGAGTTGAGGCACATGATAGGAAGACTCATGTGTGAAAATTAAAGAAAGCCTTATACAAGCTCAGAAGGAACCCATGGGATAACAAATACATGAGGATCTTGAAAATCACTTAGAGTGATGAAGATCTTAACCTTTGCTACAAGGTTGAAGATGAAATCCTATAGAGGATGACAAGCTCACAAATGGGTGTGAGGAGAATGTTTTTCAAGATAGAGGAGCTTGGTATCTAGTGACCCTGGATGGATACATAGAATATTAGTAGCAGAGGAAGCTACTTGTCACTCCAGTACAAAATGTTTCAATGCATAGAGTACAAAAGGAAGAGGGAGAATGATGCTCCACTTCAGAGGCAGTGTCTGCAGAAGATCCTAATGTTTGACATGGTATAACAAGATGGATAGCTTATTGATGGCTCTAGGCTTTACTGAGAGTAAGGAGGATTCTAGCCTTTACTTCAAGGTTGGAGGTGGAATACCAGTGATGCTCTTGCTATATGTTGATGACTTGTTCCTGACAGAAAAGGGGAACTCATTAAAGTTGCAAGAAGGAGACTTGATTCCAAGTTCGAGTGAAGGGACTTGGTAATGATGCACTACTTTCTAGGCATGGAGGTGTGGTAGAGAGTGGATGGAATTTACCTGGGACAAGGGAAGTATGCAGTAGAGATCTTGAAGAGGTTCAGGATGATGGAGTGCAAGGCCATGACCACACCTATGGCATCGAACCTGAAGCTATTGAGTGATGCTTCATAAAAAATGGTTGATGCTATGATGGATCGTCAGATGATTGGGTCCTTGATGTACCTAATGAATAAGAGATCAGATATTTGCTTTGATGTGAACACACTGAGCCAATTCCTGATGGATCCAAGACATGTTCACCTAATTGCTGCAAAGCATATTCTGAGGTACCTGAAGGGTATAGTTGATTATGGGTTCAAGTATGAAGAAAATCAGAAAATTAACCTGGAATGTTACATGGATTCGACTTGGGCACGCAGTGCCATTGATAGGAAGAGCACTTCAGGGTGCTGCTTTAGTATGGGATCAGGTGTGATCTCTTGGTTTAGCTGGAAGCATTCCTGCATGGCACTAAGTACATTTGAAGAAGAAAAGGAGCACTGAAGCTCCAGTTTGTGATCCAGATCAAGATCTCTCGAAAGAGGGAGTTTTAGCATAGTCAGTGAGACAGGTTGTTTGAGCATAAAATCCCAGTGAAGCTCATAGGTTGCTCAAACATAAACGGTCCTGTGGGTTTTCCTCAGATGTAATTGGTCCTTGTGAAGCTTGAAGGTTATCCTTGGACGTAATCATCCCTGATGTGATTCTATGCTAGAAATGGTTAGAGTGAAGTTTGAATACTTCAGGGAGAAGCTTGGTGTTCTCCAGATTGAGGTTCCTTCCAAGGGGAAGTGATGAGTATGTAATCCCTTCTTACATGTTGGTAGGATGTGTTCCATCCATGGTTAGTTGTAAGTGCAGAGCCCTTCTGGCATGGTAGGATCGGTTCCTTCCATGGTCAGTTGTAAGTGCAGAGCCCTTCTGGCATGGTAGGATTGGTTCCTTCCATGGTCAGTTGTAAGTGTAGATCCCTTCCATGGATGGTAGTAGTTATGTCCTACCATGCCACTGGTTGTAAGTGTTGGGCCCTTCCATGGATGGTATTAGTTGTGTCCTACCATGCTACTAGTTGTAAGTGCTGGACCCTTCGATGGATGGTAGTAGTTGTGTCCTACCATGCCACTGGTTGTAATTGCTGGACCCTTCCATGGATGGTAGTAATTGTGTCCTACCATGCCACTAGTTGTAAGTGCTTGGCCCTTCCAAAGATGATAGTAGGTGTGTCCTATCATGCTGATGGTTGTAATTGTTGGGCATTTTCATAGATGATAGTAGTAGTGTCCTATCATGCTGGTGAATGTAAGTGATAATCCTTTCCGACATGGTTCTTAGATGTGTTCCTCCCATGGTCGGATGTGAGTGCTGAGACTTTTCAACATGGTTCTTGGATGTGTTCCTCCCATGGTAGGAGGTGAGTGTTGGGCCTTTCTAACATGGTGGTGTATGTGCTCCTCCCATGGTCAGATGTGAGTGCTGGGCCTTTCTAACATGGTGGTGCATGTGTTCCTCCCATGGTCAGATGTGAGTGATGGGCATGCCTTTATGACATGGTGGTGGATGTGTTTCTCTCATGGTCAGATGTAAGTTCTGGGAGGACCTTTCTGGCATGGTTCTTAGGTATTTTCATCCCATGGTCAGATATAAGTATTGAAGAAGATGAATACCTACATGGAGGCTAGGCCTACAACCAACATGAAAAAGGGATGGCTCTGTAGAACTTCCTCTGACAAGTAGAATTGAGAGATATCACCATTTGATCCAGTCAGGATCCAACTTTGATGATGATCCAGTGATGATCCATCTTTGATTATGATCTAGAGAAGAAGACTTGTGCTGATGAATTGTGTCAAGAGAATAACTTCCTAGTTAAGAGGGAGTGTTGATGTATTTGTAACTTCAGAATGTATGCACTTGTATATCTTATATTGTACCCTGATTTTCCTATCGGGAGAGTCATTAATATAATAAATTCATGTAGAGTCATTGAGGTTAACCCTCTATTGTAAGTCAGGGAAATATTCCCCACAATTGAGTTGAGGTTAACCCTCGTTGTTGATCGGGGGGCAAATTCCCCATAGTTGTGGGGAACTAGGGTTATTAGACTCTCCTAAAGATGTAGGCCCTGGTAAGTAATTATCAAGTTAGAAATTAGCATAAATAGAGAGTGAGCCTCTCTATTTGTTATATACACTCACTCAAATGGTGCGCATGAGTGAGAGAGGAAGTGTTGGCACAAGTGAGAGAGATCAGCTGTCGGAGATCATCTTTATGTTTTTGGGTTTTACTTTTGCTACTGGTGCTCATTCTATCTCTAAGGAAGTTGCAAGGTTTCCTCCTTTATGGTTTCCCCAAGGAAAATTATTTGTCTCTTGTATCTTGTGATTATTGGTGTGCATGTTATTCTCTCAGATAGGATCCTAATATCACATTGCTTAAATGATAAAAATCTAACATAAGACAATTTCAGAACAACTCAATTATTCTCAATTCAAGGATTCCCAAACAAACTTAGGGACCTTTGAATTTACAAAGTAAGGCATGGAATGTGTTCATTAGTGTCTTAAAAATATTCAAGCACCAATATAATTGAATTTGATTAAGTGGAAGTTGATATTTTGTAAAATGATTGAAAACTAGCTAAAATTGGTGTAGATCTAGTGAAGGTATGAAAATATTGTAGGAAATTCATACTTCTACATTTTATTGATTTCATAACTAATAATATACATTCATATAATTACATATAAATTGAATGGGATCAAAGAGGATTCTCAAAAACATTAGGGACTTGACATCTTTCATAGAACTGGAGAGAGTGGAATAACTATAGAATTTGAAGTAGAGACTTAAAAATTCTCCTTTCTGACTCTAGAATTAGCTTGATTGAACTTCATGACATGAAATAATCACAATAATAATGTATTTATTCCATCATCCCTCTCTCTAGCTGAAAATTCAGCTATCTGAAGAAGTAGCAGTGACACATCTCCCAGTTGTGACTAGGGGCACATCTGCCGAGTCGAATTGAAGGCTTAGAGAACTGCAAAACCAAAACTCAAATAACAAGATATGTTATTAGGGAGAAAATTACTTGTATTTATAGTGTGAATAACTTCTTTTGCAATATACTTGGTTCAATGCACCTTCATGAGCAAGTTTTGGACTTGCTACTTTCCAAAGCTTTTCTTTTTTACCTGCCTTATCTTGCTTTACTACTTTACTGCTTTATCCTTCTTGTCTTGATTTTATTTCTTTATTAATTTATTTTCTTATTTCATCCTCATTTTCTTGTTAAATGACTTTATTATGCTTTTCCACTGCTTTTCTGCTTTGGACTGCTTTTTTTGCTCTACTTCCTTTTGCTAGCTTTTCCTTTCTTTGTCTAGTTTCATTCTTTTTCATTGCTTTTGGATGCTTTCTCCTAACTTCCTTTATTTTCAAGATTCTTATGGTCAAATTATTATCTACTATGAGGCCTCCTAGACACATAATCATCAATACTTATCCAAACATAAATTTATTTATAAAAATAACAATAACTAGAATCATTTCAGCATTATAGTTATTAAATTTCCTAGATAAATAATGCCTTGCCAAAAATTTATCCCAAGATTTAATGAATATTTCTCCTAAAACCATAGGTATTGCATGGCTAATAGGATGATCGATATGTCACCAAAATGGGGGCATTATAGTCATGCCCTCCCAAAACTTACTTGTCCTCAAGCAAGGGAATATATGAATGATGGAACATTTGGACACTTTTCCGCAAAGTTTTGCAAGTTGTTGCATACACCATTTGAAATTCATCTCCTTCATACATGAATACTTTGGACCCCCACACCCTCATACACCTTGATTAGACCCCCACACCCTCAAAATAGCCCAAGGATGAAGAAAAGGGCTTAAAAACCCCAAAAAGGAGCCCAAAATAGCCTCCTAGGAGCTAAAGCCCTAAAAAAGGGGCTAAAACCCTAAAATGAGCTAAAGTTAGGGCAGAAGGGGCCATTAATCCCACCATTGCCAAGAATTGCCTGAATTTTGAATGGCTCTCGCTGACCTCCGTCAACATTCCCTTGAGTCTGAGATCACCTTGATTGAAGAAGTTCACCCACCACCTCCTTCTTGAGACACCATATCCATTTACATGATGTCCAGTTCCACCGACCCGCTCATCTCCACCTACAATGATAGTCCATCAGACCTGTCTCTTTGTTGCTTCCGCAATGATGAGGAGATACTTGAAGCTTTGACCACCACAAAATACCCATGGGATGACATGCACCATCCACAGTTGCAGCTCCATCCACAGCCGCAACCCCAACCACAGCCACAACCTCAGTTACCAGGGAAACATTGGGGTTCATTCTTGCTCAACATGATCCTTTTCCTTTTCCCACCATCCAATATCGTGAGTAAGTCTATCTTGGAAACCCACAATCTACAAGATTTCACATTGGGAGATCCTATGTGGTACCTTGAACCACCTACCCCACCTCTAAGGTCCCAGGATGTGTTAACTCATTTCGAGCCAATTGAGATGATGTTGCACCTAGCTTTAGGTCCATCAAAGATTCCTCTCGTCTCTATGCCTACCCCTCTTCCTCCAATAGATACTGGGGGCAAGGAAACCAAAACCACAACCAATACCATTTACATGGTCTCTAGCACCAGTTGCACTTCCATCTCGTTGGTCATGGAAGATCCACCTAATCTATCTCGGCACCACTTACGTGATGAGGGAGAGATCTGTAAGACCACCTCTGGTTTTACCTCGTTCCCTTCAAACCATAGTGCAGAATCAGTTCTTCCCATAAAAGACCAAATTCTATCACCTTGTCCTGCCAATGACCTTTATCTCGACAAGGGGGCATACCTCTTCACTGACTCAAACAGATAACTCTTGGAGAACCCCCGCAATGGGCTCTACCTCAAAAGATTTTATGCTTAACATCACCAATGAGTCACTTCATTTTTTTTTCTTGTTTTTTAACGTTTTTCAGCAAAAATCAGGGGCAGCACCATCAGCTGCTAATCCAAAGTCTCCTAGAACTAGTTCGAGACACCTATCACATCTCCAGACCCAAATTTCTATTCTCTTTATGAGACCATCATCTCATGTTTAATAAATCAATTTTGAGAATGTTTCCCACAAGTCACCTCAATTCATGAGCCATGACATGACGATGCGAGTGTCTATGGACCTATACTTGCATCACACCTCCCGATCGCTACTCATGCGAGTTTTCGGGCCATCACCTGTTAAGGAATGTAATTTTACTTGTATTTTTGTATTTATAATTGTCTTTTCCACCGCACCTTATGCAGACATCTAGACCATCGTCCACAAAACCCTTTATTTTTCTTACATGTATTTGGCATTGAAGTGCCCCTAGACTTGAACTCATATCATATGTAGTCAAGTATGTCCACTGCAACACACACACGCTCTCCTGACCTCTGTCCGAGAGCCACCTCAGTTTGCATGCCTCTGCTGCACCGACTCGTAGGCCTCAACCGCAATCTATCCCATGCATGTATTGGTATGTTTGAGAGCCTTCTGCTCCATCCATACTACATGGATGACCTTTGGACCTCTGTCCACCATCCCAACATGGGGTACCGCATGTGCTATTGCAATCGGTTGACCACATTGGAGTTTCATTTAAGCTCTTTTTTGACTCCTTAAAACAATGAAAAGATCGCCGAGCACAACTGCTTCCTTTTCCGCTTGCTAAAGTATAGGAAAGGGAATCTACATCATCTCATTTACCTCCTTTTACAAAACATGTAGACCATCAATTGAAAAGGACCTCCTTGGCACACTGAAGCCAAGACCATTCCCCTCTGCAGACTTTTATGCTTTCTCAGGTAGAGGGGCTGCACTTTATGAAAAAGCTCACCACCGGTTGTCGTTAAGCTCTTTTCCAGCCTTCTCAACAAGAAAATATTGTTGAGCAAACTTGGTTTCATTCATGCTTGTAAAAGTATTTGAATGACCGTTCAGTCAGTATAGGTTTAACCTTTTCCGACCTGATTGGAGTACCAATGGTAAAGAAGTCTCTCATCCCTCATAGGATGGGCGAGCTCTCCTATGTATACTTTTATCCTTTTTTGGGCACAAGAGACTACCAACAAAAAAGAGCCCCCACTGGAGTCTTCTTCATGCTTTCGGACTCTCTAAAATTGAAAGCACCATCGAGCATTTACTTTCTTGGGTTCGCCAAAAATCCACGAGATCGTACCACAACAGTGTCCCTAGACACCACCCCACAGAAAATAGTTTGGCAGCATTCCCACATTGGGTCGCCTTTGTTCAGAGTACTCTGCAATATGTCTTCCTTAGATCCCATCAATATCAAGAGTGTCTACCTCCTCCAAGTATTTCCCATCTGCAGTGACATCCTCAGTATTACAGCTATGATCCCATTCCCATGAGTTAAGTTTCATTTGCTGCCTAGTCTGCCCTGCTATCATACTCTGAACAAAGGAATTTTGAGTCTCCCGCACTCCCCCTGCCTCTGTTCAAATTTTTCCCTCCCCTCCCCCCCCCCAACAATTCAGTGATTCAGTCCGCAGATTGCTTCATAAACTTTCATCTCCCTTGCTCTCCTGGTCAAGGAAACGTCATTGCCTTGACTAGGGGCATATCTCCCTCTGTCGACACCAACACACATATTCCAGAGGATAGACCTAGAGGTCCCTGTATCCTAGTTTCATTAACATCATTGATGAGTTCCTTGGACCACTTGAGAGGAGTCCTTAGTGCCTCTTAGGATGGTTGTTTCTCACGTGCTCAGTTCCAACTACATCATCGCACCGTTGAGATTCATACAGGGTTTGGTCCACACAATACTTGGTCGAAGACCCCAAATGTCACCTGGCTCTAGCACATTGATGAGTCTACTCGAGGGACCTAAATAGGTTATGTCCCTCGTGATTTCTGAGTTGCATTGGAGACAGTGATCATAAGCCCCAATAGTGCTTCGATATACCTTTATGATTGATACAACATACCTGTACCACAGAGACTCTGACTCTCAATCAGTGAGTCCATACAGCTATGTACCATTCCAAATCTATCAGACCATTAGTCATGAAGATATAACATTCCATGAGAATGCCATGGGTCCAATGTACCAGATCAACATTGTATTCAGCTTCACATGGAGGAAACCATCATTGTAACATCAGTTGTATATGATCGTCTCTTGTATTTTAGAGCATAGATCATATTATTCTTTTGAAATTGTCACAAGCATGGGGATTCCTGCCTCGTCCATATACATGTCACACATTATTTGTATCTCACCCATTGATGGGAACCATATCAATACAAAAACCAAAAGCCACCATGCCCTAGCCCTGGAAGCACCACCTCTATGCAGCAAATCCTATGATGTCCGTTGGCCATACGTTGAGCTCCTGCCCTCACACGTCAGGGGGCAATCTGTTAACCCAAAATTCCCCACTCAGCTCTCAATGGCCTACACCACCCAAGGACACCATCTCACAACCCTCATATCCCTCCATTAGACCCCCACACCCTCAAAATAGCCTAAGGATGAAGAAAAGAGCTTAGAAACCCCAAAAAGGAGCCCAAAATAGCCTCGTAGGAGCTAAAGCCCTAAAAAAGGGGCTAAAACCCAAAAAGGAGCTAAAGTTAGGGTGGAAGGGGTTAAAATCCCCAAAAAGGGGCTAAAGCCCTGACCAAGGGTTTAAAACCCTAAAAACCCTTGGAAAAGCTATAAAAGGAGGGTGGGGGTTCACTCTCAAAACACTTCTCCCTTGCATACTATTATGTTTCCTGTGGATGCCTTGAGACACATTTTGCCTCTCAAGCCACCCACACTCCCTCTTCTCCATTCCCATTGAGCCATTGCTCCCCATCCAAGAGAGAGGAGTGCTTCCAAAAGCTAGGGCATGGTGGCCCATTTCCATTAGAGAAGGTATAGCTTGTCTTTCATGTCTTGTTTATTTTTTTCTTAGTTGTATTTTCTTTCTAACCCTTGTTTCCGTTTGCAGGTTTTATGCTTAACATTGTTTTGAAGGTTTTACTGTAGCTTAGTCTTTGCTTGTAGGTCTTTGGAGGAGAAACCCTAACCCGTGTTTGCAGAGGGGTTCACCAATGCTTCTATCTTTTCTATTCTTTGCTTAGTTTACTATTCTGTCCATTTACATTACATTTTTATTTTCTGCATTTACCACTAGCAGGAACCTACCCTTCTATCCTATAGACAGAAGGGAACCATTCCTGCCCCTGTAGTAGGGAGAAATTCCTGCTACAATCCCGATTAAGGGATTGGAGGCTATTTTCTAATACGGGTTAATGGATTAGGGTATTGGATGTTGCTGAATACCTATAGTTTGTATTGTGAGGATTCATAATGATAATGAGAAAATAAGAGGTGAGGCTCCAAGGTTTGTTGGTTTTCCCAGGTTAAATATCTGTGTTTATGTGTGAATGCAATGGTGTAATATCTATTTTGCTTAAAATAATATGTATGCTTTTCTTCTCTGCACATGTTTAAAAATTACATCCCATACCATGTCCACATGATCATTTTCCCTGTAGGATGGAGGGTGTGATACATTCAACTCCTTTTGAAGTTAATAATTCTTCCACCTTGAATCTTGAAGAGCTTCAGTGGGTGCTCTTCAAATAATCACATGCAAACTCCTATTCATTATGTATCCTTTCATACTCTTCTTCTTCCTTCTTGAGTGCACAATGGTACATTTAAGCCACCATGAGGAGATCTTCTCTATCTAAAAGTAAGTTCATGTAACTCTCCTTCATCTTGATCACTATTTCTTTGAGTGCTATGAACTCTTCCAAAAAGGCACCTCCTTCCAAATCTCCTCCATAAGATTTCTAACAACATTTTGTCACCAAGGCATTGGTGTCAACAAATTTCCTTGTGGTTTCCATAAGCTTCTCTCGATCCTCCTTTAGTGACCCACTCAAATAATGTGGCTCACAAAGAATATCCTCCACCAAAATTTTCTCCTTCCAATGGCTGACACATAATATCATCTTGCTTGTGGCATGGATCCACAACATGTATCTTTTTCTCAACACACAAGTCAACATTATAATCGTTTACAAAATCACTTCCATGGTATGAAGTGGAGGGTAACTCTAAGGCTTACAATGAAATGTGATCTTTGCAAAAACCAAAAATTACATCATACCTTGGTGTTTCATCGTCATGTGGGGGAACTATGGTGTCTTTCTCTTCCACCAAACTCTCTGTTTCACACCCAAGTGGTTTGGGATTGTCTTCTACTTCATTATGAAGCTCAAGTGGCGACTCTAAATCTGATTAATATTCTTCTTTTGGATTTGATCCAAAAGATGTCTCTCCATAATCAAATGAACCAATATCCTTAGCAGTGATATGGAAATCATCCACCAAGAATCTGGTATCGAATTAACCTCCCATAGTGGTAGAAACCTTATTATTGGATGCTAGGTCTTCAACTGTGCATGGTGCCTATTCATCTTCTTCTACACAAATTTCTTCTCTCATGTAGTCACTTGGCAGTGACTTGTGCTCCACCTCATGGATCTATGCTTCTACTTCATTTCCATTCTCCTCCAGTAAACTTGAGAATTATACATATTGAGTGGTGCTCAGATCAAAATTTTTGGAAGCTTTGCTTGAAGAGAAACCAAATAATCTCATAATTCTTGAAGATGAAACTGAATTTGATGAATCTTCACCTTTGGTTCCTTATTCATAGTCTTTACTCAGAGAGGTGGAACAACTTGGTTCCTCTATGGATGGTATGTTTGTCTTGAAAGAATACTCATCAATATTTTGAGGAAAAATCCATACATGATATAGACATAATCCTTGAAAGTCATGGATGCACAAATATCCTTAACCAATGTTAGATACTCCTGGTAGCAACGGGGCATGTTTTCGCATACTTCTATCACCTTTTCCAAGTATTTATTAAGCATTGGAATATTAGAAATTATTTCTTCTCTATATGATTGATTATATAAGTAATAATTCTCAACTCTTGGTATGCCTCCATCAAAATAGAGGATTCTTTCTTCTACAAATTGCTCAAACTCAACATCTTCAACTACTGGTACAAACCTCATAGATGCAACTTGAGTTTTGACATACAATATTTCTTCAGCAGAGAGATTAAATTCCATAGGAGTAGAGGAAAGTGATTAGATACCACTATAATATCCGTAATCATATTTATGTAAATATTAACTCAAACACAAAGATCTAAATCAAAAAATTGGGAACTAGGTGCTAGAGTTGAAAAACTAGGATTGACTTGATCAATTCCAAACACAGTGGGACCTTTCCAATTTCACACAAACTAAGGGAATGGATCCATAAAATTCAATTACAGGTTTGCAATAAATATATCATAGGCATAAAATCATGCAAGAATATGCAAACCGGAAGCTAGTCACACAAAATCAAAACCCTCTTGTAATGATGGTAATAGGGGATGCACTAGCTCAAGTATCCTTTGCACAATGTAATGGGACAGTTTATCTTTAAAAAATATAAAACCATCTAATTTATTTGTATTGATTTGGTACATCAAATCACATAAATTTTTACATATCCATTTGATTAGTAAATGCTCACATTAGATAAATGGAAAATGGATAAATGTTGAAAACATATTTTTTTTAGGCATGGGTAAATACTTATACTTTGGGTATATTATAGATATTGAAAAGTTGACATAAATCGATGTAGATACATTTAGTTGGAAGGTGAAATTATTATTCAATCTAATTTAAAAATTTGAATGTACCTTATTTATACTAAGTAGCATGAAGAGTGAAGTTCTGTCTAAAGGTAGGCAATGTGATATATTTGCTTTTTATCTCCCAATATATAAGGGTTAAATGTGGTAATAACCAGTGAAGTTTTATAACCTGTAATTTGAACAAACATTGTAATAATGCTTAACTAAGTTGTAGTCGGAACCCATAATGTTATGAAGAAGAGATAATAAGCATGTTCCCCATATTAGTAAGATGTCGATATCTGCTTGGGGTGATATGTAAAATGTTTAGAATCTTAACATACTGATTGACATGTTTATCTTTTTATATGTGGAAGAGGAGAAAGTATGGTTACAAGAAAAAATTTATGCATTGAAGCATGCTTGATTGCATTACACTATAGATATTATCAAGGAAGCGCAACAAAATTTAAAAAGTTGCTCAAGATCAGCAGAAACATTATACGGATTTAAAAATAACTCCAAGAGAGTTCAACATTGGTGATCATGTATATATAAAGCTAAAGTCGAAGAAGAGTGCTTTGAGTTTTGGAAGATGTTCCAAGATGGCACCCAGGTATTATGGACCTTTCGAAGTGCTAGCTAAGATAGGTCCGGTAGCCTATCAGCTTGCGCTTCCCCCTACTATAAAAGTACACGATGTATTTCATGTTTCTTTGTGTTATATATATATATATATTATGCTACTCATATAATTGACTCAAATGTGATTCAGGTAAAACCTGAGGGCGAGTTCCAGACGAACCTTTCCGCATCCTAGATAGGAAGGAACATATGCTATGGAATCAAGCCATCGTTCAACTAAAAGTGAAAGGGAAGCACTCTATCCCTAAGGAGGAAACATGAGAAATGGAGGATAAAATGTAGGAGGCATATCCCTCCATGTTTTAGAATGAGAAAGAGAGCTCAGAATAAAAGGACACCAACGACGGTGTTGAGAATAAGGGGGAGAGTAATGTAATACCCCTAAGACAATATTAATTTATTTAATATTATGAAAATAATTTCGAAAACAATTATTTTTGTACAAGTAAATTAAAAACTAAGAGATACTCACAAGAGGTGTGAATGACATTTTGCACAACAAACTATTATTTTGTTCTTAATAAAAGGAAAAGACACTTGGAGAATTTAGTTACATCATGGGACACCGCCATGGCACAAGAGAACGTGTGTAAGCAATCTAGAGAGATATTTGCCAATCAAATCCAATCTAAATCTCAATAACCAGACAAGATCCTAAATCATAGGGATTTATGGATTGATTGGAGATTTGATTGGGATGGCATAAGACCTGGGAAAAAGCTATATATATTGGTACACTTGGATAGCATAGGATGTCGTGTTGTGCATGGAGAATTTTTTTGTGAGTGCATGTGTTGAGTGTTTCTACCTTTTATAATTCCATCATGGAGCTTGTTATAGACTCTGAGAGAGAGAGTGTCACATGGAAGCTTACTTGTTGTAGCTTGTTAGGGACTTTGAGAGAGAGTTTCATGTGGAAGCTTACTTGTTGTATCTTGTTATAGACTCTAAGAGAAAGTGTCGCATGGAATTTTACTTGTTGTTCTAGTTTGCATGGTGGTGATCCAGCTTGGGAGTGGAGTTGGGATCGTAGTGGTTTTGTAGTCCTCTGCTATGGTTGGGAGGAACTGATTATCAAATTATTTTTATAGCATTGTCTTCAAGTAGGTGACTCTAACCTCCCTTATAATTGTTTGTGTTTTATTTGATTGAGTAGAAATTTTTGGTGTATTGTTTAGGGTTTTTTACATATACATGGCCACTAGAACAAAAGTCTCATCATAATAAATGCCCTATTTCTGAGGAAATCCATAGGAAACAAACCTAGATTTGTACTTGTACACACTGCCATCTACAACATGATTTATCTTGTAAAGCCATCTGGAAGTTACAATTGACTTCCTCTCAGGTCTGGTTAAAATATCCCAAACATCATTCTTCAGAATAGAATGATATTCCCCTGTCATAGCATCTTTTCACATTTGTTGCTATGTAACCTCTTCATATGATGAAGGATTTGAGTCACTGATGTTTCTCATTAATGCAACATATCTTGAATACCTATCAGGATTCTTGCACTCTCTGGAAGTTCCCATTGGTGCTCCATGATTCTCAACATCTCTTAATACATCTCGACACCATGTTGAGCTCCTATTTGTAGGAGGCTCATCAACTAGTTCAATTGGTTCATCAATGGCAGGTAGCTCTGCATACTCTACTAGATTCTCCCTCTGAACATCAGAAGGGGAAGAATCATCATCATGATCTGAGTCTAATGTAGGAGCCTCAAATTCCTCTGTCTGTATATCACATTCAATCCCTTCTAACCACTTGATTGTTTCCTCCTCATGGCAATTCACATCTTGACTAACCTCATTCATGGCTCTCACCAGTTAAACATATTATGAATGCTTTGAAGGTCTCACTGTAGCCCAAAAAAGTTCCCTTCTTGCTAGAAGGTTCCATCGTGGTTCTTTTTTATTTTGGCATCTAAATATACATAGGACATCCAAATATCTGAAGCTGTGCAATGTTTGATTTCTCACCAGTGAACACCTATTCAGGTGTTTTATCATCAAGGACTGCATGCAGACTTATGTTCTGTATGCACACTTCTATATTAATGGCCTTTCCCACAGATAAGAAGATAGATCTTGATCATGTAACATGGCTTTTTCATCCTCACAAACAGTTCTGTTATTTCTCTCTATAATCCCATTATGTTGTGGGTTGTAAGGAACTATTAATTGTCCACATATCCCTTTGTCACTACAAAACTCATTAAAATCACTTGATTCAAATTCTCCACCATTATTAGACCATAGGGCATGGATATGCCTACTTGTCTCAATCTCAAATAAGGATTAATATTCTTGAAATTTACTGAAGGTTTCACTTTTGGCTTTCATGAAGTAAACCTATGCCTTACGGGAAAAAACATTAATGCATAAAACATATTAAAGATGCCCACTGAGGGAAGGGGAAGACATGGGTCTGGACACATATGAGTGCACTAAATCTAAGATTCCTTTAGATCTAGTACTGCTGCTAGGAAACTTAACTTTTTAACATTATTTCCTAAAGCGCAACCCTAAAAAACAACATCAGTGTACAAAATCAAAACTAATCATACCTTTCACCATTCGCTGCAAACCAGGGAGTTCTCTGAAGTGGAGGTGTCCAAGCCTCCGATGCCACAACTTGCATGGACTAATAGTATGATGTGTCATGGGTGAAATAATATTTCATGGGACTTTGGAAATTCCTCCTTCTTGAACTCCAATAGCAAAAACAATATCAATGTTTCGGTTCTTCAGCCACAAGTATGCTTGATTCTCCATGAAGATGACTCAGAAGCCTTTATCTTCAAGGATAGAAACAAATAGTAGTTTCTTCTTCAATATGGGAAATAAAGTATGTCCTCCACTTGTAGTGCATCTCCCAAACTCAACTAGAAGGACGTGGATCCAACTCCTTGGATTGAGTATGTGGAATTGTCTCCCAATTCTACCATGCATGCAAACTATTTCTCTTTTAAGTAGGAGATTGCACCCTTGAATCTTGACTTGTGCTTGGAATCACCACTATCAATCAACCATGTATATTCTCCCATGATGATAGATCAGAAAAAATAAGAGATGAGGTAATACTTTGTCCTTATCTCTTTCTCTTAGGGTGCATCTTCTTTGGAAGTTTCTTCTACAACAGTAGAAGCATACATTATTCCTTGTTTTCTTTTCCTCACATGGAAATCCCATGCAAAGTGTCCCGACTTTTAAAAATAATAACATAGAATCTTTGATTTTTCAAAACGTTTATTAATCTTTTTGTTCTTTGCACGAAAGAATTTCTTAGGAGTGAATGGATTCCTCCCTTCCTTGGTTCTATCTTTCCTTGCAATCATTCTCTTGGTTGCTACAATCAATTTTCATCCATGCCTTAGTATTTTACTATTGTGCAACCACGCTTTCCACCAAGCGTTATCTTGATGAGTTTTGTGGATGCTTTTCTATGATCACCTGTTGTGCAACACAAATCCTATGTTGTGACTACTTCACAAGTAGTGCTTCCTTGGCTAAACCCCATGCTACAAATGCTCTGATGCCACCAGCTTCACAAGCAATGGTGAAGAGAACTTATTTCACTATCTCTAGGTTGTGAATGCTCTAATCCCACCTGTCACAACCCTATGACACTTTTGTCAAGTAGGTGACTAGTTGGGGTGTGTGACACTACCCAGGAACGCCTTGAGGGAAAGGTCAGTTCAAGTCATCAGCAAACTATGCCTAAACCATGTGGAATCTTTTTGGATCTAACACTTGCATTTGTTCATTGTCCCATTAGTTATGGTTTTAGCCGAGCCTCTAGAGTTATCCAAATTCGTTAAGAATCACAATAAGCACATAAACACAAGTATGAAAGGTGGGGTTTCAAAACCGACAAAACCCCTTTGTAATTTATATAATCACAATATTACAACAAGTGTAGTTTCCGGAGAAGAAGAGGTTGCGGTGGGAGCTACCCAGTGAGTCCTCACCAATTTACAACTTTATAAAAGAGACGAGCTGAACCCTCAATGGGCGTCCAAATCCAAAGACTTTTTGGCGTGTGCTTCCCTCAGATGTTGTTGTCAAACTGTCACGGACTCTTTTCTGGAGAATTGGTGTAAGGCGGTCCAACGTCCTTCACAATCATAGACTTTGTTTTATGAGTGTTTGGTTGAATTGCTTCTGTGTTGTGATTCGCTAACTGGAGTGCCTCCCAAGTCACTTGCAACTTCACTAGGTTTTTTTATCTCCCACTTCCATGCCTTCCAACAAAATTCCTTCTGCCTTTTATATCCATCATTAGGGTGGGTGTGCATTTGCTTCACAATCACGCCAATCCTCCTCATCAACATCAACTGTTTTGGTCCATTGCACAACCATTTGGGCCCTCCACCTAACCACTTGTTCCATGCATTCTTTGTCGGTCATGGTGCAGGATGCTCCTTCTATGGGTGCTTTGGTTCAATGTCCCCACATCTCCTACGCACACACGCTCCATCGTGGTCCTTGTCTGTGTTGTCTCCATGTCCTGTATGGGCGCTCTATAATACCCCTTGAATTAAAAATTTATTATTAACCAAATGGAAAAATAATTTGAATAATATTTTTATTATTTTATTATTTTTGATAGAAAAGTCAAGAATAAAACATTTTGTAATAAAACTTTTTTATTTAATAAAATATGTTGAAGGGGGACAAAAGTGGATATAGATGTTAAAGAGTGTTTACTAACCCAAAAGAGGAAAATACATGTGGAATAAGGCACCGAGTGAGAAATCAGTATGCAGGAGGCATCATCCCCAAAAATCAGGTCACAACTTCTAGTTGAGTGCTAAAGAGTAGGAGGCTCGTAAATGACCAAGTCCTCGGAAAAATAATATATATTAGTATGTCAATGAGTGGTAGGAGGCTAGCATTGGATGAGGATTAAAATATGTGAGTGCAAAAGATGGCGCATTAAAGTATTTTTCTCTTGTGGTTCAGTGAACAGGCTCGAGGGTTCTAGAGAAAGTAACTTGGTTGTTATGGGAGTTGGTTGGGAGGAATAGATTCTCCACTTTTGTTTTCCCAACGTTGGTTCCAGGTTCATAGTTTGTGTTTAAATTTTTGTATAATGTGTTTTGAATTCTAGATCCAAAGAAGATTAATGTAGAACCTAGTATGTATCAGTTAGCCTAATGTTTCTATGAGGAATGTTTAGAATTCTGATTCCTGTCGAAATGTGAATTTTGCACATAATGTATTTGAAATCATCTATTTCTAAATTGTATCATGTATTCCTACATTTAACCATATATTTCCTGTTGTATAGATTTTTCCTTAAATCTTTCCTTAGTCTGTATTTACAAAATTAAATGTCGACTAAATATCTAATCCTTGTTCATAGTATAGATATGTATTATTAAATATATATGTGAATGGATCATACTTAAATAATATTAACATTATACAACTCCTAGGATCTAAATTAAATTAGTCCAACCAAACAAGGTTTACATAGCTAATTCTGAAAATAAAATGATGCTATCATATGTTTACATATACAGAAATAATCAAATTAACTCCTAAACAGATCCCTTAATCCACTTAGTAGGATTACAGAGACCGTGGAATCGAATCTCTTTAAGGTAATTACTTAAGAGTCCTATGATAAAATAAATAATAGTTTTATAATAATACAACTATGAAATCGATGTTCGTTCTAGTTTTGGTGAAACCAAACATACTAATCAAAGATCTTATTTCATTAAACATCCATAAATCTTGTGTAAGATAATAAGGGAAAAAAATCAAATCTTTTACTGTCTGATATGCTAGCTTTCACAACTACATTCATGGCATTGAAAGTTTAGTCACAAAATTGGTATTGTTATCATTGACATCCGAGTATTAACACATAAAGATATTAACTTTAGTTTAAGATATGGCAGATCATATGGTTCGTATTCAAATAAAGCAACAAGAGCCATAATTAGAGGGTCGTAAGTCCACAATGTGGCTACCCCAAATTTATACCAAGGAAGAGCCTCGATCAAGTATACTCAAGATTTAAAATACACTACAGAGATCATGAGACCGAATCTCTTAAAGGAAACTAATTAAATTATAGTATGCTGATAAACAAAGCTAAACCAAATGTAAATAGAATTGCAGATATAACCATCAAACTATATTACATATTACAACAATTAAATATTATGGTTGTCAAATGGCCGCCACCACATTACAAACAATGATTCATGTTTTAAAAATTCACAGACCCTATGGGGTGTAATAAATCTTACAAAGCATTACAAACATGTATAAGATGGTTGTAAGCCCATTTATGGCTACCATTGATTTACACAAAATTTACATCCATGATACAGATGAGATTCGTTACCACATTTTTTTTATCAAAAAAACAACATTTCATTTAATAACCACTATCCTCACGGCCATAAGACCATCAATGATGGAAACCGGTTGGTCAACACAAACAATATGTATTTATATATACAAGAAATACAAAAGGATAATGGAATTTACACAGTCTAAGACATCACTTATCTCTTTTAAATCAACACACACACACACACACACACAATATTAAAGAGTGGTTGTAAGACCATCTCCAATGGCTTCCATAGTAAATTAAATCATAAACATTAAACACTATAGGAATAAGACCCGTTAAGGGAACCCAAAACCTACTAGGGTAAAAAACTAAACATTACATTACATTACAGTGCCATGAAAATGGCTAAAGAGTTGAAACAGATCCAAGAAGAGTTTGATAAAACTAATTACGAATTTTAAAACTGAAAAAACCACTTATCTTTAATTTGATAAGGCTACCCTTTGGAACCTCATGACCACTGCCCAAAATAACCTGCAACCAAGACTTGGTTGGGTCAACATGGGTCACAACCTTTAAAGAAATTAAAAGAAAAAAAATTAAACCAGGTATACCTTACCTAAGCATTTGGAAACGTGGGCCTAGGATGAGGTGACCCTGTCACCTCCCTCTCCAACACCTTCATCCTACACATTTTTGCAAGTTACATTCAGTGTTATGGTTAAAAGGTTAAAACAAAATGAAATGCACATATTTTAAAGCTTGGATAAAGCCTTACCTTGGAATTTGGCACTGAGGCCCAGGGGTCATCTCCTCTGGAGTACCCTTATCCCTCTGTAGCATGCAGCCACCAACAACATTTCAGTAATTTTGGAAAAAAAACTGCTGTAAACAAATTTTAAAATGCAGAGATAAGTACCAAGCCTTACTCACCTATCGAGACAGACTCAGTGCATGGTATAAGAATTGGCAATCTCATCCAATCTCTGACATTGTAAGGTAGACAGTTGAGGAAGCCTTTGGAATCAATTACCTCAGAAGAACTAGACAATGCCATTAACGGTGTAAGAATGGAGTAGATTTCACTTACAATCCAAATACATGAACACTGTAAAACCAGAGAAATAATATTTGAGAATAGAGTTTGGCCCTCGACCGACGTCCGACCAAAAAAAATTATCAAATGAAGCTAAGACAGAGTAAATGACCTTTTACGAAACCCTGTTGGGTAAAATATGCACTATCTAATTCAACGCTTAATTGTCAACCCGTGAAGGTAGCTTGTGAGATGCAAACACTATATGTGCAAAACTAAAGGCTTAAACTACCCTAGCCTAATTGCAATAAAAGAAACTACCATTATAGGAAAGCAATGCTTGTCCTAAAAACAACTAACTAATAGAAGAAAAACCAATTTAAGCAAACTATGAATCTATTCCATTTATGCAGGATGAAATATCTATCTAAGAATTCAATTGCAGCTGACTACTAAGGATCTAAGCTATGTAACTTGTAAACTAATTACTTTGAATAATAAAACTATGTTATTTCTATGCAAGCAAACTAACTACTTCCATTTATGTAATTTAATCTGATTAATTAACTATGAATTCACAAGAGCAAAGAAAACACACTATTCTAAATACCAAGCGTAAATAAATGCGTTACAAAACAATAGACTAATCAAAACAAACTAAACTTGGAGGTCAAGTAGGCCTAATTAAACCTAAGCATATTCAAATGGCTGGAAATGAACTTGATTTGTAAGCAAAACAAAAACAAAATATTTGTTAATCTCCCTCAAAAACAAATCAAACTATGAACTAAATCATTCTAGGTAATTATGAGAAAGCAATATAATTAAACTATTCTTCAAAAAGCAAGTCTACACTGGATTAAAGATGGAATCAACAAGTTTTAGAACATTAACAAACTATGAAATCAGATATAAAGAATTAACTACAGATCAAAGTACATCTAGAAAGAAAAACTAAGAAAAGCTAAAAGATGAGGAATAACTAAAAAATGAATATGAATCTTAAGCAAAACATTATTCCATTCAAAACAAGGTTCTAACTACATATACGAATGCTGGTTAACTACAGGATATAACACAATTCAAAAGCTAAGAAAATTGGATTTCAAACAAGCATAAAACATAACAGGGAATATTAAAGGTTGAATGAAGGTCTAAATGATAGTATGAACAGAGAGTCCGAATGATAGTCCAGATGGAGAAAAATAGTGTAAATTAAGGAAACGATCAGACTGAATGATATTGACACCAACTGGTTAATGCATATGGCCCTACAATGCAAGAAAGCAGTAAATGGACTGTTAAAAAGATGAAATAACAAAAATCTATCTATACTAATCATTATCTAAGGAAACGAACTATGTCTATTGCATGATAAGACAAGGATGAAATGTAAATGAAACTAATCTACAGCTACAGGAAAAATTAACAGAGCTAATTTTGATTACAAGCTGAATTTGAAATACTGAACTAATTAAATTCTATCTAATTGCAATGGAAAAGCAAAAAGAAAAGCTGAAAGAAACTATGCATGACCGGTCATTGAAATTCTGGAAATGTAAATTACATATAAACAATAGAAATTACAGTTTATGAACAATTAACCATCACCTACAGGAAAACAAAATTATACACACTAGAAATCACAATTACTTATCTGCAAATGAATTAAAATAACGAAATATACACAATGAAAAACCTCTAGTTGTTGAGGGGCCCTTCTCAGCAATCTGGGGTTGTGCCTAACTCAGATCAGTCACCAACAAAGCACTAAAATACTCATGAACAACTGAAACAAAGACTTTTTATTAAATTGAAGCAAAGTTTACAAAGAGTTTTTATACCCCCTTCTTCAAAAACAAAGAGGTATGTATATAATGATTACAAGGGAGAGTAGGCCGACCACCCCTCTATAAATATAGTGGGTCTTCAATGCTGAGAAATGACTCCATTAAAATAGGAACAGACTTAGAAAAAAAACCAACCACATTTTGACATTTTCTGGGCAAATCCGTTTCAAGGAACCACACATTACTCCCAAATGGATTTGAATTTTCACAAAATTCCTCCTAAGGACCTAAATGGGCCTATTCCGCACAAAACCCATGTGCTAGAATTTTTAGTTTCACATGTGTTTGCCCGCAAATCTAGCCCGAAAGTATGATTTCTGTTAAAAACACGTTGTTGAATGGGCATCGGAATGACCTGTAACGGAAATTAGTTCAAAAATCTGGATTTTGAGCAAAATTTATGCTAGTTTGTCGGCCACATTGACGGCTGGGTGCTTGAGTTCTATTGTCTAAATCACTGCCCATTTATGAGTTTGTTGATTATATTGATCCATCATTTGTCAAACGTTCTCTCCTTCAATCTTTATACGATCTACCTTGCATCATATCACCACGTGGTCTATTTTAAAATAAGGCACCTACATACAATTAAAACATTCATATATATTAAAACTTAAGATGTGAGGGATTTCCACCACATGGTTCATGAATGTTAAAAGATGTATACTTGTATAAAATGGTAATTTATTTAAGATTTAATAATCCATTTTTATTCAACACGTTTGTATAAAAGTTTTGTTTAAAATTATTATTTTATGATTTAACTTTTATTTATAAATAATAATTGCAATAATTCTTTTAGTGGTAATTATTCATTTGGATAATGCAAAAGATTATTATCAACCTTATGATTTTAATTTGTGTATGCATGTATGACATGTTTTAGTGAGGACACAGGAGCAAATATAGATCAATTTGATAACAAAGTAAGTCAAGCTATTTAAACCAATAAGAAACATATTATCAAACCCAATGCAGAACTCGAGACTGACATAATGGATGAATGAAAGGTCATTTGCACAATATTGCGTTTAATACATTAAAAATAACAGACTTAGGATCACTTTACATTTACGAGATTTAATTAATAAAACAAAGTAAAAGATAGCCTTATTGAACATAGATGTATTAAATTATGGTAGATAGGATGGGAAATTAGTATAAATAACATCATTATGAAAGACAATCCTGGACCCAAACACTCCTCGAGACCGAAGGTATGGCACATCCGCATGCCATGAATGAATTGGAAGTGGTCTTTCATTTATTCAAAAACTTTATTTGATCATCAATAGTTTATAGCAAAACTAAGCCAACTTTATTACGACATATAAACTAAAACTTAGGGAAAAAAAGTTATGTTATGAGATGACCAAAACAACAAGTCATATTATTTAAGATTTCTTAATACATACAATTCTGCCAATTAGTAATAATTCATGCTTATGAAGACCATATAAACTGAGACTCTCTCTCCCCCTGACCGAGGGTATGGTATGTCCTTGTGCCATGAATGAATTAAAATAGAAAACACGAGGGTATAGATCATGTATAAATCCTATAGGAAACCAGTCATCCTTGTTGCTTCTTGAAGGTTTATCATCATTCAAGTAATTATGAACAAATTTTGCATTTCGAGTTCATTAGACTCCTAAGTTTAAGGGTCTCACTTCTAGGATAGTGATATCCTAGGTATAGTATGAATTAGACAACAGGGTCTTAAGTGCAACTTACATTCTCAAATGGAAGATTCAATGGAGTTCATTTTCTTTAGATCAACCATGCATACCTTCCTCCAGTAGACCCACAACAACCTTTATGATCATAGAGTCATTTTCATATTTTTTTTTCTCTTTTTTAGACTCATTTTGTCTCTCATTTTTAACAAGTTTTCCTCCCTAGGAAGATTCCCCTCTTTTAGTCGAGCCTGTTTAGTACCCCGTCAGGTTTACCTAGTCATACCACAAGTTGGTACCCACTTCCAGTGAGCCTGTTCAGTACCCCAGCGGGTCAAATTCTTAAACCCATTTTCTATCAGAGGCTCTTCTCCCAATGTTTCCACTCCCTATAGATATTCGACAAATAATTTTTCCTATGAAGAAGCGGTGGAGGAGCAACTATGAAAACCATGCTACAGGGTGGGATGGTATCACGGGTACTTCACTTAGTGAACCTATCACATAGCACGTGCGATCATGGGATTTTAAAGAATACCCTTAATTTCGAGAGATATTGAACCAAACTCTTTTTGTTGAAACCCCCTCCCAATACTTAAAACCTCCTCCCCACCCCTTTTATACCTCAATCCTTATAAACCACCCTACCCACCCCCACCTTAAACCCCTCATGCCCCCAATACTTGCAATATATTGGTTCGATTTTTGATAATTTTAAAACCCACAATATGAACTAACGTGATAGGATATTGGCCAACAAGTGAAGCCCCCGTGGATGGTATATGGTTTTGAGGACAACTATTCTTCTCTTTTTTACTATCATGGAACCAAAATAAAGGTTGCAAGAGGAATCTACTGAATCAAGGATACACATGGTTAATGGATTTAGTGTAAAGTGGATGAATCCATAAAATAATGAGTGAAAGGTGTCTCTAGTCCCAAAATTCATCTTTTCATATAGAGTTATGGTAGTGTTCCCTCACAAACTATGAATTTCATTCACCCTTATGCTACCCTGTAGTAAATATGCTTAAATAACATGCCCTGATAATGAAGCTAGGATGTACGTGACCTCTAGGTTTTAGCTAGACCTTAATTTATGAAAAATCCCCATGATATTTAATGTTGGCTTTGAGTACTTGGTATAATTAGAAATATGCATGTATGAAAATGAATAATGATGGAAACTTGTTTCAGTTTAGTCATGGACATTATATTCTTCTTAGTTCTTTTATTTGAAAAAGAAAACAAGAAAAAGCGAAGTTGCATTATTCCCTAAACTAAGAATGCAACATTTTATTTATATACATATTTCCCTATGCTAAGAAGAAAGAAAATATGCTTATTCAAGTATATGATCTTTTCCAATGAAACAAAGTGCGAAGCAAAATGAGAATTGTACCTTTATCCACATATGAAAAGATTGTTGTTGTGATTAGCTAAATGTGGAAGTTCAACCAACCTACTTTTCTTTGCATCAATAGGTTTCGAATGAAGGAATGGTATTATGGCTGGGTTACCTCTTGGAACCAGCTTTCAATGTAGTCTTGGAGCTCACCTTCCTTCATTATGTCATACAGAACCTCTTCTTCTAGATGAGAAGTTGTTTGAGCACATGATGGATCTATTGTCATGTGTATTGAGAACTCTTTGATTTCTGGCTGCTCTCCTTTGGATGTAATCCCCAATGTATCAGCTTCTTTTGCAGTCTCGCAAAGAACATATTTTTGTAGTTCTTGGGATTTTGGTCCGTTTGTCATTTTAGGAGCAGTTGATAAGATCTCAACTGCTATCAAGAGCTTCTCAGCTTGAGAGGTAGAGATCGAGATCCCAGCTATTGCCAGGAGTTGAGAAATTTCTCTCATACTAATGACCATCTTTGAATCCAATTGGTTGATTGATAGGTCTTTCTTCACAAAAGGATTAGTCTCTGGGGTTCTTACAACACCCGAAAAAATTTATGTGTTTTTGAGAAACTATCTACTACTAAAACAAATTTATGAGTTAAACACAACAAACTAAAACACCTACATGAAATTAACTTGTGGAAAGTAAACACACTCATACAGAAAGAAAACCACACTTGTATAAGAGTAAATTGTAAAATGGTAAACTACCTAAATTTTCATAATAAAAGCATATGTGCATGAAATTAAACTGTGGAAAAATAAACTATCTACGTTTGCAGAAAGAAAGTACACTTAACTATGGGAAAGTAAACTAGATCTACAATTGCAGGAAAAAAAAGTACACTTAAGGGAAATAAATCAAACTTTGTGAAGTAAACACACTTGTGCGAAAAATAGAACAACAGGGCTTTAGGGCACCCCACTATAGTGAATGCACAGGTTTTTATCTCTCGTCTTATCGTTATCCCCTCCCCCTTGCTCTGTAATGTAAAATAAACCTATCTACCCCTATCTACCTAGAATCCAATCCTTTTAGCACCTCCTCGGCAATGGCACCAAAATGTTGGGTAAAATATGCACTATCTAATTCAACACTTAATTTTCAACCAGGGAAGGTAGCTTGTGGGATGTAAACACTATATGTGCAGAACTGAAGGATTAAACTAACCTATCCTAATTGCAATAAAAGAAACTGCTATTCTAGGAAAGCAATGCTTGGCCTAAAAACAACTAACTAATGGAATAAAAATCACTTTAAGCAAACTATGAATCTATTCTATGAATTGGAAATCTATTCTATTTGTGTAGGATGAAAGATCTATCTAAGAATTCAATTGCGGTTGACTGCTAAGGATCTAAGCTATGTAACTTGTAAACTAATTACTTTGAATAATAAAACTATGTTATTTCTATGCAAGCAAACTAACTACTTCCATTTATGTAATTTAATCTGATTAATTAAGTACGAATTCACAAGAGCAAAGAAAAAACACTCTTCTAAAGACCAAGCGTAAATAATGCATTGCAAAATAATAGACTAATCAAAGCAAACTAGACTTGGAGTTCAAATAGGCCTTAGTAAACCTAAGCATGTTCAAATGGTTGGAAATGAACTTGGTTTGTAAACAAAAACAAAACATAATATTTTTTATTCTACCTCAAAAGAAAATCAAACTATGAACTAAATCATTCTAGGTAATTACGAGAAAGCAATCTAATTAAACTATTCTTCAAAAAGCAAGTCTACACTGGATTAAAGATGGAATCAACAAGTTTTAGAATAGTAACAAACTATGAAATCAGATATAAAGTATTAACTACATATCAAAGTACAGCTAGAAAGAAAAACTAAGGCAAGATAAAAGATGAGGAATAACTAAAAAATCAATATGAAGCTTAAGCAAAACATTATGCCATTCAAAACAATGTTCTAACTACATATACGAATGTTGGTTAACTACAGGACATAACACAATTCAAAAACTAAGAAAACCGAACTTCAAACAAGCATAAAACATAACAAGAAATATTAAAGGTTGAATGATGGTCTGAATGATAGTATGAATAGACAGTCCGAATGACAGACCAGATGTAGAAAAACATTGTAAATTAAGGAAAGGAGCAGACTAAATGATCTTGATGCCAGTTGGTTAATGCATATGACCCTACAATGCAATAAAAGCAGTAAATGGAATGCTAAAAAGCTGAAATAACAAAAGTCCATCTATATTAATCATTATCTAAGGAAACAAACTATGTATATTGCATGACAAGACAAGGCTGAAATGTAAATGGAACTAATATACAGCTACAGAAAAAATTAACAGAACTAATTTTGATTACGAATTGAACTTGAAATACCGAACTAATTAAATTCTATCTAATTGCAATGGAAAAATAAAAAGGCAAGCTGAAAGAAACTATGCATGACCGGTCATTGATATTATGGAAATGTAAATTACATATAAACAACAAAAATTACAGTTTATAAACAATTAACCATCACCTACAAGAAAACAAAATTATACACAATGGAAATCACAATTACTTATCTACAAATGAAGAAAAATAATGAAATATACACAATGAAAAAACTATGGTTGTTGAGTGGCCCTTCTCAAAATCAGGGGTTGTGTCTAACTCAGATCAGTCACCAACAGAGCATGGAAATACTCATGAACAGCTGAAATAGAGACTCTTTATTAAACTGAAGAAAAGTTTACAAAACGTTTTTATACTCCCTTCTTCAAAACCAAAGAGGTATTTATATAGTGATTACAAGGGAGAGTAGGTTGACCACCCCTCTCTAAAAATAGAGGGTCTTCAATTCTGAGAAATGACTCTATTAAAATAGGAACAAACTCAGAAAAACAACCAACCAAGTTTTGACGTTTTCTAGGCAAATCCATTTCAAGGAACCACACATTACTCCCAAATGGCTTTGAATTTTTGCAAAATGCCTTACAAGGACCTAAATGGGACTATTCCGCACGTAACCCATGTGCCAGAATTTTCTGTTTCATCTCTGTTTGCCCACAAATCTAGCCCAAAATTCTAATGTCTCTTAAAAACACGTTGTCGAATGGGCATCTGGATGAGCGTCCAAATGAACCGTAAATAAAATTAGTTCACAAATCTGGATTCTGAGCAAAATTTCTGCTGGTTTGTTAGCCACATTGGCGGTTAGGTGCTTCAGTTCTATTAGCTGAATCACCATCCATTTATGAGTTTGTTGCTTATATTGATCCATCATTTGTTAAACGTTCTCTCCTTCAATATTTATGCGATCTACCTTGCATCATATCACCACGTGGTCTGTTTGAAAATAAAGCACCTGCATACAATTAAAACATTCATATATATTAAAACTTAAGATGTGAGGGCATTCCACCATATGGTTCATGAATGTTAAAAGATGTATACTTATATAAAATGGTAATTTATTTAAGAATTAATAATCCATTTTTATTCAACATGTTTGTATGAAAGTTTTGTTTAAAATATTATTTTATGTTTTAACTTTTATTTATAAATAATAATTGCAATAATTCTTTTAGTTGTAATTATTCATTTGGATAATGCAAAAGCTTATTATCAACCTTAAGATTTTAATTTGTGTATGCATGTATGACAGGTTTTAGTGAGGACAAAGGAGCAAAGATAGATCATTTTTCTAACAAAGTAAGTCAAGCTATTTAAACCAATAGGAAACATATTATCAAACCCAATGGAGAACTCGAGACCGACAGAAGGGCTGAATGAAAGGTCATTTGCACAATATTGCATTTAATACATTAAAAATAACAGACTTAGGCTCACGTTACATTTACGAGATTTAATTAATAAAACAAAGTAAAACATAGCCTTATCGAACATAGATGTTTTAAATTAAGGTAGATAGGATGGGAAATTAGTATAAATAACATCATTATGAAAGGCAATCCCAGAGCCCAACAAACCCTATCAGAACGTTTGATCTCACCATCCAAGTGTAGGGCAGAGATCAACTTATCATTCCAACTCGGAGACTGGCTACGCTATCAACTCGCATCCAGGGCAGTTATTTAAGTCAACCAAGTACCATAATAAATCCCAAGAAAAACATCATTACAACCCTAATCATTTCCTACCTTCAAACCACGGAACATGAATAATAGCACCAAACTATATATTACCCTATGAAAACATTGCCATACATACATACATATATAACCATGGCTATATTAAAAACTCAAAAGTTAAATCTTATGACATGAACAATGGTGTGTGCACTAAACATTCATGGTGATAGGACTGGAATATAATTCCTTTGCGGTTATTCCAAATTCCAAACCCATTTACACTATAACCATAGTCTTTATATAATAAAACTATCAATGAATCATTCTATCGCCTTAGTGCTAGGTTAGACCAAGGCCATCGAAATATTTACAATCATTGCATAGTATTATGCCTTAAAACACATTAAAAATATATTTAAAGCATAGTTGGGTTTATGCATTGTAAACTTTAAATCATTTTAAAACCATATGATATAGTATTTACAGCATGAACATCAATGACCATCAAGAAATGCATAAGGAAAAATCATGTAGGATCATGCCACTGTAAAGTAATTTTTAAACCCTCATTTTTTATTGATAATAAGATGTCACAGTATAGGGGAACCATATACTGTACAAACCCTAAGATTCCCACACTTAGGGAAGGTATTTACACACCATAATCTAAACTATGGTAATTCCCAAGCCTTTAAAAGTATAATGCAAATCATGGGTTGGGGTCAAGACCATGATTAGTCTTCCACACCTTAGGCTAGGTTCAACATAGTATAAAGATAAAATAATAAATAAGATGTATAAATAAAGTAGATCACCTATGTAGACATGGCTGCAGTTTCTGGAAGGAGCTATCCATTGTAATCATCAACAGAACCTGTCGTAACCAACAAGACAAATATATTAAAAATAGCAGAAGTAAGACATAGAAATATGCCAAGTAATTATAGAAGTAATGCATGCAAAAAAAAATTTATTTATGATTTTTAGGTGTGTTACATAATGGTATCAGAGAATGGTTACAACACTAAGCCTGAACTAGCTCAACACGAGAACTATCAAAGAAAATAGAAAACTAACTTCTACTTTAATTTGGTTTAATTTTCTTACAAACAACAAAGAGAAGAATAAATATATTTTGCAAGAAACATGGAGGATGTTGAGATGTATGCAGAATAAGAATGTCACCCAGAAAATACTTTAAATAATGAAGAGGAAAACTTAAGGGATGAGAAAATTTGGGTAGACTTAAACGACAACCAAGATAATAAATTTGAACTACAAAGAATTGTTAAAGAGTTAATGTCTGAATTAAGAAAAGTTAACAAAGATAATGAACGAATTCTAAAGGCTCATGAATAATTAAATGTTATTCGGTTAGTTAAGATACATAACGATGAAAAGTAAAAAAATAATGAATATGAACATGACTTGCCAAAAACTGCAACTTACAAACGTAAGGGCAGGAAGCTGGAATTTTCCAGCCATAAACCTGAAACTTCTTGTGAATAGTTAGTAAACATCATAGAAAACAACAAGAGTCAAGTGAAAGCAGTGATGATAACAAAAGGAAAAATAAATACAGACCATATGAGGAAATTTTTGGGGGGTTTAAGAAAAAAAATCACCAATGTTTAATGGGGAAATTGAGAAGGTCAAAGAGGCGGAAGCCTGGATGTTTGAAATGAAAAAAATATTTCCAAATATACAACTACTCTGATGAATTAAAAGCTAAAATGACCATCTATAATCTGAGTGGAAAGGAAGATATATGGTGGCAATATATAAAGAAGGTTAAGGAGATAAAATAAAGATATGTAACTTGGAAAACATTTAAGATGTTTTTTAAAAGAAAGTACTTATCAAAACAATATTATGAAGATAAGGCCAAAGAATTTTATGAACTAAGGCTAGGAGCCATAACTATGAATGAACTCTGCAACAAGTTTCTAATCCTGCTTCGTTACGTTCTTTACATAATTGATTAAAAATCTAAAATACAACGATTTCTTAGTTGTTTTCCTATCATGTTCAAAGAACAGATTGAGTATGACAATCCAAAGAAGCTAGAGGAGACGATGAGAAATGAAAACTCTCTTTACGACCAAAACAAAAATAAAAGGGAAAATGTGCCAGCTTGGAAGAATAAAAGGCCAAATAATTTTGATCCAAGAAAGAAGCAGAATAAGTCCCACAAAAACACAGGAAATAACTATAGAGGGTATCATGGTAATAACTAAAAAAGCTTTAAACCGCAGAATTCTGTAGTAAAATAACCTTCTATTGTTCTTAACAAGAACCCAACACAAAAAGAACTCTTAAAATGTTGGGCGTGTGGAGGGCCACATTACTTTAAATACTTCCCAGCAAGAAAAAATAGTTTTAATGTTCATTCCATCTAGGGAGTAGTTAGAGTTGGGGGCATGGCAAGGAACATACCATAATTTGCGCTGCATTCTAAAATCGACAAGTAGATCTTCATACTTCTATGGTTGAAATCGAAGGAATGATAAACACTCAACCTATCTCTATTCTAATTGATCCAGGTGTAAACATGACTTATATATCTCCTAGAATAGTCGAATTATGCAATTTAGTACCGGAAAATTTTGACAAGTCATGGCTAGTATAGTTAGCCACTAGTACAAAAAGGAAAGTTACTAGTCTTGTTAAGAATTGTAAATTGTTGATGAATGATTTCATTACGCATGTTAAATTAAACATTCTGCCTTTAGGTTCCTATGATTTTTTGACAAGAATGGATTGGCTAGAAGAACATAAAGTAGTGTTAAACTGTTTCGACAAAACCTTTACATGTACTGATGAAAATGGAAACAATATAAAAGTAAAAGGTATCCTTACGAAGGCTAGAAGACATACCAGTCTTGAAGGAGTTTGAATACATCTTTCTGGAAGAAGTCGTCAAACTCCTCTGAAAAGAGACATTGACTTCACGATTGATATGATACCCAGAGCTGTACTAGCATCAAAATATCAGTAGAGAATGAATATAATAGAACTTACAGAGCTTAAATCACAACTACAATAACTAACTATTAAAAAGTACATTTGACCTAGTGTATCTCCCTGGGGAGCACTGGTATTGTTTGTGAAAAAGAAGGACGAAACTTTAACATTATGTATACATTGCCGATAGTTAAACAAAATGACCATTAAGAACTGATACCCACTACCCCTGATAGATGATCTATTCTATCAATTCCGCAGAGAAACTATCTTTTCAAATAAGACTTAAGGTCTGGTTATCATCAAGTATGAATAAAAGATTAGGATATCTTTAAAATGACATTCAGGACTCGTTATGGTCACTATGAGTTTGTCGTAATGCCTTTTTGGTTGACAAACGCACATGCTGCATTCATGTGTTTAATAACAACATCCTAAGTAACTACCTAGATAAGTTTGTGATTATCTTCATTGATGATATACTAATCTACTCTAACAACGAACAAGAACATAAGGAACATTTAAGGATAATTCTGCAAGTCCTAAGAGAACAACAACTTTACGCAAAATTCAATAAATGTGATTTATTTAAAGATACGATTCAATACCTTGGACACGTAGTGTCCAAGGATGGAATATTTGTCAATCCTGACAAAATAAAGGCCATCACTGAATGGTTGGTTCCTAAAAAGGTAACTGACATCATATCATTTATGGGTATTACCAGATACTACCAACAGTTCATCGAAGGATTTCTAATATTGCCTATCCCATAACTTCATTACAGAAGAAAGGAAAAAATTTTGAATGGACAAAAAAATGCATGGAAATATTTAACAAACTAAAACATCTTTAACTATCGCCCCGATCCTAAATATTGATGATCCATTCAAGGACTTCGTCGTATGTACCGATGCTTACAAGGAAGGGCTAGGTGGAGTGTTATTACAAGAAAAATTTGTTGTGGCATATGAACCCATGAAATGAAAAGAACACGAGAAAACCTATGCGACACACGATTTAGAACTTGCTCCCATAATTCACACCTTAAAAATGTGGTGACAGTACCTAATTGGGAGGAAATTTCTACTTATGTCTGATAACATAAGCCTTAAATATTTATTTTATCAACAAAAATTGAATGCAAGATAGGAAAGATGGTTGTCCTTTTTAAGCGAATATGATTTCGAAATCAAACATATAAAGGGAAAAGAAAACAAAGTGGCAGATGCTCTTAGTCATCATGCAAATTTACTATTTGCAAGTACCAGCTATGAATATGAACTGGAAAACCAGATTCTAAGTGCTGAAAATTTTGATAGGGAATATCATATTTTAAAAGAAAAGACTGCTAAAAATGAATAAAACCAAGTCAAAATAGATTTCATCCTAAATAAACAAGGACTGTTGCTGCATAAAAATAGGTTGTACATACCAAACATAATGGAAATTAAACTTACAGTTATGAATGAGCTCTATAAACAACCATATTTAGGGCATCCTAGATACCAGAAATTGATCATATGATCAGAAAGGATTTGTTTTGTCCAAACATGAAGAAAGAAGAGGCAGAATACTTAGCTCACTGTCTTGAATGTCAAAAAGTTAAGGTAGAACATATACATCAAACAAGATTGTTGCAGCCACTACCCATTCCTGAATGAAAGTGGGAAATAATTAGTATGGATTTTATAACAAGGCTACCGAAGAATTTTCAACAGCATGATTCCATCATGGTCATAGTTGATAAATTAAGTAAGGTTGCTCATTTTATTCATTTTAAATCTACCTATAAAGCTGTTACCATTGCAGATATTTACATGACAGATATATTCAAGCTACATGTGTATCGAAAGTAATAGTCTCAGATCGAGACACAAAATTTACAGGCAACTTCTGGAAAGATTTGTTCAAAGGTTTAAGAACACAGTTAAATTTCAGTACTACATATCATCCACAAATGGATGGGCAAACTGAAAGGGTAAATCAAGTCTTAGAGGAGTTTCTAAGGATGTATGGCATGGATAAACCGGGTAAGTGGGAATACTACCTACACTTAGTAGAATTTGCATATAATAATATTTTTCAAGTTTCTCCAGGTATGAGTCCTTTTGAAATATTATATGGACGTAAGTGTAATACTCCAATCTCATGGAACAAACCAGTTAATAAATTAATGTTAGGACCTGATTTATTACAATATATGGAACTAACCGTGAAACATCTACATCAAAAATTGAAGGCTTCCCAAGGCAAGAAGAAAATTTATGTTGATTTAAAAATAAATCCTAGAGAGTTCTAGGTGGGTGACTATGTGTATATAAAGGTAAATCCCAAGAAAAGTTCATTAAGATAGAGAAAGTATTCAAAATTTGCACCCATGTATTGCGGGTCATTGAAATTTTTACTAAAGTAGGGCTGGTTGCGTACCAGTTAACCATACCACCCAATATTAAAGTGCATAATGTGTTTCACGTTTCTATTTTAAAAAGATATGTTCATGATGTTTCTCATGTGATTGATTGGAATGTAATCTAGGTGGAACCCAAAGGAGAGTTCCAAGTGGGGCCACAACGAATCCTCGATAAAAAGGAACTTTTACTTTGGAACCATACCATCAAACAAGTCAAGGTGCAATGGAAGCACCTTAGTCTAGAAGAAGCTACTTGGGAGATGGAAAGTAATATGTGGGAGGCATATCCAGACTTATTCCAAGAGGATAAAATGGAAGAATAAAATAAATTGATAACACTGAAGATGACATTATCATTTAAGGGGAGGTGTATGTAATACCCCCTCAATTAATAATTTATTATTAATTCTGCTGGAAAAATACTTTGAATATTATTTTTGACAGAAAAGTCAATAATAAAAAATTTTGTAATGAAAATTTTTATTTAATAAAATATGTTAAACTAGGAAAAAAGTGGATATAGTTGTTAAAGAGTGTTTGCTGACCCATAAGAGGAAAATACATGTGGAAGAAGCCACTGAGTGAGAACTCAAGATGCAAGAGGTATCATCCCCAAAAATCAGGTCACAACTCCTAGTTGAGTGTAAAGAGAAGGAGGCTCATAAATGACCAAGTCCTAGGAAAAATACTATATATTAGTATGTCCATGAGCAATAGGAGGCTAGAATTAGATGAGGATTAAAATATGTGAATGCAAGAGATGGAACATTAAAGGATTTTTCTCTTGTGGTTCAGGGAACAAGATTGGGGGTTCTTGATCAAGTAACTTTGTTTCTCTGGGAATTGGTTACAAGGAACAACTTCTCCACTTTTGTTTTCCCAGCATTGGTTCCAGGTTCATAATTTATGTTTAAATGTTTGCAGAATGTGTTTTAAATTCTAGATTTGAAGAAGATTAATGTAGAACCTAGTCTGTATCAGTTAGCCTAAAGTTGATATGATGAATTTTTAGAATTATGATTCCTATTGAAATTTGAATTCTCCACATAATGGATTTGAAATCGTCTATTTCTAAATTGTATCATGTTTTTCTACATTTAACCGTATATTTCTCGTTGTATTGATTTTTCCTAAATATTTCCTTAGTCTGTATTTACGAAATTAAATTTTGATTTAATCTCTAATCCTTGTTCATAGTATAGATCTGTATTATTATATATATATATATGCGAAAGGATCCAACTTAAATAATATTAACATTATACAACTCCTAAGATCTAAATTAAATTAGTCGAACCAAACAAGGTTTACATAACTAAGCTTCAAAATACAATTATGTTATCATTTGTTTACATATACATAAATAATCAAATTAGCTCCTAAACAGATCCCCTCATCCACTTAGAAATATTACAAATGTCGTGGAATCGAATCTCTTCAAGGTAATTGTTACAGCTGCTTTTACCACACCTGGTGGATCACACATTTATGGCCTTCCCTGTCCCTCTGTAGACTCTTTGGACCCCATGGACCATTTTTGTACCTTTGATGTTTCCAAGATCATCCCTAAAAACATGCATTATTTTCCATACACGACTTTTAAACCTATTCTCGTGTATATACACTGATATGACCCTCAAACCCGCGTACATTAGGATGTGTGCAAAAGGACAAATAGTTTTGGAGTTTTTCTTGATGTGGATCTGAGTCATTTGTGTCTTGGCCTTCCATATGCCTTGATATCGCTCAGATTTGACCTTACATTACCCCATTGAAGCACTATATAAGGAACCCTTTGGATACATTGAAAGGAGAGGAATTGAAGAGCAAGAAAACTATAGTCCATTGTTGTCAGAGCTTATACTTCAGTCTGCATCCCTTTGTCCCTTGGAGCACTTTGTGTTCTTCCCAAGCTTGCCTTTACTTGTGATATTTCTATCGAGAGATGGAGGATTGAAGTGGTGGAGGCCCAAGTGGAGGAGTAAATTTATCCAGTTCGCAAACGTACCGACAGAGGTTGTCACAACTGTAATCTCTGATTTATATTAATAGAAATATCTTTTCTTGTCCAATAATGTGTATTTAAATGAATATTGAATCCATGAATTCCTTTAAATTCTTATATGTTATTGATTATATATGCTAGAGTAGGTCTAACACCATTCTATAGCATGCTTGTCTTGTTTGCTGATTGTTGAGAGAGCAAATTGCTAATATGAGCGAGATTGGAAAAGCTCAACGGGGATCTACATCAACCATCCGGAATAAGGTATGTTTTGATATCCTTTAGTGTTAGATGTTTTATTTCTCTTGCATATGGGAAGGGATTGATTTATGCGGTTACTCTGTCTGTTGTGGTACCCCAAGCCATAGGAATTTTTCTCTGTAACATAATTGGCGACTCCACTGGGGATTTTCTAGTCATTTCCTTTGGGGGTTTTTATCGGCATTCAATGTTCTTGAATTGCTCTGATTTATTTGTTCCCGAGTCGGGTCTGGGGGCATGTTTTCCTAGTAGTGTCCGATAGGAGTAAATTTTTTCTTAGCTTGTCTATTTACCTGCTTTTTTTATCTCTTTTTCTTCCTGTACATGAGTTTTGTCTTCACAGTCGCGTGTACATGAAGTTTTTCTTGGAATAGCCATGTACATACGTGGATTTTCTGCACAAAGTCGTGTATGCCCTAAGCTTTGCCTTTTTGGGGAAGATTAAGTGTTGTTGGGTGATTTTGGATGATTGTTGAGTCTTCTTGGATGCTTCTAGAGTCTGTATACACCTCTATTTCTGACCAGAGATGCTTTTCAGTTTGAATTTTTTGAAAATGTTCTTATCATTCCATTTTCTATTTTTTGTTTTGGGATTAGTGCATCAGGTCTCTTTTACCTTAGTGCTTTGCTTGGGTTTTGTTTGGTAGTGCTTGCAAAGTCTTAGGGTTGTAGAGTCATACTTTTTCTTTATTATCTCATTGTAATTCAAAAAATACAAAAACATTTACTTTTTGCATCATTATGCATTGTTGCATTTTTCATTTTGCATGGTACTTGCACTAGGTTTGCTTGGAGAATATTAGTTAGATTTTCATATAGGAATGATTGCATAGTCATTTGAAGGAAAATTTTGCAATTCACGTAGTAGCATACCCCGTTTTTCATTTGACACAGTGCATTTGCATTGATTTTTAGGTGTGTATTTTACTTCTTGTTGTGTCATAACATCACTAGTTGCATGACCATTTTCCCTTTTGAGTAATAAGCCAATTAAAATAAATGCATAATAAAATGAATTACACTCTTTTCTTTTATAGGGTGCACCAACAAGATTAGGTTTTAGGGTCTTGGAATAGTTCATTGTGAGTAAATTCTTCAAGATCAATAAATGAAACATTTATGTGTCTGTCTAGGTGAGAGTGTGAAATTCCTTTATATAATTAGTGTTTCTCAGGATCCTCCTCTTACAAGGGAGTTAAGCACGAGGCAGTGTGATTGGTTATTGATTGGGATGACCCCTAGTCATAACTGAGTAGCACCAGAGATATTTTTGGGATTGTATTTGTATCTGGGGGCTCTTTCGAGAGTTTTGGGCTTTGCTACCCTTCTCATACGGTCAATCCCACCCGTGACTATCTTCCTGAGCATTGATTATATTGAGGTGACCTTAGTTTCCTTACCTAGGTTATCGAGGGGGTACTTTGTAGAGGTTATTCTACAGGTGTCCTGGCTAGGTAGGGTTCGGACATCACAGTCATTATATGCGTTGAATCTAAGGGCCACTATAATTGGTTACGAACCTCCGCTTTTTGTGTATGGGAGTCTCAAGCCTCTCCTAGGTGAGACATACCTGCTTCATTCAGGAGCTCACATATCCTACCCTCTTTTGTTTGTGATTTGGATTTACATTTTATAGGTGTATGCTTTGTGCATGCTAGTTTTCCTAAGGTTTGCATAATTAGATCGAGTCTTTTTCATGTTTTGAGTCATTTTGGATTCGGGCATGACACTTCACCGTTCTTGTCGTTTAGCAGGACTTCCACCTTCCACGTCTCCTCCTCCTTTGGGAGAGAGAAACAGACAGTTCGGGTGGACTACTTCTCACATTGATTCACACATGATGGGAGATCACAAGGATGAGATTCCTGAGATGTCTTCCCCACCTCGCGAGTTTGGGGATGTAAATTCTACTCCTATATATGACCCTTCACTGAAAATACCTTCATATTCTGGTTATGATCCCTCATTCATAGGTCGTCGGTATTGGTTACCAGGCAATGAGACTCATTATGTACCCACAAGCACTAGTCATGTTCATTATGGCATGTCTGATATCCCTGCACCCGATCCGGCACATCATGCTGAGTCAGAAGTTGAGCCTAGAAATACACCTGGGGACACTCCTATTCCTTTCCATGTGGAAAGAATTGGGAGCACTAGTCACATTGCACCTTCCATCTTGGTTCTGGAAGCTACCTCACATGTCCGTCCTAGACCTAGTGTTAGTAGTCATATGTGGATACCAGAACTGAGACGAGTGACCATAGGGAACACTACTTACATCCCTTCACATGTCCCTTCATCTTGAAACCCTAATCCTTTGAATGCATTTTTGAAAACCCTTCCTCCCCCTCATTCACGTGGTCCTTCGGGCCAGAATATTGCTACTAGACATGTTCGTACTATGACTGCTCGCACGGTAGTATCTCAGAGTCAAGTACCTCCTGTTGCTTCGAGAGGTCATATTCCTGTTTTGGGATCATCTAATGGTCCATCGCAAGGAGTTCCCCATATCCCTAACTATGGAGATTCTCATGGGACATCCCATGGGACACCTTATGCAGCTTCTCATGGATAGTCTTATGGACCGCAGTATGGACAGAACTATCAACCCTATGGGTACGAGTATCAACAACCCACTTACTCTTCCAATTATGGATTTGTAGCACCACATAGTCAAGATACACCACATCATAATGCTTCCATGCAGCCCTACATGTGTCAAATGGGAGGAGGATATTATGGCTAAGGCCATGGTATTTATAGCAATCAGCCTTACATGAACTAGAACTATCAAGGAGTGTGGCATAGACCGGCTCAACCTAGGCTCTCTTTCCTCACAACATTGAACTTACCTGACTTATCAAGACTTATGAATGATCCAGTATCTCATGACCTCGCCTGGTCGACCGTCCCTAACAATATTCCTTCGAACATTCACAAATTCATGGACAAAGCTGGAGAAGATCCTAGTGAACATGTCACTACTTTTCACCTTTGGTGCTCTTCCAATTCCTTACATGATGAATCAGTTCTTTTAAGGCTATTTCAACACACCCTCAACGGGCCTACAGCGAAATGGTACATAGAGTTATCAAGGGGGGAATTCATTTTATTTAATGACCTTTCCATGACTTTCCTCATCCACTTTTAGCTACCCATGCATTACAATGTTGGTACAGAACTCTTGTTGACATTTCAACAAGACAAAGCCACACATATCTCATATCATATTTAAGAGTGGTGTAGATGGAAGCGATTGATTAAAGCCTTTATACCACCAGAATTTCTCCTTGAATGGTTCTTCAAGTCATTGTTACCTTACATCGTGAAGGATGTTTCTACATCTAGATTCCAAAACAAGGAACAAGCAATATTTAGGGCACAAGAGTTGGATTTGATCTACGCTCAATCCGGACTTTTGTATGACATTATACCTAACGCTTCGCAATCTAGTTTCGCTCTCAAGATCAATCCTATACCAGATGCCGATGGCATTGTGGGTTGTACAAGTGCCAAACCTGTGGATTCAGTTGTGAAACAAGTGATTCAATTGTCTATTAATCAATCTACCTCAAGACAAGCCACGGCTTTGTCTCAACCCACCCAAATGACGAGTGTACTTTCCATGCAATCGTCAGACTAGAAGGGAAACCAACAGCCCGGAAGGAATAAGAAAAAGGGTAAAAATAATCATAAGGGTGGGAACAAGAATAAAAATGCTAATTTTAATGACAAGAACGCTCATAATGCCAGGGGGGACAAGCAGTATAAATGTAAGGTAAAGTTTCATTTCAAATTATGTAAGTATGACCACCTCACTCACTTGTGCCCTCATATGGAAGATGCCTCGAGATTCATAGCATAGGGCCCAACTGTGCTAACCAATCCTTTACCTCATAATCAAAATATGAAATTGAGGACCAATGATCCTCATTGTGCATCAGGTGGAGATCAAAATCCACTGGAATCCAATACTTGTCATGGTTGCATCAACATGGTACGTGCTACTAAGGTTGTGACTCATGCAAAGGATTATGGTTCATCACAAACGGACCTTGGAAAAGAACCCGCTCCACCTGAGAGCCCTTTACATTTTGAAAACCCTATGGATAAACATAAAGTTGCACCTCACATTCCTAAGGGAGTCCTAAAGCATTCGAGGCACAATCCTAATGCCCGAGTCTCCCAGAACTATTCCGTTGTCGAGGATTTGGGCCAAAATTCTTGTGCGATGTCCGCACTTGAAGTACTTCAGAGTTGTCCTCCGCGAAGGAAAGATTTGCTTTCTACTCTTGGGGTTAATGATGATAACTCTTCTTGCGTTATCAAATTCAAAACCATGGGACTACAGCCTCGCTTTCCTTACTAAGTGTCTCTTTTGATTCATGTAGAGTGTCTTAATATGACCGTCAAACGCACTGTGATTGATGAAGGCGCTGTTGCTTTTGTGATGTCTTTGTCATGTTGGAAGGGTTTGGGTTCTCCCGAGTTGTCTCAATCTGCTACTATGTTGACTTCCTTTGATGGTAGATCATTTTAGCTGCACGATATTCTTCCTTCTCTTAAGGTCCAATTGGGAGGGAAGACCATCGCGATCGAGGTCAAGGTGGTTGATACGCCCCTTGACTACAATCTTTTTTTGGTCCTGAATTGGATGTATAGTATGAAAGCCATAGCCTCTTCTCTATTTCAAGTAGTATAATTTCCATTTAATGGGAAGATCATTATGATTGATCAGAAATCATTCTGTAAGATGAGTGTTAATGCATCATCGGGAGCTTCTATCCTGATTATCGATCATTCTCAGTCGACAATTGGGAGTGTGGGTGTGGGTATGTATCCATCTCTAATGGGGAAATTTAGTTGTCCTACGCCCGTTCTTATGATTGGATATAGTTTTGGTGGGGATTCATCTTCATTGAATTCAGTGTATTTTTGCACTACCCATATGGAAGATCCTTGGATTCTTCCTTCACCGAGTCCTTTGAATGGACCTGTCGAAACAGATGTGTCATTTCCTGCAGTGATGATAGCATATCAAGCGAATCTTGATTGTTTTGTAGTGCCTAGTACTTCCTCTTCACAGACGGAGGAGGAGGACCCGTATGTGCTGCATGCATGGGCAGTTGAGTCCTCTCATGCACATGATTTCCTTGACGATGTTTCTCCATTAGATGAAGCCATTATTGAGGCCATGTCTGGGGTTGAGCCACCTTAGGAAGAGTTACATGATCGATCATATTTTCTTCCTGAACTCGATCGTATGGAGTGTGATGACTTTAGGGATATTCTTAGTGAGAAGATTGGTATTCCTATGGTTCCATTGAGCTCTCCTGGTCAGATAGCTGATAGGAACATGGTGAATTTATCACCTACTATTCCTATAAATATTTCTTGCGATCCTGGAAAAGTTGAGAACGTCTACATTGGGGAGGATTGTTCCCCTGATGAGATCAAAGAGTATACCAAGCTATTTAAATATTTTTGTGACATCTTTGCTTGGTTATATGAGGAAATGCCAAGTATCAACCCTCGTATTGTTGAACATGAGATTAAGACCTATCTGAATGTGAAGCCCATTTGACAATGTTTGCATGTGGTGAATTGTAGAAAAGCACCCACTATTAAGGCTGAGAGAGAGAAGCTGTTAAAAGCTGGTTTTATCTATCTCATTCCCTTGATGGAGTGGGTTTCAAATCCCATCCTAGTTGATAATAAGCAGGAGCGATCCGTATATGCACTGATTTTCATGATTTAAATCGTGCTTGTCCTAAGGATAATTTTCCCACACCATTTATTGATCAGATTTTGGATGAGTGTGCGGGAAGCGAGGTATTCTCCTTCATGGACGATTTTTCTAGATATAATCGGATTTAGATCAAACCTAATGATCAACATAAAACTGCATTTATTTGTCCTTGGGGTACGTTTGCATATCGGAAGATGCCTTTCGGCCTTAAAAACGTCGCAGCTACATTTCAGCGGTCTATGACCTTAATTTTTCATGATCTCAAAACAATTATCGAAGTGTGTTTAGATGATCTTGCTGCTCATTCTCATCTGAGAGTGCGTCATCCATACTATTTGAGATTAGTATTCGAAATATGTCGCCATTACCAGGTTAGGTTAAATCCTCATAAGTTCATCTTTTGCATGAATATTGGTCACTTGGTAGGGTTCATTGTATCCAAGGAGGGTATAAGATTCAATCCATTAAAGGTGGAGGCAATACTTCAATTGTCTCCCCTGCGTAATATTATACATCTTCAGTGTTTGCAAGGCATGGAAAATTTCTTTCAGAGAGTTGTGGTTAATTTTGCCAATTTGACTAGAGGCTTTATGCGTCTTTTGAAGAAGGACACTACTTTTTGCTGGGATGAGCGAGCCCAGGAGTCCTTTGATGCTCTTAAACAAGCCTTAGCATCGGCCCCCATGCTTATTCCACCTGACTATAGCCATGATTTTTTTATTTATGTGGCCGCATCCATGGAGACGGTTGGTATGGTTTTGGTTTAGGAGGATGAGGAGCTCCATGGGCATGTCATATATTATTTGAGCTGGAACCTTATTGATGTGAAAATTCGTTATTCTCATGTGGAGAAACTTGTCTTGGCCACTGTTCATGGCGTTCAAATATTGAGACATTACATTCTCCTTCACCAGACCTTGGTGGTAGCTCATGTCAATCCATTTTATTTCTTCCTCACTAGAAGGATGATTGGGAGGAAATAAAATAAGTGGATTGTTATTTTGCAAGAATTCAATCTCGAAATCATTTCGGCGAAATCGAAGAAATCATTGATCTTTGTGGAGCTCATTTATGATTTTTCAAGTGTGGAGGAGGAGGAAGTTTATGAGGATACATTTTTCGATGAGCATATTTTCCTTATCTCAACTTTGGACCCATGGTATGGGGATATCATTGTATATTTGCAAACATTGAAGGTCCCTACTCACCTTTCATGAGATGAACGATGATGATTACATCATGTAGCAAAGAATTACCTTATAGTGGATAACACTATGTACTGCCATGGGGTAGATTCCATTTTGCGTCGTTGTTTAACCCATGAGGAGGCTGAGGTTGTGCTGAATGATTACCACGAAGGGGCATGTGGTGGTCATTTATCTGGGCTTTCTACAGCCCAAAAAATCTTGAGAGTGGGATATTTTTGGCCGTCGATCTTCAAAGATTATGTCAATGCAGTCAAGAAGTGTCACCCTTGCCAGGTGTTTGCATGCAATATGCAATTGCATCCTTTCTCGTTACATCCTATTATCACTATTGGACCCTTCACCAAGTGGGGGCTTGACTTCATGGATTGCAACCCAACTTCATATGGGGGGCATCATCATATCATAGTGGTTATCAATTATTTCACGAAATGGGCATAGGCTATGCCCACGAATAAATCCAGAGGTGAGATAGCCATGCATTTTATTTTCAACCAAATTATTACTCGGTTCAGCATTCTGAAAGAGCTTGTCACTAACCATGGTAGGAACTTTCAGAATAAATTGATGGAAGAGTTGGCTTCGAAGTTAGGGTATAAGCAGGAGCACTCCTCTTCTTATTACCCTCAGGCGAATGGATAGGTTGAAGCAGTGAATAAATCACTTAAGTCCATTCTCCAATGAACCATTGTGCAAAGCAAGACGAATTGGCATATCATGTTATATCCTACTTTGTGGGCCTATAAAACTGCGGTTAAGACTACCACTAGTTTCTCTCCATATCATCTCATACATCGGGTGGAGTCTGTCTTGCCGATTGAATGTGAAATCACTTCATTGAAGCTAGCTATAGAGCTTTTACCAGACACTTCCACATTGGAGGAATGTTTGGTCCACTTAAAACAGCTTGATGAGCAGTGCTGGTATGCCTTAGTGGCTATAGAAGTAAATAAGTGTCGCGTTAGGGTCCAATATGATAAGTTTGTCCCTCCGAGGAAGTTTAGTGAAGGTGATTTGGTCCTTTTGTGGGATTAAGCTAAAGAACCCTTGGGGGCAGGGAAGTTTAATCCCATGTGGCATGGTCCTTACATAGTCAAACGTGTGTTAGAGAAGGGTGCATATGAGCTGGTGGATTATGAAGGGATAGCCTTGGTGGATCCTAGAAATGGGCTCTATCTTAAAAAATACTATGCATGATCTTCAGCAAGGGATGATTTTTGTATATTATTGTATAGCTTTTTGCATAGTTAGGTTTTCTTATGGTGATCAGGTTTGTTGATTAGCTTTCATTTCTTATGGTAGATGTCGATGGAGTCTTCCACTTACATAGGATTCATTGATGGTGCTAGCTGTCACACTCAAATCTTAGCTTCAACTGCTTAGGTGATTTATACTCCTACAGGTCAGGTATTGTCTTCAGGAGGCACATGCTTACGGCCTTCTTTGAACAATTTTGTTGAATATAGTGTCATTATCGAATTATTACGGGATGCCATTTCACATGGTGTTCTCTCTCTTGAGGTACGTCTTGATTCATAGTTAGTGGTTTCATAGCTTAATGGCTTGTATCGTATTAGGGATCTGACATTATTATGAAGATTCTTATGTGTGAGATTGCTAGAACAACAATTTGAGAACATAACATACATACATGTTTCAAGAATTTTTAATCAAGTTGCTGACTCATATGCTAACTATGTGTTATATTAGCATTTGTTTCATAGACCATAAGTATATCACAAACATACATTTTTACACACATGTAAATAAATAAAATCGATCATCATAAAAGTTTTCATTAAACATCCAAAATGTGATGTCATAATACATAAGTGTCATAATACAAAATTGGGGCTTTCGAGCCACCGAAATATAATACACGATAGTACAAAATGAAATACTCTTAGGTCTTTAAGCCTGAGGAGGAGGAGGGGTGTTCTGATCATGGTAGCACACCACAGCTCTAGCTAGCCATCGAAATAATCGAACCCATTCCCATGGTATACCAACCACCTGGCACTGCATGGCCTCAGGAAAGTCCTCGACTTGTGCCATGGGTACCCTATGTGTCAAGCATACAAAGTTTGTGTAGATGCTTTAGAGTGTCCGCTCCGCATCCGTACCCATGATGTCATCTCCTCTTCCCCTCTGTCTGTGATGAGGGAAATCATCAAGTCACCGTGGTCCAACATCTGCATACACATGACAGATTGCCACTATGTGTTGTCACACCAAAACATGTCTTTGGAGTCAATATATAAAAAAACACAAAAAAAGTTTAATAATTCAAAAAAATTAAAAAGAGGGTTTGGGATTCGTTACCTATATCACCATATGCTACTCCTGGTGGTAGGGGCATGTTCAGATCTCCCCAAAAATATATCCTTTCTTAGGGGTAGTCATCGATGGCAATAATCTACTGCCACCACCATGGAAATAATTCCGCTGGGTAGGGGTTAGCCACCCTACCTCCACCCAGTTTGCACATAACATTTTCCCAACGTCGTTGGGTTGGATCTTGAACTCCGTTTGGAGGAATTTCCACTCTAGGGCTTAGCCCCGGTACATGATCAAAGAAGAATGTGCTCAGTATGCTGCCAAAACTAAAGTTTCTCACATTGGCCATCTTGCAGTCACTGAGCTGCTGCTTCATGTTACTCAATAGGTCAGTGCTCCATTCATAGACTGTGGGTCTCATACACTCCACCGCATAGAACATCAATGGCCGCAAGGCCTGGTGGAGTGAAGCTAAACCGGCTATCCTGCCAAGTGACAATAGTATGGCCTTCAGTCCCATCACCTGGATCGAGTTTGTTGGGATTTGACTCACAACCTTTTCTGTGTCTGAAAAGTAGTATACCGCAATGTACTCATCAATAGTCAAGCCAACTCCGGGCCCGCAAGATCGGATATTTACCACCTCTCCTCGTCGGGATAATCCAGTGATAAAGTATATGTCAATCTCTATATTGAGTGACATCCCATCAATGGTGAAGAGTCTTCGATTCTGAATCCCAGTAATCCACTAGCATCTGCAGGAGTTTTTCTTTGGCCCTTAGGCTGCCAAGACACCAAAACTTATACAAACCGCATGCACGTAGAGCTTGTTGGGCCATTAAGTCACCTTGAAGAACCTATTCTACATCTCCATGTTCCCTCTCCCTCCATTCTAGAACCATCCTTCACATCAAACATGATTTTTTATCATTATTTAGCTTATAAATCCTTATTTGTGGCCGCATATGTGACTGTTTGTAAAACAACCGCGTATGTATGCAGTTTCGGGAGGTTTTTCCATGTATGGCCACACCTATACGCGGAAAAAACCCCAATATTCATGTGGGCCAAGATGCCTACTTTAGGATTGCCTAGAAAATAAAATTGACCATGGAAACTAAAAGAATTTGCATGAAATGGGAAGAGAAGGACATGCAGAGTTACCTGGAACAAACGGTGTTGAATTTCGTGGGACGGTGCTACTGAAATTTGCGTTGGAAGTTTTGAGCTCAAATGGGTAAAAATTTCAAATGATACGGAATTTTTGAATTTTTTACTATTTATAGAAATTTTTTGAAATTTTTGAAACTTTTTACCCACTTTCTATAGTTTTTTACCGTTTCTGACCATTTTGGACCGTTTTGGACTAATTTGATGATGTAGGAGTCCATTTTGAGTGTGGGTTTAACTGTGGTTTTGACCTGTTCATTTTGATTTCAGGTATTATGTCTAAACTAGCATATCGCTTAGGTTTCACCTCTATTTTCACTTTGCATGACCTTATGACCATTTCATTATAACCTTAGGTACGAACTCATTCTATCTTGTCACAGAACCTTGTTTCTTTTAGAAGTGACATTATGTGAATGGTAGAGCTTGACCATACATGGGTGCCCTAATTAGCTCCTGTTTTGCATTTGGTGCCCATGTCGAAATTGTTCCTTTAGGGTGTGGGAGTCATTTGTATAGTATCGCCATGACTTTACACAAGAGCCTCATACTCGTCTTAATCTTTTTGTTGGCCCTTTTTCCCCAGGACTCCTTTATGTCAATTTGTAATTGCATTATCATGAGTTTTGCTTGCCTTATTGAGCCTTATGTTGTCTTCCCTGACTTTGATTATTAGCCATATAGCTCGAGCTTGTCTCATGTCTAGCCAAGCAAAGCAATTTTACATATCTTTTGCAACTTGATTCCCCATTTTTTATGGGCAGGGGACTTTCCCCTAAGTGTCATTATCCTACACATGTTTCCTTGCATTGAGCATAGGTATGTTCCACTACTTGGAACTAGTTTGTTTTCCCCTTTAGACTCATCTCCTCCTAGTCTGTAACTATAAAGCACTTTTATTCTTTTTCAAGCTTTTCAAAATATTTGAAAAATTCCAAAAAAATAAAAAAAACAAAAAGCCGGACAGGAAAAGATGTTGTCTTTGGAAGCAGTCGAGTAGTGTCGCCATTGAACAGAGCACTATATATCACATCCATTGGTTGGGTTAATATTTTGAATTTAGGAGCTATACTCGTTTCTCTGAGTTTATCTCAATCGACTGGTTTAGCTTTTAGTCCCTATGGAGCCTCTGTCGATGCCTTGTGTGTCCCAGAGATGTCCCAGTTTTGTATATTGAGTCTATGCTACCTATATTTAGTCACCATTTGTTGGAGACATTTACCTTCATACTCACTCCTTCATTCAAATTGGCCTAGTTAAACCACTACCCTAAGTTTAATTGACATCAGTGGAGCATTAATTACCATCATCCCAGTCACTCCCATGCCTACCTACAGTCAAGGAGGCTAACTTAGCCTTCTCCTACAGTCAAGGAGGCTAACTGGAGCACTCCAGGGGTGATCTGTGTGACATTCATGCACCTAATTGCTAACTGGTGGTTACTTTCAGTTCAACAAATCAGTTACAGTCAGTTAAGGCGTCTCCATTCATTAAATATATTATTTAATGATTATTTATTATTATTTTAATGAACTGGAGTGAACAACGCGCCTTCACCAACTTCTGATGGTTAGTTCAGCTTCAGTTAACCTCATCAAGGTTTATTGGAGTGATGCAGTACTAGCACTTGATGATTGGATTGCTATGACATGTGTTTGATCTCCTTCAGTTGAGATTCAGTCATTTATTGCACTCCAATTTCAGTTAGGGTTTGGTGAGTCAATTAGGGTTTTGGTCAAGTGGTTAACTGAGTGAGATTGCATGGCAAAGAGTCAGTTAAGCTAGACTCACTCACTAAATTCGAAGTGTCCCTTAGGTATTCGAATTCTTCATGGAGTTAAGATATTGCTATGCATGGAAATTGTAATCCTTTATTGTTTATATAATATACAAAGAGGAAACCTATTTGGTATTCCAGTTATTTCCAATTCATGAGTATTTGTTAATTATTCTTTGATGATTTTGATTCCTAGTTCCTAGATCATGTGCAAGAATTAATATGGTATCATAGCTTACGGCAGGACGAAGAACAATCTCTCAAGAACAAGCTTTTTGACAAATTTCTCCATGGAATTTGAGCAATAGCTCAAAAATCCAGCACTGCACTAGAAGCCAAGGCTTACCACTCAATATCCCAAGTAAAGAACTTGTTGATCAAGCTTGCTTGATTGACTATGCTGGGTGTGATGAAATCCTAGAATGTGCAGGCTGTCCAACCTTACGATGCCCTTTTTGTTTTGATTTGCAAGTTTTATCAGGTACAACTTCGAATGGACTCATCAATCCCTCTTCTCACCCCATTCACAAGCTATTCGGAATGGAAGTTGAAGATGATTGCATCTCTGAAGAGATGAGGTATCTATGAGGTGTCTATTGGACTTGGAAAAGAGTCTTATGAGAATGAGAATGACTGGCTAAATGACCATGATAGAGCTTATGGAACAATAGCTCTAGCCCTTGATGATAGCTTGTACTACCTTATTTATTCTGTTGAATACCCAAAGGAAGTTTGGACAATATTAGACAAAACCTTTGGCAAGCACAATGAGGATCATAATAGTACTTTGGAGATTACAGCCAGAACCACAAGAGTTCTTCACTCAAAACAATCAGCCACTACTCTCTCTGATGAATTTGTTCAAGATGAAGATGAAGCAGAATCTTCTACACATTCAATTCGAATTGAAGAAAGTCTCCATGAAGTGACTCCTTCTCCTGATGCTCCGGAAGTTCATGAGATCTCTGATATCTCATATTCTCATATTGCTGAAATAGAAGAAGACATTCAAATCTCTGATATTGAAGAAAAACACTGCTGCACTTCCATGCAAACATTCACCGGTGATTTTCCTTTGAATTATGTGCAAAATTTACTAGTAATTGCTTCCGAAAGTGAAGAGAAATTTGATTTTTCTCCCTCTAATGTTGCTGCTGGTGTGAAAATATGTAAAAAATTGGATATTTTGGAAGAAATATCAGATTATAAGAGTGACACATTCGCTCCCCATTATCTAGATCTTCCAGCAAATTCCTGCAGGATTGCATGCACCAAAATTCAGAATTTTGAAGAAAAAGACAACTGTGCATCTACCGTCTCGGTTGACCATAATTTTGGATCTGATATGAACCTTATTGGATATGATATGATATTATTTGGATCTGATCTGATATTTCTTGATTCAAAATTTTAGTTTCATAAACCTTCAGTACTGCTTGTAGCTGTTCTCATCAACGGTGTGAAGAAACAAGTACCGCAAGTCTCCTTCGAAACTGCTACTGGGGATTTGATTTCATTTAATAGTTTTGGATCTGTTGTGAACTTATTTAGATATGATTTACATTCTGATCTGATGTTATTTTTTTCATATTTTAAAATTCAAGAGCTTTAAGTCATGCTTGTAGCTGCTCTCACCAATTCCGGTGTGAAAAATCAAGTACCGCAGTTCTTCTTCAATTTTGCTGATGGAGATTTGGTGTTAGTTTCCTCTTATGAGGTTGCTGATATTTTATTTTGTGATTCATTAGCTATTTTAGAATATATATCATATTATGGAGCTCAAGCATTCACTCTCCAGAGTCCCAGGGATTCTCTACCTTTGTTCACAAGCTCATCTCCTCACAGAACTAGTAAAGAGGAAGACATTCTGCATCCGCTTGGACACTTGCTCCTAAACAATGGGGCTGATTTTACCACTCATAATTTGCTGTTCAAGGCTGAAACATATCAGTTTCTTGAGTGTTCCACACATGGTTTGAATCCTCAAAAACCTTTTCTCTCTCTTCAGATGATTTTAGTTTCTCTACATGGGTCCAGTTTTCACCGTGCAACTGTTTATATTTCTGATTCAGTTGAGTGCATTGTTTTTCTTCCAAAGTGGAAGATTCCTCCAGACATATTCATTTATTTTGGATTCAGAGGTTCACATGCACAGTCTCAGGATGCTGCTGCATAGAAGAACCGATTCTTGATTTACTGCTTAGTTTGAGGGGGGGTATTTTTCCCATGAAGTTTTCCCCGTTTCCTTAGTTATATTAAGCAGTTACTTTATTGTACAGGGTGACCTATGGCCTTTGTTTCCAGGGCCCTAGAATTTTATGCATCTATGTTTTCTAACTCTTCCTGAGTATAGCTTAAGGGGGGGTGTTAGAGACATTTACCTTAATACTCACTCCTTCAATTAAATTGGCCTAGTTAAACCACTATCCTAAGTTTAATTGACATCAGTGGAGCATTAATTACCATCATCCCAGTCACTCCCACGCCTACCTATAGTCAAGGAGGCTAACTGGAGCACTCCAGGGGTGATCTGTGTGACATTCATGCACCTAATTGCTAACTGGTGGTTACTTTCAGTTCAACCAATTAGTTACAGTCAGTTAAGGCATCTCCATTCATTAAATATATTATTTAATGATTATTTATTATTATTTTAATGAACTGGAGTGAACAAGGCGCCTTCACCAACTTCTGATGGTTAGTTCAGCTTCAGTTAACCTCATCAGATTTTATTGGAGTCATGTAGTACTAGCACTTGATGATTGGATTGCTATGACATGTGTTTGATCTCCTTCAGTTGAGATTCAGTCATTTATTGCACTCCAACTTCAGTTAGGGTTTGGTGAGTCAATTAGGGTTTTGGTCAAGTGGTTAACTGAATGAGATTGCATGGCAAAGAGTCAGTTAAGCTAGAATCACTCATTGAATTCGAATTGTCCCTTAGGTATTCGAATTCTTCATGGAGTTCAGCTATTTCTATGCATGGAAATTGTAATCCTTTATTGTTTATATAATATACAGAGAGGAAACCTATTTGGTCTTCCAGTTATTTCCAATTCATGAGTATTTGTTAATTATTCTTTGATGATTTTGATTCCTAGTTCCTAGATCATGTGCAAGAATTAATACCATTAACCTTTATGCTCTTGTTCGAATGAATTTGAAACCTGAGTCGACCATTCTTCAATTCTCTTGACTTTGCATGTCAGCCATTCCCGGTACTAATACCGGTTCGTGCACATTATGATCGAGTCCTTCCACATTCTACAGATTTGTTGAGTACCTCATGTTGGATGATTGGGGATGCCTTAATGCCCTCCTTCCAATAGATTTCATCCCATCGATTTCAAATCATTTATTCTGGGATAGGAATCTAGAGTCATTTTGAGTGCCTTGGGACTTACAGTCATCAGTAGTAGGTTCTCTCGCCATCGATATTTTTTGGGAATAAATCAATGTCCGATGATCAATGGATTCTTTCAAGTGTTCGACCTCAACACATTTATTTACGCTTGTTAGTTTGCACTCTAGTACCTTGATTCCCATTTTCATTATCGGTGGGTGATATCGCGTCTGTTAATTGTTGATGTAATTGTAACTTCGGAATGTATTCACTTGTATTTCTTATGTATTGTAACCTAATGTTTATTTTGGGATGTATTTGTAAGGTACTTGAGTCATGTCATGCCCTGATGTTCCTATCGGGAAGTTTCTATAATGTAAACAAGTCATGTCAAGTCAAGGTGGGTAACCCTCCTATTGTCTAAGGGTTAAATTCCCCGCAGTTCTAGGGCACTAGGGTTATTAGAGTCACCTAGTGAAGTTGGCCCTAGTTGGGTTTAGTCAATTTGGGAATTAGTATAAATAGAGAGCTATCCTCTCTATTTATCATACACTCACTCACACTCAGTTGTAGCACATAGCTGAGGAAGAGAAAGACACCGGGGCAAGGAAGAAAGAGGTTACTGCAGTCGGGAGATCATCTTACTATTGTTGGGTTTCACTTTTGGTGTTGATTCTATCTCTGAGGAAGTTGCATGGTTTTCTCCATTTATGGTTTCCCCAAGGAAAAACACTATGTTCATTGTCTCTTGTGTTTGATTGTTGTGCTTGTTGTTCTCTTAGTTAAAGATCCTAATGTTATGCTAGCTTAATGTTAAAAAGCTAACATTGTATCAGAGCTAACCCAAGAAGAATACACTGTACAGCTACGGGAACTAGGTCTTCCTATTTTGTGGATCTCTCTCCACATATTTTCAGCAAAAGAAGCTTGGAATAAATCTCCTCCCTAGGGCACATATTTTTGTCAAAGCATAATCCAATTCTGAGGTTTTTCTGTTTTGGAACCGACACTGCTACCAAAAATTAGGAATTTTCATAGACGTGGAATTTTTCAGTGAGCCCAGGATTGGATTGATATACTCCCCAAAATAAAATTTAGGGATCAAATTCAAATCATTTGGCTGGACAGAACTCCGGAAAAGCAAAACCCTAATCTGCTCCTGAACCAACACTACGGGATTTCAGCTCCAAATCCAGATCCAACATATTGACCTAGTAAAATCTTAATATTTTGTATTTCCATTTGAGGTTCTCAGTTAAGATGTCTCATCATACCAAGCTTGATGAAAAGCTTGAGGGAGCTGATAACTTCTGAGCCTGGAAGTATAGGATCTACTTGGTCCTGGAAGAAAATGAGTTGGACTCCTATATCAGTGAGGAGGTTCCAGTTCCAGAGGGAGATGAGGCCAAGGGATTACATAAGAAGAAGTTGGTTATGGAAAAGAGGATCATTGTTGATTCTATCAAGGATCACCTCATACCACAGGTGTCCTTCCTCAAGACACCTAAAGCCATGTTTGATTCCCTAACCAAACTATTTGAAGGGAAGAACATCAATCGGAAGATGACTCTAAGGAACCATCTGAAGAATGTAAAGATTCAGAATGAGGAGACCATCCAGCCATACTTCACAAGGGTCTCCCAGATCAAATAGCAGCTGGAAGTAGTAGATGAATAAGTGGAGAATGTATAAATTGTGATGACAACCTTGAATGATCTCCCTAGGTCATGGGATTCTTTCATCCGAGGAATTTGTGCTAGGAGGAAGTTATTCAAGTTCAGTAGACTATGGTAAGAATATTCACAAGAAGAATCTTGGATAGAAGCTTGAGAAGAAAAGGTGGGAAGTGAAGATCAAGTTCTCATAGTACACTCTAGGAAAGGAACAAGGAAAAATCATCATCACCAAGGTAAGCATTCTCATCAGAAAAATAATGTTGTAAGAAGGGATCCATCCAAACTCAGGTGTTATACATGCGATGAAACAGGACACTTTGCTAGAAATTGTTTCATGAATAAGAATGGATCCAAGAAGAAGAATAACTACAAAAGAAGACATCATGCTCACACTATCGAGGATTATGATCCTCCTAGGAAGAAAGTAAAACAAGAAAGTGAAGATGAATATGTTCAGATCTCCGCTCTCATGAGAACTGTCACTCATGAAAGCAAAGATTGGATTATTGATAGTGGGGCTTCCAAACACATGACAGGTTTCAAGGAATCCTTTGAGAAACTATCCGAACATAATTCACCCCATAAGGTGAAACTTGGGGATGACTACCAATATCCCATAAAAGGTAGTGATGAATCCTCCTACAAGTTAGCCTCTGGAAAGTCTATGAAAATGAAGCATGTCTTGTTTGTACCGGGACTAAATAAGACTCTTCTATCCATATCAGAACTGGATGCAAAAGGCATGAGGGTTTCATTTGTAGATGGCCAAGTCCTCATGTGGCCAAGAGGAAATATTATTGACGATGCAATAATAATTGGAGAACAAGAAGGAGGTTTATACAAATTAAAGGGCCATCTAGAACAAGCTTTGGTCCATGAAATAATAGAGCCAAATGAACTATGGCACAAAAGGCTTGCACATGTGCATTACAGATCACTACCACTTTCAAGCAAAGATGTTGAAGTTCTTCGAGAAATTCAAGCAAAACATGAAGGAGTCTGCAAAGGATGTGCGAAAGGAAAAGAATACAAAGAAGACATTTCCAAGTAGTGAGAGCAAGGCAAAAGGAATCTTGGAAATCATCTACTCTGATATGGTTCTGCTTGAAGTGAGCATCAAGAAACCCTTTGGGATCATGGTGTCTCTTACTATAAAATCCAAGTATCAATGAAACTATGTGCTCACTTAACTCTATATCCTAAATTGAGGTTGGGATGACCAATGACCCTAGATACAGAAGGAATTTAGGCAAAGCTTTTCTCTTAGGTCCAATGAGTCTCTTGTAAACCCTTTTGGTGATAGTCAGGAAAGACAAATCCTTAAGGAATAATCTGTCAAGTACAACCTTAGACAACATGTTGATAGCACTGCTACCCAAAATTATGAAATATGCAAAGGACTCATCAACATACCAATCACCCATTGTAGCAATGAGATTCTTGGCCTCAGTGGAAAAGGTAGGAGCCTCTGTTCTGAAGATTAGGAAATAAATGCGGCCAAGGAAGTTTTCACAAATGTCATAGAGCTTGGGTACATAATTGGTATCCCACAACTCTACATTATAGGAAATGGATTTGCCAGTAAAGTTCGGTTCCATCCCAAATTAGGATAGTGGAACTCAATACAAAATACGTCGATAATGAAGGCTGAAAAGAAGAAAGTTGGTTTCTTCTTGGAACTGGCCTTTTGATAATCCTGTATTTTTTAGGTACAAATGGTACTCCCAAAATACCAAACACCTATAGCAGCCACTTCACACAAATAAATCACAGATCAACACATCGATGTTTGTCATGTGGTTAAAACCCTCAAGAGGGAAACAATCTACGACCCCAGCCAAATAGCTACTTGGAGCAATTTATTATGCAAAAGAAGAAAGTTACAAATGAGCTTCTCATAACCAATCAAATAGCCAAGGACCCTCCTTGCTCTTTAAATAGAGATCATGGACCAATCGAGTGTTAAGCCACAGATCAATGGTAGGTACGATCTAAGAGAAGTTGAACCGTCAGATCACTTTAAGTCTAGAATATATCGTGACTGTCGGATTAAAATATTTAGAAATGCATAATAAAGAAACACACTTTACCTAACGGATATATTACACGAGTTGATCTTAACTAAATCCTAAGTGTCTAAATATCCTAACATTCCCCCCTTAAGAACAACTTAGGATAGGATTGAAGGATTTACAAAAGTGACACTCTTAGGAGAAGGAAGGAGGCATTAGAGCCTATCCCCCCTTAATGACACATTCCTGAACTCCTAACATAGAGAAAACTTTAGAAAACTTCACTTCTGTAAAAGACTTGGTGAAGATGTCTGCAACTTGATCATCTTTAGGGCAATAGAGCATTTCAAGAACACGATCATGAACAAGATTTATGATGAAGTGCGTGTGTAACTCAATGTGTTTACTGTGTTGATGTAGAAATGGACCTTAGAAATCTTGATGGAACTTTTATTCTCACACCAAAGTGGACTAGGCTACTGCTACTCGAATCCAAACTCTGAAGGGATCTGTTGAAGCCAAAAAGCTTCCTGATTGAGGCTAAATATTCTGCTTCTGCTGAAGAAAGAGCAAGAGCTTGTTGTTTCTTACAAGCCCAAGTAACAGGTCTAAATCCCATACTAAAAACATAACCTACAGTAGAATTTTGATCATCAAGATCACGGCCCAATCTGAATCAGTGAAACCAACCAACAAAGGTTTCCCCCCTGTACTATAATGAATCCCAAACTGAATTGTACCTTGAATATATTGAAGTATTCTTTTTGCTTCTTTCCAGTGACTTTCATGAGGTGTTTACATATAATGAGCAACATGACCAATGAAAATGGAAAGGTCAAGATGGGAATGAGTCAAGTATAAGAGCCTACCAACAAGTTGACGATAAAAGGTGGCATCTACTTCAGGGGAAGTACAAGTGGAAGAAAGTTTGACTCCAGATTGGAAGGGAGAAGGGGCTGGTTTACAATCTTCCATGTGAAAGCGACAAAGAAGGTCACAAGCATACTTAGAGTGGGAATGAAAGATTCCTTCTTTGGTTTGCAAGACTTGGAGACCAAGAAAATAATGCAAATGTCCTAAGTCTGACATTTCAAAATTTTGCTTAAGACTGGATTTCACATGGCTTAAAAGTTTAGGGTCACTACCAGTAAGGATCAAATCATCAACATAAAGAATAAGTATGATGAGATGGTTTCCTACTTTCTTGGTATAGACATTGGGGTCAAAATGGCATCTAGAAAAACCAGTTTCAAGGAGAAAGCTATCCATTTTTGGCATACCAAGCTCTATGAGCTTACTTAAGGCCATATAAGGATTTCTTAAGGCGACAAAGAAGGCTAGAGTTATTCTGAACATGTCTAGGAGGTTGTTCCATGTAAATTTCCTCCTATAAATCACCATGTAAGAAGGCATACTTGACATCCATTTGATGGACTTCCCAGTTATGTAAGGCTACAAGGGAAAGAACAAGGTGGATGGAGTTCATTTTTGCGATAGGAAAAAAGGTTTCATTGTAGTCAATCCCTTTAACTTGGGAAAAACCTTTAGCAACTAACCTTGCCTTAAGTCTTTCAACACTTCCATATGAGACATACTTAGTTCTATAGACCCATTTACATCTAACAATTTTTCTTCCTTTTGGAAGAGGAACAAGATCCCAAGTATCGTTCGCCATTAAGGAATGATATTCTTCATCCATAGCTGCATCCCAATCTGGATTTTTTGAAGCTTCTGCAAAATTTTCTAGATCATGATTCTCAGAAACTTGAGCCAAAAGAGAAGATTCTTACTGAAACTGAGATTTTTTTCGACGTTGATCTCTAGGATCACCGGTAAGATTACCAGTTGCTTCACATGTTGAACGGACCCATCGAGGAAGCATTGGTGCTGGTGCATTTGGAGGAACATGAGCAGGCAGGGGTGGATTTTCATCCGCACTGTCATCATCAAAAAATGGAGTTGGAAACCTGTCAAAGAATTTGAAAGAAGAAGAAGTCACAATCACCAAATCAGGCTTGCAGGACAAAGATGGCACACCCACCAAGTTAGGCTCGTAGGCCAAGAGATTTTCATCAAATTTAACATCTCTTCTAGTGATTATATCGTGAGAATGTGGCTGAAGAAGTCTATAACCTTTTACATATTATGAATATCCAACAAATATACACTTTTCACTTTTAGGCTGCAATGCTTTCATTTTTCATCTGAAATGTGAGCCCATGCTTCACAACTAAACACTCAGAAGTGACTTACATTTGGTTTAATTTTACTCCATGCTTCTTCCGGTGTTATACCTTGTAAAAATTTTGTGGGTGTGTGATTAACTATATAATTTACAAAATTTATGGCCTCAGCCCAATTTTGAAGACTTAGTCCCTTAGATTGGATCATACAATTTGTCATTTCTTTTAAATTGTGGTTCTTCCGTTCAGCTACAACTTTTTGTTGTGGAGTATATGGAACAGTGTGTTGATGGTTGGATTCCTTATTCAATGCATAAAGTAGTGAAATTTTTGTTAACATATTCTCCTCCATTGCCAGATCTTAACTTAATTATTAGATGACCAGATTATTTTTCAACAAGGGCCTTGTAGGCCAAGAACATGTTAAATACTTTTCTCTTAATTTTTAAGAAGCAAACCCAAGTGCATTTGGAGTAGTCATCAATGAAAGTTAAGAAATATTTGAAACCAGAAAAGGAAGTAGATGGAAAAAGACCACACAAGTCACTATGCACAAGCTTCAAGGGAACCGAGGCATGCCAAGAGGCACGTTTGTCAAAACTGTCCCGATGATGTTTTTCAAGTACACAACTGGAACAAACACCATCCTTACAAGATACCATTGGAAGATGAGTCACCATATTGTCTTTACATAGTAGTTGCAATGAGCGATAATTTAAGTGACCAAACTGCTCATGCCAAAGTTTGCTCAAGTTATCACTATGAGCAACAAAAACTAAAGGAAAAGGTGATGACCCAAAGTTGTTAAATTTGTACAACCTGGTAATATCATCAACAATTCCAGTAGCTAGGACATGTTGAGGATCTTTAAAATCCTTGATTACAACTTGGTGAGGTGTAAACATTACAATTTTACCTTCACCAGAATGAGTGATTTGATAGTCTGACAACAAATTGCAGGAAATTCTTAGAACACATAGTACATCACTAAAATGACCATTTTCTACTAGAATTGTTCGAGATCCTACAACACTTAGAGAACTATCATCACAAACAAATATTTTTTTGGTGTTACATTCATGCATAGTAGAAAAGATGGCTTGATCCTTAGCCATATGATAAGATGCTCCAGAATCAATGAGCCATTCATTTGAAGTAGAAAAAGAAGGTGCAGTATAAGAGTAACCAGAAGCACAAAGTGCATGTCCATGAGAGGTAGATTCTGAAGACGAATATAGGTTGATGTGGTGCTTCTTCATTGCTGCTTCCAAGGAAACCATCTTCTTAAAACACTTAGATTCATCATGATTATCTTTCCCACAAAAAGTGAAATGATGCTAAGTCTTCTTTCCTTTTGGCTTGGATCCTTTGTTATTTTTTAAAGAAGGAGCTGACTAAGAGGGTTTGGGACCCTTGTTTGGCTTATTATTGCGAAAATTTTGTTTCTTAGGAGGCTTGGACTATTCTTTCTGTTGGGGCAATAAGGATTTCCCAAATGTATCTGCATTGTTAATTATTCTAAGATGAATGAGCTTATCTTGCTCTCTAATTAAGGAATCACAAAAGGATTCAAGACTAGGCTCTTGATAGCTAGCTGCAGTCAAGGATTCTTTCATGGAGTAAAATGTAGATACAAAAACAGAATATGCAGGTCTAATTTTGGAAAGAATATGATAGATACATTGTTTGTCTTCTTTCTTAATCTTGCATTCTTCACATAAGAGTATAAGAGTTTTATACTTATATAAATAGTCTTGAATGCATGAAAAATCACTTGGATTCAAAGAAATCAACTCATTCTCAAGTTGATGACCTCAAATTTTAAACACAAATTCCAAATTTTCCCAAGTTTTATCAGGTTCATAAATTCCAGATATGTGGAATCGCAAATCAGTAGAGATTGACATCCCAATCAATCCACGAGCTTCATCACATCTATTTGCTCATTTTATTTTCTTATCATCATCAGTGGGTGATGTTTCTTTCCCTGAGGTAATTATGAAAAGTCCCCTACTTCGTAGAACATCCTCCATACGAGATTTTCATGAGAAATAGTTAGAACTCGTAAGTATAATATCCCAAGGGGTGGCCATAGTATAAAATAATGGCTGAAAGAACAGAAACTTTGAACTATTTGGATGTAAAGAGCTCAAAAAATTAGGCTATTTAAAAAAAACGGTAATGAAAACTGATTCTGGATGATGAAGTTATGCTTGATCAAAGAAAATGTTGAAAATGTTCCCAATAGTGACATGGCAGATATTAACTTGACCAACTAAAAAAAAGAACCCCCTTCTTCCCAAGATGAACCTTTGACACTCACTTACAAGAAAGTTGTTTTTAAGTGAATCACTTTTGTAAAATAAGTGATGTTCACTTTTACAATAATGTTACTTTAAATAGTGCGGCAATAAATTAAAGACTTAAGTGACTCACTTTTTATTTTATTTTATTTGAGTGAGATGCACTTTTATAATAAAGTAGCTTTAAGTGATGTTCACTTTTACAATAATGTTACTTAAAATAGTGCGACAATAAATTAAAGACTTAAGTGACTCACTTTTTATTTTATTTTATTTGAGTGAGATGCATTTTTATAGTAAAGTAGCTTGAAAATAGAAATTGCATGCACTAAAAAGTAACTTAATAAGAATTGAACTCAAGACCTATTGAGGAATAAAACAACTTTGAACCAAGTGAGCTAAGTTTAAAAGGTACGTAAAAGAAAGGTAAGAGGAAGGGGGATTTTTTTTTTGTACTCTTCTCTGTCGATCTCTGTGCTTTCCGTTTTTCGTGCAAATTCCAAGAAAAACCGAGAAAAAAAAACAAGAAAAAAAAATAAATCCACGCTATGGGGTTAGATCTTGATTAGTTATCCTGGAAAATCTATTTTTTCAACTTTTCTCGTTGTTTCTGATTCGTCATGATCACACAAGGTGCATGACGAAGAGCATACATAGCCGAGAAGACAAAAAAAAATTCCATTTCTTTTTATGATTTGCCGCGATCGCACAAGGTGTACATCAAAGAGAATACACAGCCAGAGAAAGAAACAGTCTAATATTAAAACAATAAATATCTAATAATAAAACTGATAAAATATGAGATATTTAAAAAAAAATAAAACAAATTTGTCACTATAACATTATACCTTCAGATTTGCCGAAATTGGTGTTCTGGATCAACCGAAAATGGTTTTCAATGAAATGAAAACTATTTTCCAATGGAAAGAGTGCTTCGAACACAATTGAACAGCTCCCGTGGGCCACAAATGCATAGAAAATCTAGAACCAAAATATCTTTCAAAGTTTCAGCAACACCGATTCCAGATCTTGATAAAAATCAGAAGTTGCTCTTCATAAATGCTCTGATACCATGTTCAAGTACACAGGGTACTCCCAAAATACCAAACACCTAGAGCAACCACTTCACACAAATATATCACAGATCAATACACCGATGTTTTTCACGTGGTTAAAACCCTCAAGAGGGAAATAGTCCACGACCCCAGCCAAATAGCTACTTAGAGCAATTTATTATGCAAAAGAAGAAAGTTACAAATGAGCTTCTCATAATTGATCAACTAGCCAAGGACCCTCCATGCTCTTTCAATAGAGATCATGGACCAATCAGGTGTTAAGCCATAGATCAATGCTAGGTATGATCTAAGATAAGTTGAACCATCGAATCACTTTATGCTTAAAACATATCATGACTATTGGATTAGAATATTTACAAATGCATACCAATACATACTAAAGAAACACACTTTACTTGACAGATATATTACACAAGTTGATCTTGACTAACTCTTAGGTGTCTAAATATCCTAACATGGATGATTGTTCTAAGCTCTATTTACAAAATAGAATCCCATGGGAAGGATTCTCTTGTGGTCAGGACATGATGAGCTATTGGATCCCATTCAGTTTTAAAAAAGGAGCAATTGGGGAGACCGTAAAGTCTACATAGCATGGCTTCTAATAGAGAGTATGGTTCCCTAAACCATGCAATGGGGTAAAGGTCATCATTCCTCTGAGAGAACTTACTAGATTCACTCATCCAGGATTTTAACATTTCATTGAAATTAAACCTGGACTTATAAGCTTTGGAAAACTCACCATCGAGGGATTTTCTAGTTGGTTTAAGACCATAGGCTTTGACAAAGACATCGGGGCAAAAATTCGTGAGTTGCGACCCTACACTAGAATTGAAGGAGCAATCTTTAGGGTTTTCATGTTCAATAATCCATTTAACCACGTCATTATAAGGAAGGATAGCAGGTCTAGCAGCAATGGCATGGATTCTAGAGTCTTGAATTCTTTGATAGGCTGGTTGGTCTTCCTATATGTCTGAGAAGTCATCTTTGTTGAAAATGGAATATATCCTAGACCAATCAATTTGATAGGTTTCAGTGACTCTTCCACTAGTATCAGAGAAGATACCAAAGTTTGTTTCCTTGGTCATCATGTCTCTTTGAAGGTTTTTGCATTAGGTAATTCGAGACATTGTTGGGAACGAAAACCACTCTATTTAAATGCATAAACCAAAAATCAAAACTAATTCAAACAAAATTACAATAATCAATTTGAATGATGAAAACGACTACAACACTAGCCTATAATCAAACTAGATTGTGATGATATTTCCTGGTAAAAACGCAAAGAAGATTCATGTAGCACAATAATTCACAGCAGTAAATATGGTAAATAAATTGTAAAAGACCGACCTATATATAGATTTTACGGGGTCAATTAGGACCGTAGGATTAAGATAAATGAGCGGTCAAGATTAAACCTAGCAGGATGCGGGATATTATCGTGAGATTTAAATTTTATTAACTATCCCACAATCCACATTCCGCAATTGCAAGATGCGAGATGACAAAAGTATCGAAGTTTTATTCAATCTCTCCCGCAATTCACATCCCGCAAATTGCGGGTTGCGGGTTGCGGGAACACGCAACAAAAATCACAAAATAAATTACAATTTGTAGGATGTGGGTTGTGGGATGAAAACGTTGACAAATTATAAACTTCAAGATTTTGTAATCCACATTGCAGGTTGCAGGATGCGAGATGGACATAATTCTTTGAAAAAATTAGTTTTCCGCAATCCACCAAAGGCATTCAAAACACACAAAAATTCGCACAATTCAACTAAGTTAAATCATAGAAACCATCATAAATATTATGGGAACTGCCAAAACGAATTGAAGGATTCAGAAATATTACCTTGCATGTAACATTGGAGTTTTCATGTTTTGGATAAAGCATGGGATATGTTGTACCTACAACAATATACCAAATATAAAATTCCAAAATACAAATAATTTATGCCCAATGTAGACTTTCCGCAATCCGAAAAAAGTAAATTGATAATCAATATTTTGTTTTTCGCTTTCCAATCTAGAAAGCGGTAAGGAAAATTCATAAATTCATTATGAATTTATCGATTTAGCTTTCCGCTTTCCCTTCCTGCAGAGTATGTTTTTTCAATATTCATTCTTAGGGCCAGTAGAGCCTGATATTACAAGAATCCAAGGAGTAACTCATAATTTCACATAAAATTGACTAGGTTCTATTGCACTATACACTTGGTTTTATCTAATGAGTAACACCTACTCGTTAATACAAGGTACTATATGATAAGTCCATGGAATAATTCCACCTACGTCGGATAGTATTGAAAGAGTAGAATACATTTGCGTAGCACCAATTATCTTGTACAATCTAGGATCATCTACATGGACATAATGCGATGTCAGAATGAAAAAGTAAGGGGTGAAATTCAGAAAGCGAAAAGCAGAAAGGTAAACTGATAATCAATTTATCAATTTACTTTTCTGCTTTCCAATGAAGAAAGCGGAAAGGTAAATTGATAAATTGATTATCAATTTACCTTTTCACTTTGGAAAGTCGGATACTGTTCTAAAATTATGTTGTTTCAATGTTTCAATGTTAGCTTTCAATAGAATTGTAGAAAAATATAGGATATGAAACTGAATTTTTCTAATAAATTACTATGTAAGAGTTATTCTCTTTTTTTCATATATACTTTCTCACACTCCACTTTTTTCTTCTATATTGCTATTTTATTACAATTATCAAGCTAGCAATTGAAAAACAAAATTTACTCTAGTTATATTATTTTAAGCTACATTCTTACTTCCCCATATGCAATGAATTAACATTTGTTTTTTATCTTCTTCTTTATATCCATATAGTTTGCAATTGATACATATAGAAAATGTGTCATTGCCAACAATCAAAGCTTCTAGGTGTTTAACAAGTTCAGAATTTTCTTGTAGGAATTATGCCAAATCATGACAATGAACAACCCAATGCATGAAGAAGAGTTTTATATGCACAAAATAGAGATAAAAACAACAAGAAACAAACGTGTTCTTTACAGGGCTTCTCGTCTTCCTATGGATATATCTTCTTCAATTGATCTTGCGGAACTTGTCAGCATAGCTTCATTGAACAACCATAGAACAATCAGCTGAATGACGTAAATCAACGTTTTCGTAAAAAAATGGACCAACTAGATGATATGAATGTCTGCTCAATTTGCAAAGAATGTTACCCTGGTATTATAACAAAAAAATTCCATGGTGTATACGCTTGTTCTCATTGTATTCTAGAACGAAAAGGCCATCGATTTTCATTGGAAAACAATATCTATCCGGGCAACCAACCAGATGTCCTTAGAGTACTTACACAGGTTGAAGAAATGCTCATTAGTCATGCTAACCCAATCTTGAAAGTGACACATGCTCATGGTGGCCAATATAAATACTCTGGCCATACTATTTGCTTCCCCCAAGACATTTCCAATCTTGCCACATACCTACCACATTTAGTTTCAGAACTTGACATCCTTGTTGTTCGGAAATGCAATTCTACAAACAATCCATATGAACTGTTTGTTACTCAAACACATGTTCTTGCTACCCTTCAATTCAAAATGGCAAACGACCCATACAACAAGGATGTACAAGTTCGTAATTGAAACGAGATGCTACTTCATTAAGTAACTTATGACTTAGTAACTATTTTGAGGGACTGAGATCGTAAGCCTTAGTAAAAATTTTAGGTCTAAACGAGGACAAAAAAATGGCAATGTAATCATTGAAAACACTCTCTTCAGAATTAGCGTGGTCGAGTTCCCACTTCACTGCGTCTATGTAGGGAATAAATGTTGGTATGGTGGCAATTAGATGGAGTTATGAACTCTTAATGTTGATGTAAGTTAGTTGATCCTGAGGAATAACTGAGAGACCATCATTATTGAAAGCTGAATAAATTCTCGACCAGTCTAAATACACATTTTCAAAAATTCGCCCACTAGTGTCTGTAAAAATTCTGTCATTTTCTTGGAGAGTCATTTTTGACCTTTTCTTTATAGGCATCAAAGAGGCCATTTATGCTGGAAATACCGCAAATCTGGTCCAAGCTTACTAAACTATACAACCAATGACAAATGTAACATGCAGAAAAAAAAAACACAGTAAAAATCAATAGGCACAGTAAAATCGCAAATAAAGCAAATAGTAAAAACCTAGAAAAATTTAAACAGACTATATAGCCAAAACCTCAACGAAAAAAAAAATCTAGATCGTGGATCTAGATAATAAAAAAACGGATGAGATTGGGGTGGGAAAGAAAAACTGAATATAGAACCTTTTATTAACACAAACTGTAAATTGTGAAAGCGAAAAGAGGAAAGGTAAACTGATAATAAATTTATCAATTTACCTTTCCGCATTCTACTTTGTGGAAACTCTACCTTGGGGAAAGTTGAAACTGTTCGTTTAAGAATAATAAGGGTAATATATTTAAAGCGACCCCTGTTACCTCGAAAAGATGAAAGTAGAAAAATAAAAACTTCAAAGTTCCTATTTCCCCATTTGGGACGGAGATCAATATCAACATTAACGTTAACACTAACAATATTTTAGTTCTCATAAAATGATATAAAATTCTTAAGCAAAAACAGTATCCTGCTATTGGATTTCCACTTAGGAAAGCAGAAAGTAGAAAGGTACACTGATAATCAATTTATCATTTTACCTTTCTGCATTCCGCTTTCCAATGCGAAAAGTGGAAAGAGGAAAGGTAAAGTGATAATCAACTTATCAATTTACCTTTCCCCATTCTGCTTTCCAATGCCAAAAGAGAAAATCGAAAAGAGGAAAGGTAAACTGATAATCAATTTATCCATTTAAATTTCCGCATTCCACTTTACGGAAACTCTATTTTGGGGAAAGTTGAAACTCTTCGTTTAACAAAAATAAGGGTAATATATTTAAAGTGAAACATTGCCATGAAACAATTTCAACTTTCACCAAGGTAGAGTTTCCACAAAGCAGAATGCGGAAATGTAAATTGATAAATTGATTATCAGTTTACCTTTCCGCATGCCGCTTTCCTCTTTCGGCATTGGAAAGCAGAATGGGGAAAGGTAAATTGATAAATTTATTATCACTTTACCTTTCCGCTTTCCGTATTTGAAATCGGAATGCGTAAAGATAAATTGATAAATTGATTATCAATCTACCTTTCCACTTTCCGCTTTCTAAAGCGGAAATCCAATAGCAGAATATTGTTTTTGCTTAAGAATTTTATATCATTTTATAAGAACCACATTATTGTTAGTGTTAATGTTAATGTTGATATTGATCTCCATCCCGAATGCAGAAATAGGAACGTGGAACATTGCCATCAAACTTCCGCTTTCTGATTTACGGAAGTCCACTTTAAATGGACAGTTTCAAATTTCCCCAAGGTAGAGTTTCTGCAAAGTGGAATATGGACGGGTAACTATGACAACGTTTCCTAGTAAAAACGTAAAAAAAATTCATTGACAACATTGCATGTTTTGAATGCCTTTGGTGGATTGCGGAAAACTATTTTTTTTCAAAGAATTATGTCCATCCCACATCCTGCAACCCGCAAAACGTATTGCATGATATTGAAGTTTATAATTTGTCAAGTTTTTCATCCCGCAACCCAATTTTTATTTACATAAACAACTTCTTCAGCTTTTCAACCTCGGAAAGTGGAAATCGGAAACATAAATTGATAATCAATTTATCAATTTATCAATTTACTTTTCCACTTTCGGAAATCCAGAAATCCTAATACGTATATATACCAAATATCAAATACCAAAATCCAAAGAATATATGCCCAAGGTAGAGTTTCCATATTCCGAAAAGGTAAATTGATATTTGATTTATCAATTTTAACTTTTTTCTTTGTGCACTTTCCACATTCTACATTGGAAAGCGGAAAGGTAAATTGATAAATTGATTATCAATTTACCTTTCAGCTTTCCAATGCGGAAAGAGGACAGCGGAAATGTAAATTGATAAATTGATTATCAATTTACCTTTCCACTTCGGAAATCTGAACACTGTTGTATAATTTTTATTTTCAATGGTGAAACGTTGGCTTTCAATAAAATTGCAGAAAAATATAGCCCATGAAATTGAATTTTTCAAATAACTTAGTACGTAAGTAAATAATTAAACATATGCTAAAATTTGAATAAAAAATGTTTTAGAATAAATCTATCTACATAAATTTTCCTATATTTAAGTAAAAACATATTGAAATTTTTCAAGTCGGGAAGAAAACATTTCAGGGAATAAAACCCTCTATTTTGGACCTCCTGTTTCTACAGGGAAAAATTTGAAAATCTGAATAGCCTTTCACATAATTTTGTATCTTATTTCTCAATTTCTCCTTTCATTAAACTTGACAAATTATCGAGATTGAATAAAACTTCAGTACTATTTTCATCTCGCATCCCGCAATTGCGAGATTCCCACAATTGTGAGATGCGGGTTGTGGGAACACGCATCAAAAAACACAAAATAAATCACATACCGCAAATTGCAAGAACACGCAACAAAAAACACAAAATAAATCGCTTCCCGTAACTCGCATCCCGTAAATTGCAGGATGCAAAAATATTTTGTATGCATGACCTGGACATCCCACAACCCTCTTGCGGGATGCGGATTGCAGGAAGTGATTTATTTTGTGATTTTTGTTGCGTGTTTCCACAACCCGCAACCCACACAAAAATTCGAATAATTCACATCTGTTTACAATTTTTGCTTTCTGCTTTCCTCTTTCAGTATTAGAAAGTGAAATGGGGAAAGGTAAATTGATAAATTGATTATCACTTTACCTTTCTGCTTTTCACATTGCACTTTTTCGATTTTCAGTCTAGGTTTCGGAAGTAGGCTCCTCGACTTCCAATCTCCATAAGTTCAATATTTTCCTGATCTCTTAGGGTTTCTCCACATGGCGAGATCTCTTAGGTTTTCTCCTTCGGTTTTAAGGTCTATAAACAAACAATGCCAATACGAAAAATCTGTTGCAGAGAATTTTTTGCAGTAAAGATTCAATATTTTTACCCTTTTGACATTCCTTTCCACCTCTTAGTGCAAATTCTACTTTTAATCTCCTATCTTAATGTCATTCACTCAACCATAAAATTGATTGATTTGAATCCAAAATATAAACATAAACATAAACAAGGTTTGTTCAATCTACATGTTTCGACCAACTTCAATAGTTTGGAATAATCTTTTTGTTAACCAATGATGACCAAGTTTGAGGTAGATAGGTGTCGTGTTTATCTTTTTGTTAACCAATGATGGCCAAGTTTGATGCAGACATGTGGGGATTTTCTGGTTGAAATTTTGTTGCGTTCATATTTTCCTCACTTGGTGAATTTACATTTCAACACGTTCAGGCGTTTTATAAATGTGACGTGTCCACTACCTGTGTATATCTAGTTCTGGTTCAAGCTTTATGTGGTTCCTTTATCGTAATGCCCCTGAATATTTGCTAAAAAAAGAATAAGAAAAAGTGTGTCGACCACAATTTCTGTTAATTGGTATTTTCATTTCAAGAAATATCTGATTGTTATTTCATTAGTTATAAATTATTTTTCATAGGTTTTCTAGCATTTAATTTTGGAATTATTGATCATAGAATTGATTATTTCGACAAGGTTTTGGCATAAAGATTTATTTTAAATATTTAAATTCATAAAGTAATAACGAAGGAAGATTGAAAGTAAAACATAGATATTTCAATATAAAAAATTGCTTTTTTTAGAATAAAAAACTTAACTATAACATTTAATCAAGTGTTAAATGTTTAAAAAGTTGAAATGACAGATGACACGATAACCATGATTTTCTTCTACACTATTAAAAAAATGATGACAGTAAAAGATTTGGAAAAGTACGTTTATTAATAAATATTAATTTAGTTTAAACTTTTTAAAACAAAGTGAGGTAATAATAATATGCAATAAATGATCAAATAACAAAATAAAAAATGATGACAATAAAAGCTTTGGAATTATTTTTAATAGTATATATTAATTTAGTTTAAACTTTTTAAAATAAAGTAAAATAATAATAATATGCAATAAATAAATTATCAAATAATAAAATAAAAAATAAAGGGTAAAAGAAATTGAGAACTTTGAACAAGTGTAGCTTAAGATTAAGTTGAAGTTGGACCTATTTGAGAAGAATTAGTATCTCACATGTATAATAATCTAAAGGAAGTAATGACAAGCCATGGTGGAAGTAGTGACAAGCCATGGTGGGCCTTAATAAACTCTGAAAATAAAAATTTGATCTTAAATATTGGTTATGTTATTTTTATTCAGAATTGAAAAGTAAAAAAAAAAACTATTTTTAAAAACATTACAAAGTAGTTAGCTCAATTAGTTTGAAAGAAAAGAAATTTTTTTATTTCTAAGAATATTAGAGGAAGTCCAATTACTTATACATAATTATAGACTCGCGTAGCCTAAATCTGCGATGATTTCAACCCTTCCAAGTAGATTTTTCCACCACGATTTCAATGGTGTCTGATAGAAATTTTGTAGAAATTCTAAAAAATCTATGGAATAGTGCTTAAATTCACATAATATGGGCTCCTTGTGGATTTTGAGGGCACTAAATTCATTTTTAGATTCAAAATCGTCATTTTAATAACACAAAATTTGGATTTCTTGAATTTTTTTTTGTCAAATTCTGACCAAAAACTCATCGGGAAGTGAAATGGTCGTTTATTTAGACTTCTTCATATAGACTTAATACTAGCATGAACACATTTAAAACCTAGTCTTATTAAATTACTAATAGATATAGCTATATATTAAAAGTCAGAGCATTTCTAGCTTTAGCAACAATCCCATAAGTAACATCATATTCCCTCATTTGCCTAATGTTCACCATAACAATAGCCATGAGCCTCATTAGAGCCTCATTAGATCCCTTGCCCCTATCATCCAAATGAATATATCCATTTATATAGTGTTGGAGACATTTACCACCATACACACTCTTTTTGGTCAAGTTGGCTTAGTTAAACCACCATCCTAAGTATTACTGACATTAATTGACATTAGTGGAGCATTAAATGTCATCATCCAATCTCACCCACGCCTACCTTCAATCAAGGAGGCTAACTTAGACTTCTCCTACATTCAGGGAGGCTAACTAGAGCACTTCGGGGTGATCTGAGTGATATTAATGCACCTAATTGCTAACTGGTGGTTACAATCAGTTAAACAAGTCAGTTAAGGTGCCTCCTCTCATTAAATATATTATTTAATAATTAGTTAATGAACTGGAGTCAACAAGGGTGCCTCCAACCATTTCTGATGTGCAGTTCAACTTCAGTTAACCTCATCGAGGTTCATTGGAGTCAGTGTAGTGCTACCTTTTGATGGTTGGTGAGCTGTGACACGTGTCTAATCTCTTTCAGTTGAGACTCAATCATTTATTGCACACTGACTTTAGTTAGGGTTAGTTGAGTCAATTAGGGTTTTGATCAATGGTTAACTGAGTGTGGACCATAGCTTACAGTCAGTTAAGCTAGACTCACTCATTCAATTCGAATGACCTCCTAAGGAATTTGAATTGTCTCTTCATTCATGCTTGTAGCATGACATTTTAATTGTAATCATTCATTCTTTATTGAATATACAGAGCAGATACCATTCTAGAGTCAGATTTACACCATTTCATGTGTTATTTGTTCATTAATCTTTGATTAGACTGTACTTGAGTTCCTATATCATTGTCAAGATGAATATGGTATCAGAGCTTACGGTAGGACGAAGCTCGATCTCTCAAAAATAAGCTTTTTGATAGATTTCTGCATGAAAATTGAGCAATAGCTAAAAAATCTAGCACTGCACTAGAAGCCAAGGCTTACCACTTAATACCCCAAGTAAAGAACTTGCTGATCAAGCTTGCTTGATTGACAATGCTGGATGTGATGAAAGCCTAGAATGTGTAGGTTGTCCGAGCTTACATTGGCCTTTCTGTTTTGATTTTCAGGTTTCTACAGGTGAAGCATTCACTCCAGCAGATCTAGATGGCCTTCTCAGTAGATCTCTTGACTCCATACAATTTCCACTCATGGAAAGGTGATATGGAGATCCAGTTGCACTCCAAAGGAATTTTTAGAGTCACGGTGGACACTAAAGATGAGCCCGGTTCTGCCATAGAAAAATCAAGATTCTTGAACAAGAAGGATGAAGCCTTCATTTTCTTGTGCCTCTCTTATTCTTGAGATCTTCTTTTCCATCTTGTGGGATTGAAGACTCCAAAAGAAATATGGGACAAATTGGAAACTCTATATGGAAAGCATGATGACTTGAGAGTTTACTAGCTCAAAAATGAACTCATGTCTCTCCAGCCCTCCAATTTCAAGACTCTGAATGATTTCTTCACAAAGGTCAAGCATACTGTTTTACTCTTGAAGCAATGCAAAGTGGAGAAGGAGGATGATCAGCTCATCCTCGCCATACTCTCCAAACTTAGGGCTGATTATTCAGTTTTTGTTTCTACATTCCATGTGGGGTAGGGATAATTTTAGGGGCAAATTTTATCCCATTGGGCTATTTTTTGATGTTTTTCTCCCAAAAAAGATTCGCCATTTTGCATTTTTTGAAGCCCTGTTTCACCCAATTTTGATGGGGTAAAATTTTTTCACCCTAAAAATGGCCAAATTATTATATAAACGATATAAAATCCTTGGAAATTAAAATATTTTTTTAAAAGTATCTCCAATCATTTTATAGTTGGTGTTTTAATAACTGGTAATATTTGCTAACATTTATACACTTTTAAATAAGTATGGTTCCTTAAAATCATCCCTGGTGTGGGGAAGCTCACAACGCCTGGATGGAAGATGCCTACACTCAATTCCATCATTGAGTCCCTAACAAGTGAACATGACAAGCTTGTCCAAATGGGGATCATCATATCTTCTCGTGATCAATCCCTCCATGTCTTGGGGCCCAAATATCTGAAGGGTAAAGGAAAGCAACAAAAGAATCAAAAAAATAAATTTGATGCTCCTAAACCTAGAGTTGAAAACCAGTAGCATGATGAGTCTTCCAGCTCAAGGAAGAACAAAGAAAAGGGCACCATGGCAAGGGAAAAGTCAATTTTTCTTACTGCAGGAAGGGATTCCACCCTGAACATGCCTGCATAAATAATAATCTTGATGAAGCAACCTCTCTCCTTGAGAGAAATCACATCAATATTCCGGAGAGCTTTCAAAGGAGAGATCAACGAGATCGGGAACCACACCATGAGAAAGGTCATGCCCTCATGGCAAGCAATTTGAAGTCCAAAGCACTCTTAATTGATCTGGAGCTTCAAACCAAATGATGGCTGAAAGAGACTCCTTTTCATCCTTGGAGACCAAAAAATCCATTCCCATCCACATGGGAGATGACTCCACCATCATTTCAGAAGGACAAGGTACGGTTGATCTTGAAAATGGTTTATTTTCAAATGTATTGTATGTACCATCTCTAAAATCAAATATCCATAGTGTCTATTAGATGACACATACTAGAGTGCCTCAGAGGGTTTCTTTCAGCCCAAATGATGTTAAGATAATAGAAATTGCATCCGGGAAACTCATTGCTAAAGGCCTTGCAAACCATCATGCAAAAGCCTATGAGTTCTCTCACTTTGTTGCGGATGAAAAGCCCACCGCTCTGCTAACTCATGGGAATAAGGTTAGTAGGTTGTGGGATGAGTGGTTTGGCCATCTTAAATTCAAATATTTGCAGCAATTATAGAAAAAATCCATGGTTGAAGGCCTCCCGGTCATCAAGGAAACCACGAGAATTTGTAAGGGCTGTGTGATTGGAAAACACCCTGAGCACAAGTTCGATCGGGGGAAGGCAAACCGAGCTACATGCATATTGGGGCTGATACATTTTGATATCAGTGTTCTAATGCCTGTCACATCCATGAATGTATCAAGGTATCTTCTTACTTTTATTTATGATTTTTCAAGGTACACATGGGTTTTCTTTCTCAAAAAGAAATCAGAATTATGTGAATTTTTTTTTGAATTGAAGGCCTTGATCGAAAATGCCTCTGGGCTTAAGATCAAGATCTTGAGATATGATAATGTAGGGGATTATGTTAGTAATGATTTTCTGTACATGTGCTCCCAAAGTGGTATTCCGGTCCAACATTCAATTCCCTACATTCCCTAGCAAAACGGAGTAGTGGAAAGGAAGAATCGGTCTCTCAAGGAGATGACCACCTATATGTTGGAGTCAAAGAAGATTTGCTACAAATTTGTGGGATAAAACCATGCATGATAAAAAATACATTTGAAATAGGGTCCCACACTCATCTATGAAATGAAATAATCCTTTCAAATCATACTTCAGACACAAGTCGGATGTGTCGAACCTACGGGTGTTTGGGTCCACTGCATGGGCCCGGATTTCACTTGATAAGAGAAAGGCTTTGCAACCGCAAAGCATAGAATGCCTATTTATTGGGTATCCCAATGAATCTAAAGGATTCAAGCTTCAGAATGTTAATACAAATAGATCATCATCGAGAGAAGTGTCAAGTTCGATGAGCCTCTTCAGGAGGTGGAACTAGTGAAGGAGAAAACTGTTGAATTTCCTTCTTATTCTACTGAATATTTGGATGATGAAATTGGGGGTGATGACCTTGATTTGGATCCTCTAATTTTTGATATCAGTGAGCAGCAATCATCAAATGCTGAATCAAAACTTTAAGTGAAAAATCATCTTCCTACATGGGCCTGACAGACACTCTCCTCCGTAGGAGAAAACATTTGAAATCCGGATGATCCAAGGAGAACCCGGTTTGATTTCCAAAGAGTAGGTATTTCGCTCTATTGTATTGATAATTTTCTGTCCAAAACTTGATATATGATGATTATTTCAGATGCAAAATCCTACTACCATGCTCGGAAGGATCCGAGATGGCAAGTTGCCATGGATGAAGAGATGAATTCTCTTCAGAAAAACACTACTTGGGAGCTAGTTTCTCTTCCTCCGGGAAGGAAATTGGTTCAATGAAAGTGGTTGTTTCAGACCAAGGTTGCTACTGATGGAAGAACCTACAAATATAAGGCAAGGCTGGTGGCAAAAGGTTTCTCTCAGGTCCAAGGTGTGTACTACCATGAGACCTTTGCACCGGTTGCAAAAATGGACTCCATCCGCCTTGTTTTGGCAATTTCTGCATCCAAGTACTGGGAAGTGCATCACATGGATGTTAATTCAGCCTTTTTGCATGGAGATATTCATGAGGAGATATACATGAATTATCTTGAGGGATACATCATTTATGCATCTTTTGTTTTCAATCTAAAGAAGTCACTATACGGGTTAAAACAGGCCCCAAGAGAGTGGTATTCCAAGATGGATTCCTTCCTTCTCTTGCAAAACCTTCAGAGATGTAGATCAGATCCAAATGTGTATTTACAAAAGTATGATGGTCATCTAATTATCATTGTTTTATATGTTGATGACTTACTAATCATAGGTAGCACAGTTTCCTCCATTTTAGCCATCAAAACTGCTCTCCACAATGCCTTTGAAATGAGTGATTTGGGGCTTCTAAAACAATTTTTGGGGCTCAAAATTGAGCAAAATTCTGATGGGATTATGGTCACTCAATCCAAATAAATTTCATACCTATTATTCAAGTTTAACATGGCTGATTGTAGGCCTACACCATTCCCTTTCCTTTCAAGGATCAACCTTGATGAAGGAAAAAACACACCTCCCATGGACTGCACTATCTATTGACAGCTGATTGGTAGCTTGTTGTACTTGACACATTCTAGGCCTGATATTTGTTATACCGTGAATGCTGTATCAAGATACATGTAGCAGCCTCATGATCTTCATTGGAAGGAAACCAAGAGGATCCTCCAGTATATTCAGGGAACTAGGACCTACAGCATTCACTATGCTATAGACTCCAAGCTAGAGCTGGTTGGATACATAGATTCCAATTGGGCAGGTGATTCTATTAAAGAAGATTTTTATATGCACAAAATAGAGATAAAAACAACAAGAAACAACGTGTTATTTACAAGGATTCTCGTCTTCCTGTGGATATATCTTCTTCAATTTATGTTATTGAACTTGTCGACATAGATTCATTAAACAACCATTGAACAACCAGCTCAATGACATAAATCAACGTTTTCGTAAAAAAATGGACCAACTAGATGATATGAATGTCTTATCAATTTGCAAAGAATGTTACCCTGGTATTATAACAAAAAAATTCCATGGTGCATATGCTTGTTCTCATTGTATTCTAGAATGAAAATGCCATCGATTTTCATTGGAAAATAATATGTATCCGGACAACCAACCAGATGTCCTTAGAGTACTTACACAGGTTGAAGAAATGCTCATTAGTCATGCTAAGCCAATCTTGAAAGTGACACATGCTCATGGTGGCCAATATAAATACTCAGGCCATACTATTTGCTTCCCCCAAGACATTTCCAATCTTGCCACATACCTTCCGCATTTAGTATCAGAACTCGACATCCTAATTGTTTGGAAATGCAATTCTACAAACAATCCATATGAATTGTTTGTTAGTCGAACACATGTTCTTGCTACCCTTCAATTCAAAATGGAAAACGACCCATACAAAAAGGATGTACAAGTTCGTAATTGAAACGAGATATTGCTTCATCAAGTAACTTACGACTCAATAACTATTTTGGGGGACTGAGATCGTAAGCCCTAGCAAAAATTTCAGGTCTAAACGAGGACAAAAAAATGGCAATGTAATCATTGAAAACTCTTTCTTCAGAATTAGCGTGGTCGAGTTCCCACTTCACTGCATCTGTGTAGGGAATAAATGTTGGTATGGCAAAAATTAGATGGAATTATGAACTCTTAATGTTGATGTAAGTCAGCTGATCCTGAGGAATAACCGAGAGACCATCATTTTCAAAAAATGAATAAATTCTCGACCAGTCTAAATACACATTTTCAAAAATTCACCAAGTAGTGTCTGTAAAAATTCTGGCATTTTCTTGGAGAGTCATTTTTGACCTTGTCTTTCTAGGCATCAAAGAGGCCATTTATGCTGGAAATACCACAAATCTGGTCCATACTTACTAAACTATACAACCAATGACAAATGTAACATGCAGCAAAAAAAAAAACACAGTAAAAATCAACAGGCACAGTAAAACCACAGATAAAGCAAATAGTAAAAACCTAGAAAAATTGAAACACACTATATAGCCAAAACCTCAATGGAAAAACAAATCTAGACCGTGGATCTAGATAAAAACAAACGGATGAGATTGGGGTGGGAAAGAAAAACTGAATATAGAACCTTTTATTAACACAAACTATAAATTGCGAAAGCGAAAAGTGGAAAGGTAAACTGATAATAAATTTATCAATTTACGTTTCCGCATTCCGCTTTGTAGAAACTCTACCTTGGGGAAAGTTGAAACTGTTCATTTAAGAAAAATAAGGGTAATGTATTTAAAGCAACCTCTGTTACCTTGAAAAGATGAAAGCAGAAAAATAAAAAATTTAAAGTTCCTATTTCCCCATTCGGGACGGAGATCAATATCAACATTAACGTTAACACTAACAACACTTTATTTCTCATAAAATGATATAAAATTCTTAAGCAAAAACAGTATCCTGCTATTGGCTTTCCGCTTAGGAAAGCAGAAAGTGGAAAGGTACATTGATAATCAATTTATCATTTTACTTTTCTGCATTCCGCTTTCCAATGCGAAAAGCGGAAAGAGGAAAGGTAAAATGATAATCAACTTATCAATTTACCTTTCCCCATTTTTCTTTCCAATGCCAAAAGAGAAAATCGAAAAGAGGAAAGGTAAACTGGTAATCAATTTATCCATTTAACTTTTCGCATTCCGCTTTGTAGAAACTCTATTTTCAGGAAAGTTGAAGCTGTTCGTTTAACAAAAATAAGGGTAATATATTTAAAGTGGAACATTGCCATGAAACAGTTTCAACTTTCACCAAGGTAGAGTTTCCAAAAAGCAGAATGCAGAAATGTAAATTGATAAATTGATTATCAGTTTACCTTTCCGCATTCCGCTTTCCTCTTTTGGCATTGGAAATTAGAATGGGGAAAGGTGAATTGATAAATTGATTTTCACTTTACCTTTCTGCTTTTCGTATTGGAAAGCGGAATGTAGAAAGATAAATTGATAAATTGATTATCAGTCTACCTTTCCGCTTTCTGCTTTCCAAAGTGGAAATCCAATAGCAGAATATTGTTTTTTCTTAAGAATTTTATATCATTTTATAAGAACTACATTATTGTTAGTGTTAATGTTAATGTTGATATTGATCTCCATCCTAAATGCAGAAATAGGAACGTGGAACAATGACGTCAAACTTCTGCTTTCCGATTTAAGAAAGTCCACTTTAAATGGACAGTTTCAACTTTCCCCAAGGTAGAGTTTCTGTAAAGTGGAATCTAGACGGGAAACTATGACAACGTGTCCTGGTAAAAACGTAAATAAAATTCATTGACAACATTCAATATTTTGAATGCCTTTGGTGGATTGCGGAAAAATATTTTTTTTCAAAGAATTATGTCCATCCCACATCCCGCAATGCGGATTGCATGATATTGAAGTTTATAATTTGTCAAGTTTTTCATCCTGCAACCCAAGTTTTATTTACATAAACAGCTTGTTCAACTTTTCTACCTTGGAAAGTGGAAATCGGAAACGTAAATTGATAATCAATTTATCAATTTACTTTTCCGCTTTCGAAAATCCAGAAATCCTAATACGTACATATACCAAATATCAAATACCAAAATCCGAAGAATATATGCCTAAGGTAGAGTTTCCACATTCCAAAAAGGTAAATAGATAATTGATTTATCAATTTTAACTATTTGCTTTGTGCACTTTCCACTTTCTACATTGGAAAGCGGAAAGGTAAATTGATAAATTGATTATCAATTTACCTTTCCACTTTGGAAATCCGAACACTCCTGTATAATTCTTATTTTCAATGGTGAAACATTGGCTTTCAACAAAATTGTAGAAAAATATAGCCCACGAAATTGAATTTTTCAAATAACTTAGTACGTAAGTAAATAATTAAACATGTGCTAAAATTTGTATAAAAAATGTTTTAGAATAAATCTATCTACATAAATTTTCCTATATTCAAGTAAAAACATATCGAAATTTTTCAGGTCGGGAAGAAAACATTTCAGGGAATAAAACCCTCTATTTTGGACCTCCTGTTTCTACAGGGAAAAATTCAAAAATCTGAATAGCCTTTCACATAATGTTGTATCTTATTTCTCAATTTCTCCTTTCATTAAACTTGACAAATTATCGAGATTGAATAAAAATTCAGTACTATTTCCATCCCGCATCCCGCAATTGCGAGATGCGGATTGTGGGAACACGCAACAAAAATCACAAAATAAATCACATCCCTCAAATTGCAGGAACACGCAACAAAAAACACAAAATAAATCGCTTCCCGTAACTCGCATCCCACAAATTGCAGGATGCAAAAATATTTTGTGTGCATGACCTGGACATCCCACAACCCTCTTGCGGGATGCGGATTGCAGGAAGTGATTTATTTTGTGATTTTTGTTGCGTGTTCCCACAACCTGCAACCCACACAAAAATTCGAATAATTCGCATTTGTTAACAATTTTCGCTTTCCGCTTTCCTCTTTCAGTATTAGAAAGTGAAATGGGGAAAGGTAAATTGATAAATTGATTATCACTTTACCTTTCCGCTTTTCGCATTGCACTTTTTTTTATTTTCGTTCCAGGTTTCAGAAGTAGGCTCCTCGACTTCCAATCTCTGTAAATTCAATATTTTCCTGATCTCTTAGGGTTTCTCCACATGGCGAGATCTCTTAATAGGGTATCTCCTTCGGTTTTAAGGTCTATAAACAAACAATGCCAACACGAAAAATTTGTTGCAGTAAAGATTCAATATTTTTACCCTTTCGACGTTCCTTTTCACCTCTTGGTGCAAATTCTACTTTTAATCTCCTATCTTAATGCCATTCACTCAACCATAAAATTGATTGATTTGAATCCAAAAGATAAACATAAACACAAACAGAGTTTGTTCAATCTACATATTTCGACCGACTTCAATAGTTTGGAATAATCTTTTTGTTAACCAATGATGACCAAGTTTGAGGTAGATAGGTGCCGCGTTTATCTTTTTGTTAACCGGTGATGGCCAAGTTTGATGCAAACATGTGGGGATTTTTTGGTTGAAAGTTGTTGCGTTCATATTTTCCTCACTTGGTGAATTTACATTTCAACACGTTCACACGTTTTATAAATGTGACGTGTCCACTACCTGTGTATATCTAGTTCTAGTTCAAGCTTTATGTGGTTTCTTTATCGTAATGCCCCCGAATATCTGCTAAAAAAAGAATAAGAAAAAGTGTGTCGACCACAATTTTTGTTAATTGGTATTTTCATTCAAGAAATATATGATTGTTATTTCATTAGTTACAAATTAATTTTCATAGGTTTTTTAGCATTTAATTTTGGAATTATTGATCATAGAATTGATTATTTCAACAAGTGTTTGGCATAAAGATTTATTTTAAATATTTAAATTCATAAAGTAATAACGAAGGAAGATTGAAAGTAAAACATAGATATTTCAATATAAAAAAATTGATTTTTTAGAATAAAAAACTTAACTATAACATTTAATCAAGTGTTAAATGTTTAAAAAGTTCAAATGACAAATGACATGATAATCATGATTTTCTTCTACACTATTAAAAAAATGATGACAGTAAAAGATTTGGAAAAGTACATTTATTAATACATATTAATTTAGTTTAAACTTTTTAAAACAAAGTGAGGTAATAATAATATGCAATAAATGATCAAATAACAAAATAAAAAATGATGACAATAAAAGCTTTGGAAATTATTTTTAATAGTATATATTAATTTAGTTTAAACTTTTTAAAACAAAGTAAAATGATAATAATATGTAATAAATAAATTATCAAATAATAAAATAAAGGGTAAAATAAATTGAGAACTTTGAACAAGTGTAGCTTAAGCTTAAGTTGAAGTTGGACCTATTTGAGAAGAATTAGTATCGTATAATAATCTAAAGGAAGTAGTGACAATCCATGGTGGAAGTAGTGACAAGCCATGGTGGGCCTTAATAAACTTTGAAAATAAAAATTTGATCTTAAATATTGGTTATGTTATTTTTATTCAGAAATGAAAAGTAAAAAAAAATCTATTTTTAAAAACATTACAGAGTAGTTAGCTCAATTATTTTGAAAGAAAAGAATTTTTTTTATTTCTAAGAATATTAGAGGAAGTCTGATTACTTATACATAATTATAGACTCGGGTAGCCTAAATGTGCGATGATTTCAACCCTTCCAAGTGGATTTTTCCACCACGATTTCAACGGTGTCTGATAGAAATTTTGTAGAAATTCTAAAAAATCTAGGGAATAGTGCTTAAATTCACATAATATGGGCTCCTTGTGGATTTTGAAGGCACTAAATTCATTTCTAGATTCAAAATCATGATTTCAATAACACAAAATTTGGATTTCTTGAATTTTTTTTTGTCAAATTCCGACCAAAGACTCGTCGGAAAGTGAAATGGTCGTTTGTTTAGACTTCTTCATATAGACTTAATACTAGCATGAACAAATTGAAAACCTAGTCTTATTAAATTACTAATAGATATAGCTATATATTAAAAGTCAGAGCATTTCTAGCTTTAGCAACAATCCCATAAGTAACATCATATTCCCTCATTTGGCTAATGTTCACCATAACAATATCCATGAGCCTCATTAGATCCCTTGCCCCTATCATCCAAATGAACATATCCATGTATATAGTGTTGGAGACATTTACCACCATACACACTCTTTTTGGTCAAATTGGCCTAGTTAAACCACTATCCTAAGTATTATTGACATTAATTGACATCAATGGAGAATTAAATGTCATCATCCAATCTCACCCACGCCTACCTTCAGTCAAGGAGGCTAACTTAGCCTTCTCCTACATTCGGGGAGGCTAACTGGAGCACTCCGGGGGTGATCTGAGTGATATTAATGAACCTAATTGCTAACTGATGGTTACAATCAGTTAAATAAGTCAGTTAAGGTGCCTCCTCTCATTAAATATATTATTTAATGATTATTTAATGAACTGGAGTCAACATGGGCGCCTCCAACCACTTCTGATGTGCAGTTCAACTTCAATTAAACTCATCGAGGTTCATTGGAGTCAGTGTAGCGCTACCTCTTAATGGTTGGTGAGCTGTGACATGTGTCTAATCTCTTTCAGTTGAGACTCAGTCATTTATTGAACTCCAACTTTAGTTAGGGTTAGTTGAGTCAATTAGGGTTTTGATCAGCGGTTAACTGAGTGTGGACCATGGCTTATAGTCAGTTAAGCTAGACTCACTCATTCAATTCGAATGACCTCCTAAGGAATTTGAATTGTCTCTTCATTCATGCTTGTAGCATGACATTGTAATTGTAATCATTCATTCTTTATTGAATATACAGAGCGGCTACCACTCTGGAGTCCGATTTACACCATTTCATGGGTTATTTGTTCATTAATATTTGATGAGACTGTGCTTGAGTTCCTATACCAATGTAAATATGAATATGGTATCAGAGCTTACGGCAGGACGAAGGTCTATCTCTCAAAAACAAGCTTTTTGACAGATTTCTGCTTGAAAATTGAGCAATAGCTCAAAAATCCAGCACTGCACCAGAAGCCAAGGCTTACCACTTAATACCCCAAGTAAAAAACTTGTTGATCAAGCTTGCTTGATTGACTATGCTGGGTGTGATGAAAGCCTAGAATGTGCAGGCTTTTCTACCTTACATTGCCCTTTCTATTTTGATTTTCAGGTCTCTATAGGTGAAGCATTCACTCTAGCAGATCCAGATGGCCTCCTCAGTAGATCTCTTGACTCCATACAATTTGCACCCATGGAAAGGTGATGTGGAGATTCAGCTATGCTCTAGAGGACTTTTTAGAGTCACGGTGGATGCCGAAGATGAGCCTAGTTCTGCCATAGAAAAATCAAGATTCTTGAACAAGAAGGATGAAGCCTTCGGTTTCTTGTGCCTCTCTATTTCCTGAGATCTTCTTTTCCATCTTGCGGGATTGAAGACTCCAAAAGAAATACAGGACAAATTGGAAGCTCTATATGGAAAGCATGATGACTTGAGAGTTTACCAGCTCAAAAATGAACTCATGTCTCTCTAGCCCTCCAATTTCAAGACTCTGAATGATTTCTTCACAAATTTCAAGCATACTGTTTTACTCTTGAAGAAATGCAAAGTGGAGAAGGAGGATGATCAGCTCATCCTCACCATACTCTCCAAACTTGGGGTTGATTATTTAGTTTTTGATTCTACATTCTGTGCGGGGAAGCTCACAACCCCTGGATGGAATATGCCTACACTCAATGCCATTATTGAGTCCCTAACAAGTGAACATGACAAGCTTGTCGAAATGGGGATCATCATATATTCCCGTGATCAATCCCTCCATGTCTCAGGGCCCAAAGATCTGAAGGGTAAAGGAAAGCAGCAGAAGAATCAAAATAATAAATTTGATGCTCCTAAACTTAGAGTTGAAAACTAGCAGCATGATGAGTCTTCTAGCTCAAGGAAGAACAAAAGAAAAGGGCACCATGGCAAGGAAAAAGTCAAGTGTTCTTATTGTGGGAAGGGATTCCACCCTGAACATGCCTGCATGAAGAAGAAGCTTGATGAATCAACCTCTCTCCTTGAGAGAAATCACATCAATATTCCGGAGAGATTTTGGAGGAGAGATCAGCAAGATCGGGAACCACAACATGAGAAAGGTCATGCCCTCATGGAAATCACTTCGAAGTCCAAAGCACTCTTGATTGATTCTGGAGCTTCAAACCACATGATGGCTGAAAGAGAATCCTTTTCATCCTTGGATACAAGCAAATCCATTCCCATCCACATGGGAGATGACTCCACCATCATTTCAAAAGGACAAGGTACGGTTGATCTTGAAAATGGTTTATTTTCAAATGTATTGTATGTACCGTCTCTGGAATCAAATATCCTTAGTGTCTATTAGATGACACATATTGGAGTGCCTAAGAGAGTTTCTTTCAGCCCAAATGATGTTGAGATAATATAAATTGCATCCGGGAAACTCATTACTAAAGGCCTTGCAAACCATTATGCAAAAGCCTCTGAGTTCTCTCACTTTGTTGCGGATGCAAAGCCCACCACTCTGCTAAATCATGGGAATGAGGTTAGTAGGTTGTGGCATGAGAGGTTTGGCCATCTTAAATTCAAATATTTGTAGCAATTACAGGAAAACTCCATGGTTGAAGACCTCCCGGTCATCAAGGCAACCACGAGAATTTGTAAGGGCTGTGTGATTGGAAAACACCCTAAGCACAAGTTCGATCGGGGGAAGGAAAACCGAGCTACATGCATATTGGGGATGATACATTCTGATATCATTGGTCTGATTCCTGTCACATCCATGAATGTATCAAGGTATCTTCTTACTTTTATTGATGATTTTTCAAGGTACACATGAGTTTTCTTTCTCAAAAAGAAATCAAAAGTATGTGAATTTTTTTTTGAATTGAAGGCCTTGATCGAAAATGCCTCTGGGCTTTAGATAAATATATTGAGATCTGATAATGGTTGGGATTATTTCAATAATGATTTTCTGTACATATTCTCGCAAAGTGGTATTCAGGTCCAACATTCAATTCCCTACACTGCCCAGCAGAATGGAGTAGTGGAAAGGAAGAATCGATCTCTCAAGGAGATGACCACCTGTTTGTTGGAGTCAAAGAAGCTTGCTAAAAAATTGTGGGATAAAGCCATGCATGATATATAATACATTCAAAACAGGGTGCCACACTCATCTATGAAAGGAAATACTATTTTCGAAGCATACTTCGGACACAAGCCGGATGTGTCGAACCTACGGGTGTTTGGGTCCACTGCATGGGCCCGAATTTTGCTTGATAAGAGAAGGGATTTGAAACTACAAAGCAAAGAATGTCTGTTTATTGTATATCATGATGAATATAAATTATTCAAGCTACTGGATGTTAATACCAAACAGATCATCTTCAAGAGAAGTGTCAAGTTCGATGAGCCTCTTCAGGAGGTGGAACTAGTGAAGGAGAAAACTGCTGAATTTCCTTCCTATTCTACTGAATATTTGGATGATGAAATTGGGGGTGATGACCCTAATTTGGATCATATAATTTCTGATATCAGTGTGCATAAATCATCAAATTCTGAATCAGAACCTGAAGTGCAAAATCATCTTCCTGCATGGTCCCGACAGACACTCTCCTCCATAGTAGAAAACATTGGAAATCTGAATGATCCAAGGAGAACCCAGTCTGATTTCCAAAGAGAAAGTATTTCACTCTCTTGTCTTGATAATTTGCTGTCCAAAAATTTCTATATGATGATTAGTTCAGATCCAAAATCCTACTACCATATTCGGAAGGATCCGAGATGGCAAGTTGCCATGGATGAAGAGATGAATTCTCTTCAGAAAAACACTACTTGGGAGCTAGTTTCTCTTCCTCCGGGAAAGTAATTGGTTCAATGCAAGTGGTTGTTTCGGACCCATGTTGCTGCTGATGGAAGAAAATACAAATTTAGGCAAGGCTGGTGGAAAAAGTTTTCTCTCAGGTCCAAGGTGTGTACTACCATGAGACCTTTGCACCGGTTGCAAAAATGGACTCCATCTGCCTTGTTTTGGCAATTTCTGCATCCAAGTACTGGGAAGTGCATCACATGGATGTTAAGTCAGCCTTTTTGCATGGATATATTCATGAGGAGATATACATGAAGTATCTTGAGGGCTACATCATTGATCCATCTTTGGTTTGCAAGCTAAAGAAGTCATTATACAGGTTAAAACAAGCCCCAAGAGAGTGGTATTCCAAGATGGATGCCTTCCTTCTGTCTCAAAACCTTCAGAGATGTAGATCAGATCCAAATGTGTATTTACAGAAGTATGATGGTCATATAATTATCATTTTTTTATATGTTGATGACTTACTGATCACAGGTAGCACAGTTGCCTCCATTTTAGCCATCAAAACTGCTCTCTACAATGCCTTTGAAATGAGTGATTTGGGGCTTCTAAAACAATTTTGGGGGATCGAAATTGAGAAAAATTATGATGGGATTATGGTCACTCAGTAAAAATACATTTCATACCTGTTAGTCAGGTTTAACATGGCTGATTTCAGGCCTACAACATTCCCTTTCCTTTCAGGGATCAACCTTGAAGAAGGAAAAAGCACACCTCCCATGAACTGCACTATCTATTGACAGTTGATTGGTAGCTTGTTGTACTTGACACATTATAGGCCTGATAATTGTTATTCCATGAATTCTGTATCAAGATACATGTAGCAGCCTCATGATCTTCATTGGAAGGTAACCAAGAGGATCCTCCAGTATAATCAGGGAACTAGGACCTACGACATTCACTATGCTACAGACTCCAAGCTAGAGCTGGTTAGATACATAGATTTCGATTGGGTGGGTGATTCTATTGATTAGAATTCTACTTCTGGATATGTATTCATGTTTGGTGGTGGCTCCATTTGCTGGTCAAGCAAAAAGTAGGCTGTGATAGCACTATCTTCAGCAGAGGCTCAATATCGAGGAGTGGTGAATGATTGCATCCAAGCAGTTTGGTTGCAAGGCATTCTTTCAGAGTTTGATATTGGTAGTACTTTGTCCACTATCCTCTTTTGTGACAATCAAAGTTCTATTAAGATATCCACATATCCAATTACCAAGCAGAGGACCAAGCATGTAGAGATCCACATGCACTACATCACAGAGCTAGTGCATGATAGGACCATCATTCTACAATACTGCCCGACTGATGAGAAGATTGAAGACATCTTCACCAAGAGATTTTTAGAAAATAAGTTCACTTACCTTCATTCACTATTGGGGGTGAGTTCATTAGGGTGATTCAGACTACTTTCAGTGTTCAGCTTGAGGGGGGGTTTTTCCCACTGGGTTTTCCCTCTTTTCCTCACTTTTCCTCACTTAGTTTGTTTTGAGCATTGTTTCAGTTTTAGCATTGTATAGGGTGACCTATGGCCTTAGTTGTCAGGGCTCTATCATTTTTATGCATTTTTTTTTCTAACTCCTCCTGAGTATAGCTTAAGGGGGGGTGTTGGAGACATTTACCACCATACACACTCTTTTTGGTCAAATTGGCCTAGTTAAAGCACTATCCTAAGTATTATTGACATTAATTGACATCAGTGGAGTATTAAATGCCATCATCCAGTCTCACCCACACCTACCTTCAGTCAAGGAGGCTAACTTAGCCTTTTCCTACATTCAGGGAGGCTAACTAGAGCACTCTGAGGGTGATCTGAGTGATATTAATGCACCTAATTTCTAACTAGTGGTTACAATCAATTAAAAAAGTCAGTTAAGGCACCTCCTCTCATTAAATATATTATTTAATGATTATTTAATGAACTAGAGTCAACAGGGGCCCCTCCAACCACTTCTGATGTGCAGGTCAACTTCAGTTAACCTCATCGGCATTCATTGGAGTCAGTGTAGCGCTACCTCTAGATGGTTAGTGAGTTGTGACATGTGTCTGATCTCTTTTAGTTGAGACTCAATCATTTATTGCACTTCGACTTCAGTTAGGGTTAGTTGAGTCAATTAGGGTTTTGATTAGTGGTTAACTGAGTGTGGACCATGGCTTACAGTCATTTAAGCTAGACCCACTCATTCAATTCGAATGACCTCCTAAGGAATTCAAATTTTCTCTTCATTCATGCTTGTAGCATGACATTGTAATTGTAATCATTCATTCTTTATTGAATATACAAAGCGGCTACCATTCTGGAGTCCGATTTACACCATTTCATGTGTTATTTATTCATTAATCTTTGATGAGACTGTGCTTGAGTTCCTAGATCACTGTCAAGATTAATATATAGGTGGGTTTTATATTTTGAAAGCAAAAAAAAAAATCTATTCTTATTTGATGTCACAAAGTATATTTTTATTTAACATCCCTCTTTGCACATAGCGTAAAGAAGATATTCTTCATTATTGATGGATCTCAAAGTATTAATGAAGAAATGACAAAATTGATTTGAAACATTGTTCATCACAAGATGTATTGTAAGTCCCATATTCATTGACGGATCTCAAAGTATTAATGAAGCAATGACAAATTTGATTTGAAACATTGTTCATCACAAGATGCATCGTAAGTCCTAGCTTCATTATTTCTAGTTAATTTCTCCTTCTTTTTTGAACTTTGCACGCTATTTCTTATCCTAAACTCACAATACTTTTATCATTTTATCTCATTGCGCTTAGAGGCACATTGTACAACCCAGTTGGGGGGACGTGTAACTCCTTGCGTGCTTATAATCTAGTTATAATCAACTAAAAAAAATAAGAAAATAATTTGAACATACCAAAAATTTAGCCATCTTGATAAGAACAAAATAAATATCAAAACATAATAAAAATATATCGGTTTTGATAAGGGAATTAATTTTTGAGTATATAGTATACCAAAATAAACAAAACATTTATAAAATTAATGAAAGAAAATATATCGTAAATAAATAATAAAAATATGTCAGAAATAGATCGTAAATAGTTTATTTATTTACCAAGCCCTTCCATGAGTTAAGAGATATAATTAATAGAATTTACTTTAAAAAAAAGAAACACATCCTAAATAAATTATCTACTCCTTAAATATCCAAATTTCCAAAGTGTATGCCAATGCATGGAAGAAAAGTACAATACATACTCTACATATTACATGATCACTCTAATTTCCAACAAATAGAAAAGTGTGTAGGTGTATCTAATAGAAAAACTTAAGAAGAAAGATTAAGATCACTTACTTTGTAATATATATGTTATTTGATATCTTTATCATTTCACTTTATTATTATACAACTTCTTAATAACTAAACATTACCAAAATAAACCAAACATTTACCAAATTAATCAAAGAAATAGATCCTAAATAAATAATAAAAGTATGTAGGCTTGATAAGGGAATTAATTTTTGAGTATATATATACCGAAATAAACCAAATAGTTATCAACTTAATCAAAGAAATAGATCATAAATAGTTTATTTATTTACCAAGCTCTTGGTAAATAAATTAAATTCCACATTGGGAATAGCTTCCATGAATTAAGAGATATGATTAATAAATTATCTACTTAAATATCCAAATATCCAAACTATATGCAAATGCATGGAAGAAAAACACAATACCTACTTTACAGATTACATGATCACTCTAATTTCCAACAAATAGAAAAGTGTGCACATGTATCTAATAGAAAAGTTGAAGAAGAAACATTAAGAGCACTTACTCTGTAATATATATGTTATTTGCTATCTTTATCATTTCACCGTAACTTCGTAATGACTAAATATTCTTTCTTTGGTATTATTCAACTTCTTATTGAAATAGATAAATATTTTCATTGTATGCAAATATTTTGAATATACCAAATTGTATGCCAATAATTTGAATATACCAAAAAATTGGTCACTTTGATAAAAATAAAAATAAATATCAAAACAAAATAAAAATATGTCTGCTTGATAAGGGAATTAAATTTTGAGTATATATATATATACCAAAATAAGCCAAACATTTATCAAATTAATCAAAGAAATAGTTTGTAAATAAATAACAAAAATATGTAGGCTTGATAAGTGAATTAATTGTTTAATATATATATATATATATATATATAGAGAGAGAGAGAGAGAGAGAGAGAGAGAGAGCTAACATTTATTGTAATGTCCCTAAAATTTCACAAAATAAAAAAAAATATTTATTACTACATGTAACTTGTGTTTCCTTGGGAATAATTTAAGGAGATGTTATACTTCGTAGATCCTTTGTCGTAACGTGAAGGTTTAACACACGCAAGTTTTACTTGTCTGTGATAGTTTGTCATTTGCATGTTTTTTTGTGAGTTGTTTTCAGTATTACATCATGCATTGTAGTTGACAATGTTTTGTGACAATAATTGTTTGTAAAAATCTGCTAATTATGTTTGTAGTTTTTCTTCAGTTTGGTTCTACTTTTGAGTTGTTCAAGGAAATAGGTCATGGTATTACTTAGTATTTTTAACCAATGCATGAACCTTTGTTAAACCTGTTTAGGTGGGTGGATCACCCCAACAAGCAAAGCTAAAGAACAACTCAAAGTTTAAAAGCCACAAGTTTCAAGGAAACAGAGTGATCCTATAACCTTGGAAAAAGACCTAAACCTTAACCTTCATTTTGACGATCTCATACTTTGTTATCTTTTTAACCTAAGTAAAAGATCTCACTAAAGTACCCACTAAAATACCTTACCAAAACATGTACATTGAAGTGTTTTCAACTTTGGATGTGATAATATTCCAAGCAAACATATGCTAGTTCTGTATACATATGTATTCTTGAGTCCTTAAGACTTTGATGTGACTCTTGAAAAAACAAAGGACATGGAATTAAATTTGTTTATTGTCCGACCATGTGAAAAAAATAAATATACCAGTTGGCGGAAACCAAACTCGGTGCAAAACCCTAGGGGTTTAATGCACCTTGAAAATCACATCCATCCATTCGAAAGGTTTTCACCTACTGTGAGTTTTTTTCCCATTTGCGCATTCGATCTCTGGCTGTCTAACCTCACCGATATTTTTTCTGCAAAACAAGATGGAGCATCCATCACCTTTGGCCCTCGACACCTTATGAAGATACCTCAGCAAGTTAAGTTCGTTGATGGGGTTTTACAGTTCCACATAGACATTAAAGCTAAGAAGGGTAAGCTTCTCTGTAATTCTAAATTTCATTTTCTTGTTCTTTTATGAAATGGTAACAAAACTATAGTTTTAAATTTTGGAAGCAATGTAAAAAATTGTCGGAGATACGTAGGTCAGTTTATTTGCATCGAAGGGCTTAGGTTGGGAACTAACCGTGAAATTTCTCCAACCGGTAAGACTCATTTCCTATCCTTGCGGGGTTCTGTAGGAACAATATTAGTCTTGTGGGGTTTCCATTCTATGATGGTTCGTTGATATGAGAGTGATGAATTTAATTTGGTATAGAAAGAACTTGTTACTATAAAATAATTTCTTCCATACTCTATGGAGTTGTATGACTATGCCACTCTATGTAATTTTGTTTAGTTCTGGAACTTGTTAATACTTTGAGTACTCATGAGGGTTTCGATATTGTATCTCTGTTTACTTTGCTCTAAAGTCACGATTTAAATTCTATAACTGTAAGGAATCATTGTCTGTGGAGTCTTGTGACTATGCCACTTTATTTTAGATGATATGATATTTAAAATATATTTCTGTCAGTTATTTCTATGTGCAAAATCTTCAGTCCCTTTTTGTTGACTTGTGATGGCTTCATAACTTAGTTTAGTTTGATAGTGCACAATGCTGCGTTTGTGAGCCTTATACTATCTATTTTTTTGGGGGATTCAAAACAACTTCATTATAGTTTACTTCTTTGATAAAGAAAATAAGGAAAGCATGCCGATAAGAAACCCATTGGGGCTATCTATAAACAATGCTAAAATGGTGTTTAAGGTTTTCTGCAGTGACTGTTTTAAACTTCTGCTTATTTATTTTTATCCTCCACTGTTTATGTTTACTATAGCATGACAATCGCATAGCTTACTGTCTATATTTGGTTTCGGCTAAGGAACTTCATTCGTAGTTTAATATTGGTTTACTTTATAACATAAGTGTTTACTGAACAATTCCCATGAGGTATCTCTATGTACAACTCTTGTTGCATTACGCTTCATTCTCCATTTGTTTAAAGGTTGCAATATTATTCTGGCTATGCTGTCGTGATGTATTTGTATAAGAATTATTGTTTAAATTTTTTTCTTGATGTTAACCTAATTACTAAAAGGATTTGGTCGTAGAGTCTCTGTCATTCCAAAAAGGTTTTGACACAAGGGTTGTAAGATCTGTTACTAACCGAACTACTGTTTAAAACATAATACAATGGATATATTATGGGAATAAACCTGTGAGGTTTTTCTATGCATACTTATTATTTTATTTAAAATGATGTATGCTACTTACATTTCTTTAAATGAATCCTTCATTTTCTTTACCAATCTTATTGCAAGGAATTACAGTAAAGTCGTACTATAGTAACAGGAGAAGTATAGATTAAAATCATCTAAGTTTGATTCATTGTTTATAATTGTTTGGGGTTAACCTGTTCTCTGAAGGGATTCGATCGTGGAGTCTTCTATGAGATTAAATAACTCTCCGTGTTTATAAAACTTGGTTATAACAATATGTGTTATGTTGTTTCTTACTCGACTTTACTTGGTTACAGTTTGTAGATTGTACTGTTATTCTACCAGTTTATCATCTATATCATTGTTGTTCTAAATATGAGATCTAAAATCTATGCTGAAGTAGACATTCTCTACTCTGTCTATTTCCCTTTTTAAAATAATAAATATTTTAGTGAGATCTTATGATAGATTTTACTATGATTATCTATCTTTATTGTTGTAAGTTTAAATAAGCCATGGGTATGTAAGTAAACATACACTTCTGTTACCAAGTATCACACTCTATTTATTCAACCATACTGTTTGGAGAAATAAAATAAGCCCTAAGGCTATAACTTCCTTCTGCAAGAGAAATACTGCAGAAACAACACCAATCTAACCTGAAGACTATAATCAGTGGTACGGTCTGTCGATAATCTTGATTTGGTGTTAAATAACATTTTAATCAATTAAAAGACTAGGATTAATACGCCTTATGTGAACTAGCTTAGTTATTACTGTTCACTTTAGACCCTATTTATACTTGATTAATGATAGAGTTTATTTAAAGGGGATAAGACTCGATCCCAAAATGATTATTATAAAGGTACATATATTAAGGAGGAAACTTAGATCTGAGTATAATAATTATTATAAGTTACAGGTTTAGTTTAAATCTGTACAAATCTCATTTGAGGTTAAAAACCCTAAATGGATACAGTACTGAAAAATAATTCAAAACTTAACCTACAGGATTCATATCACTATTGATAATATTTCACTAAGCTGTAATAACAAAGATACATAATGATTCAATATTTCTGACACTACTATTCACATAATTTTATATCTTCTTGTACTAGAGTACGTCACTTCAATGAGAGGAAAAATACAGGAGATAATTTAACTTCATTTTTCTATCAAACTGTTTTTATGCACATGTGTAATCAAATAAATATAGTTCTTAACGACTTCTAGATAACGAGATTATAAAACATCATGATTGTCATTCCTGAGCATATTTCATAATGAAATAACATATTTAGAAATTAAATAGCAATTGAACCTGGATGTGTTGCATAAAAAGGGACTAACACCCAAGGGAGACTATTCCACCCAACTTTCTCATGAAGCAGCCAAATCACTTTCTTAGGACCCCCAGGCTTGTGAACACTAAACCACTAGGACGAAGATCTCTGCCACACAGCAGAATTCTACAACTAAGCACTCGGTAGCAAAATTATCTCAGCAATTCACTTTAGCTATCCCTCATGAAATTCGTTGTGTGCCTGTCTTTTCACTTTGCAGCAGTCACAAGGTTCATTCTCTCCAAAATCAGAATGAGTAGTAGTGAGCCTCCTTCTCAATTTGATGGTTTATATAATATTGCTGTGGTCTTTGGGTCAGTTTTAGATTTAAATGAGCCACCAGCTCAGTTCCCCCCTCTCAGGGAACATGACCACTTTTTTGGGGATTATTCTCCTCCAACAGCTAGAAAGTGAATGCTAGTGCTGCCACTTGTCAACTAGCCTTCTACAACTGCTCCTTCCTCCTAGTGGGTCAGTGGACACTCATTTAACGGTCTCCCCTGAATAGGTGTCTCCTTTTATTAATTATTAAAATAAATAATTCTTCAACTATAGTCATCCTTGACCCACTTGGTCATAAACTTTACAATAAAATTAACATAATGTTTTTGCTGAAATAAATAATAAATATTTATTTTTCAGTTCTCCGTATGTTACATTTATCAATTTAATCAAATAAATAGATAATAAATATTTTATTTATTTACCAAGGGCTTGGTAAATAAATAAACTTGATTCAAACATATGTTTAAATTCCACATTACACATAGGTTTAAGCTTCCGTGAATTAGGAGATATGATTAGTAGAATTTATTTAAAAAAAGAAAGAAATAGATTGTAAATAAATTATCTATGACTTAAATATCCAAATATCCAAATTGTATGCCAATGCATGGAAGAAAAACAATACCTACTATATAGATTACATATCACTCTAATTCCCAACAAATAGAAATTTCAGCCTCACCCCTGAAATGAAAGAAGAAGTAGCTAATTCTATTTGTTTTTTTAATACGGTCTTAAGTTCAAACTTTATTTATTTCCTCAACCAAATATAGAAAAGGGTGCGGAGACTTGGGTTTCCTGGCTCTTGTGTTCCCCCCAAAATCATGCAGTCGGGCCCTCCCTTGTCTACACATTCCTAGTTATTTTGTGGCTAGATAGTCCATAACTATAAGAATCCCCAAAATGGAATTTCAACTCAAGAAACGGGATAATATTATTTATCTAAATAGTGACGATCCCTTGGAAAACATTTTTACAGAAATCAAAATGTTATTTGATAGAAAAGCTGAAGAAGAAAGATTAAGACCACTTACTCTGCAATATATATGTTATTTGATATATTTATGATTTCACTTCATTAGTATACAACTTCTTAATGACTAAACATTTTTTCTGTGTTATTAGTCAACTTCTTATTGACATTGATATATGTTTAAATATCCAAATATCAAAACTATATGCCAATAATTTGAATATACCAAAAAATCAATAGGCTTGATAAAAATAAAATAAATATCAAAACATAATAAAAATATGTAGGCTTGATAAGAAAATTAATTTTTTAGTATATATTTACCAAAATAAATCAAACATTTATCAAATTAATCAAAGAAATAGATCGTAAATAAATAATAAAATTATTTTCGCTTGATAAACCAGTTAGTTTTTTAGTATATATATACCAAAATAAACCAAACATTTATCAAATTAATCAAAGAAATAGATCGTAAATAGTTTATTTATTTACCAAGCATTTGGTAAATAAATAAACTTGATTTAAACATATGTTTAAATTGGATAGTGCCAAAAAATTGGCGGGCTTGATATCTTTATCATTTCACTTCATTATTATACAACTTCTTAATGACTAAACATTATTTATGTGTTATTATTCAACTTCTTATTGACATAGATAAATATTTGCATTGTATCACTTTGTTATTGTTCATATTCTTCATGGTGTTATTTACTATCATGCTAGACCTGTTTCCCATTGTGCACTAATGTCAACAGTATTGCTTCCTACTCACCCCATGCCCCCACTCCCAGGACTGCAACCATCATATATCCATCTTAAAGGTGGCTCTACCAAGTTTTGAGAGGGATCAAATCTCTCGAGGTGCAAACCATATCTATGCATTTGCACTCTAAAAAATGGTTTGCATCTCTAGAGATTTGATCCCTCTTGATGCTTGGTAGAGCCACTGTAACCTACCTAGAACTGAAAAATAAATATTTTTATTTATTTGAGAAAACATTATGTTAAAAATTATTGTAAAGTTTTTATGACCATGCTGGTCAAAGATGACTATAATTGACTATTTATTTATTTAAAATAATTAAATGGAGAGATAGCTATCCAAATGAGACTGTTGAAAGAGTGTTCACTAACCCACTAGGAGGAATGAACAGCTGTAGAAGGTTGAATGACAAGCAGCAGCACTAGCATTTCACTTTCTAGCTATTGCAGGAAAAAAAATCCATAAAAATGTGGTCATGTTCCCTGAGAGGAGGAACTAAGTAGGTGGCTCATTTAATTTCAAAACTAACCCAAATACCTTGGCAATATTATAAATACCATCGAATTGATCAGGAGGCTCACTACATTCTATGACAAGTAAATGAACCTTGTGACTGCTGTAAACTAAAAAGTCAGGCACAAAAGGAATTCGATGGGAGGATACAGTGAAATTGTTGAGTTAAGTCTTCTATTGATTGCTAAGCTTCAGGAATTTTTGTGTGTGTTGTTACACAACATCTTTGTCCTAGTGGTTTAGTGAACAGGCTCGACGGTCCTAAATCAAGTCATCTTGGTTGCTTCAAAAAATGGTTGGGAGGAACAATATCCTTTGGGTGTTTGTCCCCCTTTTGTATTTTATTTAGGTTCTAAGCTGTTTTATTTATTATCTGTGATTTTATTCCAAATATGTATTTGGAAGTTTATGATTGTTGATGAAATTCTATAAGATAGTGAATGTTTTGAAGTTAGAACAAGTTAAACGAGTCGTAGTCTTGTATATTATATTATGTAGCAGGCCTTAATATTTACAGATATTAATGGTAACTGCATTAGAATGAAAATATTTTATAAAAGAAAGTTAGTAGATATTTCCTATGAAGCTATAATTAGTTTTTTTATTTGAGTACTCTAGTCTATTTGTTTTCAAGTTCAAATCATTACATACATATATTAGGATAATCACTGTTAAGAAAATAATGCTTTTATCTTCATCCAGATCTTAAATAGTATCTTCGAGCTCACTTAGATAATATTTTCTTATTCTTTTCTTTTCCCCTTGCTAGTTTCATGCATATCAAATAATTTTTAAAGATCAGAACTTATTATTTCTATACTTCCGTTGCAGTCAACATAGTTAGTCTTACTTAGAATCTAAACTATAGATTTAAGAATTCAAACATTATGATTCAAGAGTATCTCTATAGAGGATGTAAGTATATATATATATATATATATAAACTTATTATTTATAGTAGTTATAAACTTATTATTTATTCCATAAATCATTATTTCTCAAGTTATTTTCATAAAAACTTAAACAACTAATCTACACTTTCAACCATTCTAGTTAAGGAAGAGTCACTTATAACCTAACTAATATCTAAGTTAAGAAGCATAACCAGGCGACGTTTCAAACCCTATAGTTTCGTTAGCTAAAGGATTTTACATTACAACTAGGGTTACGATATAACACTAAACTATAATTCAAACATAGAAATTTACCAAGTTAAATATGTTAAATATATACAATTTGAAATCAATAATAGAGTTACAGATCTAGGGTTTCATGGCCCAACCAAAAATAAAAGTAATTACCCAACTAAAAACACTAAATCAAGAATGTTAATAGGTCACAACCTTGGTTGTAGAATAACATCCATCATAGTTTTCAAAAATATTCTAAACAAACAACAGTAAAACTTTAAGGAGGAACTCACAACTATGCCTACGGCATCATCGTTTTCCTATAAAAATCCTCATGACATAAAAACCCTTTTTTTTTCTCATGATTCACAAACAAAAAAAATAATCTCTCTATTATAAACGAAAACTAAGCATTGCAATGGCCATACGGCCTTAAGAATTTCTTTAAGGAAAATTTACAATACATACATTACAGATCGTGAAGGCACCTCAAAGAAATACTACAAATCTAGAAAAATGACATTGATATTTAAAAAATGCTTGCACTTTTTACAACTGTGTATTTACAATGAGAAAACCTTCACGGGATTTCATTTTAACAATAAACGAGTAGAAAATATCAAATAGCCAGCAACTTTGTCTTAAACTCCCCCAAACCCTACAAGTTTTCTTTCTAAGCAAAATAAACAAGTAATGCTTCCATTAAAGTCCCCTTAGACTCTGTGGTCAAGGGAGACCTTTTTCATAAATGGCTAAAGGTGCCATAGGTAGAACCACAAGGGTTTACGAGTTCAACGAAAATGATTCCAATTCCATAGATTGCAGACCCAGCCACAACTTGCACAACTGAGACATACCAGCAGAGTCAAAAGAGAAAGGAATGTAGGATTTAAGTCTTACCAAACCACATGCTAGCTACGAAGACTGGTTTCCTCGTCCACATAGCAATTCATCCGAAGCCTCCTGCATTGCAAACAATGCATGGTTATTTTCTTGATCATTATATTCATGGAAAAGAACCACAAGGAGGTATAACTTCAATTAGAGGGACTTTCATGCATTTTGGAAGACGTATCGTTCATTGCATAAAATTTTAGTGAGAAACCCTCCACAAATTTTACAAAGTGCAGGACAATGAGCCAAGAAATTTTCCAACAGAATGGTGTTGTTACAGAGTTGAGAGTAAGACAAATGCTGAAGGCCTGGAAGCTGAGAGCTCAACTCTCCCTCTATCCCTTTCACTGCAGAGACAAAAATGCAGCAACAAGATTGGGAATGAAAATTAAGGGACATCAAAACCCCTAGGGATTTTTAAATAATTAGATGATTTCCAGCAGGAACAGTTAAATCCATCACGTGGCCTAGCACCGTACCCCTTCTTTTCAAAATGTCAACTCATTTTTTCTATAGTCTCAAATTTGTTGAGTTGCACCATAGGTTTTAGTGTTTTATGCTTGTTCTTTTTTATTTTCTTAAACCAAGCGCTTGGGTGCATTTTTACTTCAAATAGTGTGTGCCCCTTTTGTCTTTTTTATCCCTTGCATACCCTTAGCGGGATCATAATAAGTTAACACAAGTAGGCCAACACAGAACTTCGTCACCTGCAAGAAGTTCACAGTAGTTTTTCTTTAGCCCGAGAGCTAAGTAAGACATGGAAGCCGTCCTCCTAACCTCATAAGAAACTTAACAAGTAAATCTAGAACATAACCAACAAGCACAACAATTTTAACCAACAGAAATAAAAATGATATTCTTTCATAAACTTGACAACAAGAAAAGTAATTTCATCATAATAATAAGTCACAACATAATATTATCGTAAAAAGACATTTATGTTAAATGGATATAAAACTAAACAACATTTAAAGATCATATTATTTTAGTTATCCTTTTGTTGTAGTTAGAACCAAGTCACATTTCAATGTGTCGTAACTATATCCTTTATGTTAAAAGCAAACTGAGATATTGTATGGATTCTATTATCCTTTATAAATTGTAGTTAAACCATTACTTAATTTATTTATTTTTTAACGAAATTTGGAGATGTTACATGTGGTATCATAGTGAGTTTCCAAACACTAGAACAAATTGGCTCACTCACATGCAGAACAAAAAATCAAATATACTGATCATGTTTTAAAACTATTTCTATACAGAAATATAAAAATGTATTTTGCAGGAAATGGAAGGAGTTGAATCATCTGCTAAATATGGATCCCATTACAATAATCCAGATAACATTTATGTGGAATTAAATAATCAACCCTCAGAGCTAGTTAAAATAGTGAAATATTTAAAAGTTGAATTATAAACTGTAAAGGAAGATAATTAAAGAATTTGAAGAGCTCGGGAGGAACTAAGTCAGATATTACTAGACAAAATACACAACGGAAGCAAAGATAAAAGAAATGAGTATGAAACGAATCCAGGAATAGTATCATACAAACGCAAGGGTAAGAAATTAAAATTTTATGATAGTGAAATTAAATCTTCTTCAAGAGTTAGATTAAGGTTGCATAAAGGAAAGTATAAATACACTAGTGAAAGTAGTGAAAACGACCGTAGTCCTAGAAAGAGGATGTATAAAAATTATGAATAGATTTTAGGAGAATTTAAAAAGATAAAACCTCCCATGTTTAACGGGGAAGTGGAAAAGGGTGAAGAATCTGAGGCTTGGTTATTGGTGATGAAAAAGTACTTTTAGATTTATAACTACTTTGATAGACAGAAATCCCATATGGCTATCTACAACCTAACCAAAAAAGCGGACATCTAGTGGCAGGACATAAAAAGAGTCAAAAACCTTAAATAAAAGTATTGAATTTCGAGAGTATTTAAAAAATACTTTAAAATGAAATTCTTATCTAAATAGTATTATGAAGAAAGAGCTAAAGAGTTTTATGAACTTAAACTAAGTTCAATGTCAATGAAAGAGTTAAGTAGTAAATTTCTAAGTTTACTAAGATATGTACCATATATAATTGATGAAAAGCCTAAAATACAGAGGTTTCTAAGTTGTTTGCCTACTAGCTTCAAAGATAGAATTGAATTTGATAATCCAAAGACCCTTGAAGAGTCAATGAGAAAAGATAAATTTTGTTACGAAAAAAGTAAAAAGAGAGAAAGCATATCTAAGTGGAAGAATAAGAGAACAAGTAACTTTGATTAGAAAAGGAAAGGTTTTAAGTCTAATAAAAGTTTCGAAAAATAATTCTTGGAATTTCTCTAAGAATAATTATCAAAAAACATATTTTAAAGGTAAAACACAACAAAACATTACAACTCCAAAATGTAGAGACATGCCTAATAATTATTTTAAAAACAATGAACATAAGGAACCTGTAAAGTGTTGGGAATGTCAGGGACCTCACTATGCAAAGGACTGTCTAAATAGAAGAAGAAACTACACCAACGTACATACCATTCAGGAGGAAGAAACAGTGGGTGATGTAGCAAATGAAATGCCCAAACTTAATGCAGCCTTGGAGAATCGAAAGGATGATCAAAAGACCTCCATGGTGGAAGTACAAGGTCTGATACAAAGCCAACCTGTTTATATTCTAATTGACCTAGGTGCTAGTTTAAGCTATGTATCATCTAGCATAACAAAAAAATGAAATTTATCTTTGAAAAAATTTGAAACGTATTGGTTGGTTCAATTAGCTACAGGAATCAAAAGAAAAGTAGTTAATTATGTTGAAAGTTGTGAAATTTTTATGAGCCAGTTCAAAACTCAAGTAAATCTTAACATTTTACTGTTAGGGTCTTATGATGTTTTAATAGGTATGGATTGAATAGAAATACATCAAGTAGTTTTAAACTATTTTCAGAAAACATTTACTTGTTTAAATGACAAAGGAGAAAGAATTACAGTCAAAGGGATACCTAGGAAAGTTCCGGTTAGACAAATCTCAACATTACAAATGAAAAAGGTTGTAACAAAATGTTGTAAAGTTTTTGCTGTACATATAATAAATAATGAACAAATGGATAAAGAAGATAAGCTGAACTTTGATGATATTCCAATCTTACAAGATTTATCAAATGTTTTCCTGGAAGAAATTCTAGGATTACCTCCAAAGAGACATATGGATTTTACTATTGAGTTATTACTAGGAGCTATGCCAATTTCAAAGGCTCCTTATCGAATGAACATTTTATAACTTAACAAATTAAAATTACAACTACAAGAACTGATAGACAAAAATTATGTAAGACCAAGTGTATCCCCTTGGGGAGAACATGTCTTATTCATTAAAAAGAAAGATGGTACATTGCGTCTATGTATAGACTACCGTCAACTGAACAAAATAATAATTAAAAATAGATATCATTTTCCTTGCATCGATGATCAGTTTGATCAGATACGTGGAGCGATGATATTTTCAAAGATAGACTTGAGATCTAGATATCATCAAGTTAGAACTAAAGACGAAGATATTTTTAAAACCGCTTTCTGAACTAAAAGCAGACACTATGAGTTTTTAGTGATGCTCTTTGGGATAACGAATGCTCTAGCAACCTTTATGTGTTTAATGAACAATGTCTTAAGTAAATACTTAGATAAATTGGTAGTTGTATTCATTAATGGTATACTAATTTATTCGAAAATGAAAGAAGAACATGATGAACACTTGCAAATAATACTACAAATTCTAAGAGAACATAAATTGTATGCTAAATTTATGAAATACGAATTTTATAAAGATAAGATACAGTATCTAGGTCACGTGATATCCAAGGAAGGAATATCAATAGACCCGGATAAGATAAAAGCAATAATTGATTGGCCTATTCCCAAATATGTGACGGATGTACGATCTTTCATGGGAATTATGGGTTATTACCATAAATTCATAGAAGTATTCTTGAAGATCATGAATCCCATAAGATCCTTGCAGAAAAAGGGAAAAATATATGTTTGGGATCAAAAGTGTGAGGAAACTTTTAATAAATTAAAAGAATTATTAACTACTGCACCTATACTAAAAATAGTAGATCCAGACAAGGATTTCGTTGTGTGCACTGATGCATGCAATGGAGGTTTCGTTGGAGTACTAACACAAGAAGGTCATGTAATCACTTATGAATCACAGAAGCTAAAAGCACATGAAAATAACTATGCAACATATGATTTAGAGCTGGATGCTGTAATTCATGCTATGTAAATGTGGCGCCATCACTTAATTGGTAAAATATTTTTGCTAATGTCTGATAACATAAGCTTGAAATATTTGTTTGATCAACAAAATTTGAATGAAAGGCAATCTAGATGGTTAGCTTTTGTTAGTGAATATGATTTTGAGATCAAGCACATCAAAGGAAAGGAAAACAAAGTGGTTGATGCCTTAAGCATAAATGCAATAACAAATTTTATAGCAACCATTAACAGTTATAAAACAGAATTAGATGATAAATTGGAAGAAGGAATAAAAATGGACAAGGAATACCAAAATCTAAGTGAAAAAACAACTAAGAATGAATCTAAAAATGTAAAAACAAATTACAATTTAAATGAAAAAGGCTTAATGACGTTGTATAAAAACAGACTTTATGTACCTAACATGCCAGAAATTAAATTGTTGATTTTAAATGAAGTACATAAAATTCCTTATTCTGGACAGCCAGGTTATCAAAAGATGATAACGATGCTAAGGAGGGATTATTTCTGGCCTAATATGAAGAATGAAGTTGTTGAATTTATAGCTAGGTGTATATAATGTCAGCAAGTTAAAGCTGAGCATCAACACCTAGCAAGTATTTTGCAACCACTGCCAATTCCAAATGGGAAATGGGAAGTTATCAGTCTTGTTTTATAACTAGATTACCTAAAAATCAGAAACAAAATGATTCTATAATGGTAGTGGTAGACAAACTAAGTAAGGAAGCACATTTTATACCTGTTAAAACCACTCATAAAACTGCTAACATTGCTGATATCTTTATGAAATAAGTTTGTTGGTTGCATGGAATTCCAATGGTAATAATCTCTGGCAGAGATCCTAAGTTTATTGATAATTTTTGGAAGTCATTATTTAAAGGTCTAGATACTAAATTGAATTTCATAACTACTTATCATCCGCAACCGAATGGACAAACAAAAAGAGTCAATTAGGTTTGAGAAGACATGCTACAAATGTATGTTAGAGACTATCCTAAGAAATGGGAAGATTATTTGCACTTACTTGAATTTGCATATAATAATCATTATCAAGCTTCATCTAAACTTGGTGCTTTTGAAATATTGTATGGTAGGAAATGTAATACTCCCATTTCATGGAGTAATCCAGTTGACAGGTTGATGTTAGGACCTAACTTGTTAAAAGAACTGGAACTAACAGTGAAACAGGTACAAGGCAATCCGAAAAATGCATAGGACAGAAAAAAGAGTCATGCAGACCTTAAAAGAACTCAAAAAGAATGCCAAGTAGGTGAGAATGTATTTGTCAAGATAAAACCAAGAAAGAGCTCTTTTAAGTTGGGAAGTTGTGCTAAATTAGCACCCAGGTATTGTGGACCATTTGACATATTAGCAAGAGTGGGACCAATAGCGTATCAGTTAGCTTTACCACCTAATATTAGAATACATAATGTATTTCATATTTCTATATTAAAAAAGTGTGTGCATGATGCTATTCATGTGATCGACTGGAATGTTATCCAGGTAGAACTGGAAGGAAATTTTTAGGTGAAACCAAAATTTATTCTCGACGGGAGGGAATTTTTTCTTCAAAATCACACCATTGGATAGGTAAAGGTGCAATGGAAACACCTCAGTCTAGATGAAGCAACCTGGGAATTGGAGAGTCATATGCAGAAGGCATATCTAGCTCTCTTCCATGAATACTTATAATAAACTTAAGCAACATAGAGGACGATGTTGAACTTAAGGGTGGGTGTTTTTAACCTGCCTAGAACTGAAAAATAAATATTTTTATTTATTTGAGAAAACATTATGTTAAAAATTATTGTAAGGTTTTTATGACCAAGTTAGTCAAGGATGATTGTAATTGAATATTTATTTATTTAACACAATTAAATGGAGAGACACATATCCAAAGGAAACTGTTGAAAGAGTGTTCACTGACCCACTAGGAGGAATGAGTAGTTGTAGAAGGCTAAATGACAAGTGGCAGCACTAGCATTTCACTTTCTAGCTATTGCAGGAAGCAAAATCCCTAAAATGTGGTCATGTTCCCTGAGAACAAGAGCTGAGCAGGTGGCTCATTTAATTTCAAAATTGACCCAAATACCTAGGCAATATTATATATACCATTGAATTGAGCAGGAGGCTCACTACATTCTATTCCAAGTGAGTGAACCTTGTGACTGCTGCAAACTGAAAATTCAGGCACACAAGGAATTCAATGAGGGGATAGTTAAAGTGAAATTGATGAGTTAAGTATGATATTGAGTGCTAAGCTTCAGGAAGTTCTGTGTGTGTTGTTACACATCCTCTTCGTCCTAGTGGTTCAGTGAACAAGCTCAGGGGTCCTAAAGAAAGTGATCTAGGATACTTCAAGAGACGATAGGGAAGAATAGTCTCCTTTGGGTGTTTTCCCCCCTTCTGCATTTTATTCAGGTTCTAAGTTGTTTTATTTATTATCTGTGATTTTATTCCAAATCTGTATTTGGAAGTTTATGATTGTTGACAAAATTCTATAATCTAGTGAATTTTTTGAAGTTAGAACAAGTTAAACAAATCATAGTCCTGTATATTATCTTATGTAGTAGGTCTTAATATTTAAAGATATTGATGGTAACTACATCCTAATGAAAATGTTTTATAAAAGAAAGTTAGTAGATATTTCCTATGAAGCTATAATTAGTTTTTTTATTTGAGTACTCTAATCTAATTGTTTCCACGTTCAAATAATTACATACATAGATTAGGATAATCATTGTTAAGTAAATATTTATTTTATATTCATCTAGTTCTTGAATAGTATCATTGAGATCACTTAGATGATATTTTCTTATTCTTTTATTTTCCCCTTACTAGTTTCATGCAAATCAAAGAATCATTAAAGATTAGAATTTACTATTTCTATACTTTCATTACAGTTGACAAAATTAGTCTTACTTAGAATCTAAACTATAGATTTAAGAATTCAAACATTACGATGCAAGAGTAGCTCTATAGAGGATGTAATATATATCATAGTAGTTATAAACTTATTATTTATTCCATAAATCATTATTTCTCAAGTTTATTTTTGTAAAAACGTAAACAAATAATCTACACTTTTAACCATTCTAGTTAAGGAGGAGCCACTTATAAACTAACTAATATCTAAGTTTAAAAGCATAACCAGGCGAGGGTTCAAACTCTATAGTTTCGTTAGCCAAATGCTTTTACATTACAACTAGGGTTACAATATAAACACTAAACTATAATTCAAACATAGAAATTTACCAACTTAAATATGTTAAATATATATAGCTTGCAATCAATAACAGAGTTACAAATCTAGGGCTTCATGACCCAACCAAAAATACAAGTAATTACCCAAAGAAAAACACTAAATTAAGAAAGTTGACAGGTCGCAACCTTGGTTGTAGGCCAACTACCATCATAGTTTTCTAAACAAACAACAGTAAAACTTTAAGGAGGAATTTGCAACTACACCTACATCATCATCTTTTTCCTATCAAAAGCATCACGACTTAAAAACCCTTTTTCTTTTACTCATGATTCAATAATAGAAAAATACTCTCTCTCTTTTATAAATGAAAACTAAGCAATGCAATGGACATATGGCCTTTAGAATTTCTAAAAGGAAAAATTACAGTACATACATTACAGTGCACAAAGTCACCCCCAAAAAATACTACAAATCCATAAAAATGACATTGATATTTAGAAAATACTTGCACTTTTTACAACTATGTATTTACATTGGGAAAACCCTTACGGGATTTCATTTTAAAAACAAAACGAGTACAAATATTAGAGCATCGACAAATTTGTCTTAAATTCTCGCAAACCTTGCAAGTTTTCTTTATACACAAAATAAACAAGTAATTCTTCCATTACAGTCCCCTTAGACTCCAGGTTCAAGGGAGACCTATTTCATAAACGAATTAAGGTGCCATAGGTAGAATTGCAAGGGTATAACAGTTGAACGAAAACGATTCCAATTCCGGAGATTACAGACCCAGCTATAGCTTGCAGAGCATAGACATACCAATGGAGTCACAAGATCAAGGAATGGAGGTTCTAGGTCTTACCAGACCACATGCTAGCTACGAAGACCAGTTCCCTTGTCCACACAGCCATTCATCTGAAGCCTCCTGCATTGCAAACAATGCACGGTTATTTTCTTAATCATTATATTCATGGAAAAGAACCACAAGGAGGTATAACTTCAACTAGATGGGCTTACCTACATTGTCGAGGACGTAGCATTCACTACGCAAATTTTTAGTGCAAAACCCTCCACAAATTTTACAAAGTGCAGGCCAATGAAACACGCATTTTTCCAACAAAATGGTGTTGTTATAGAGTCGAGAGTAAGGCCAAGTACAAAGGAATAGAATTCAAGAGATCAACTCTCCCTTTCTCCCTTTCACTACAGAGCCAAAAATGCAGCAACAAGAACGGGAACAAAAATTAAGGGACATCAAAACTGTTAGGGTTTTCGAAATAATTACATGCTTTCCAGCTAGAACAGTTAATCCATCACATGGCCTGGAATCATAACCCTTCTTTTCAAAATGTAAACCCATTTTTTCTATAGTCTCAAATCTGTCGAGTTGTACCATAGGTTTTAGTGTTTTATTCTTGTTCTTTTTCATTTGCTTAAACCAAGCGCTTGCACTACAACAAATCCTAGAATTAGCGCCCCATTTAGCATCCCTTTTTAGTGTAATTTTTTTTTATATTGAGTGGTCAAACTAGACGCTAAATGGGACAAGTCATGGACAAAACTTAAAGAGCCTCAAAAAACATCTTTTTTTGCTTCCTAGGTAGAATCCTTTATGACATCCAAAATAGTGTCTATTTTTTTTCTTCCGGAATTGCATCCAACTTTGCTTCCTAAACAACGTCGAAGTTTGCTTCCTAAATAACGTCATATTTTGCTTCCTAGCGAGTGTCCACTTTTTCTTATTAAATGACATCCTTGTTAGCGCCATATTTGAATCCTTAATAGCACCATGTTAGAATCCAAATTAGCATCCAATATTGCATCCATTTTTTCTACCACTTTAGCATCCCATTTTGCACCATGTTTTACTTCCAAATATGTGTCTATTTTCGCTTCCAAATTTGCACCAATTTGTGCTTCTCTTTTTGCATCGTGTTTTGATACCAAAATGACGCCAAATATTTCTTCTATTGTTGCACCATAGTTTTCCTCCTATGTAGCGCCATGTTTTGCATCCAAAGTAACGTCTTATTTTCCTACCATATCAACGTCATGTTTGGCTTCATCATTAGTGCCATGTGTTGCATCCTTTTTAATGCCTCTTTTTGTGTCTTATTTTGCTACCATATCAACACCATGTTTGGCTTCATCATTATGGCCCCGTGTTGCATCATTTTTAGTGCCTAGTTTTGCATCTCTCATTTTTTGGTCACTAATTTAGTGATTTTTAGTAGTTTTATATACAATTTTTGGTCATTTTTTTTGGTCACTTATATCTTTTTTTTTTTATTACTATTTTAGTTGTGTTTAACCGATATTATAATATCATTAGGGCATGGAGGAATCAAACCACCAAGCTCTTGCTTGTAAGGTAGGCACTCTTCCATTGAGCTAGCACCCTTTAAGAAATTGAGAACGTAACTTACAGAGTCCTCTATAATGGTAAAAATGATCAATACACAACTTTAAGTATCTAATGGTCGGCAAAGGATGATAGATTGTATAAGTTCACAATATATGATCAAGTAGGTTATGAAATCCATAAACCTTTTCTAGGAATTTTGAACAAAAATTAAGAAATTGACTTAATGGGATTGCAAAAATTACTATTCCCTAGCAACCGTAAGTGTACCACTATATGATACCTATCAACAACAATTATCTTAGTGTGGATACCAAGGATATAGTAGATAAGCATGATCATCCTAGAGCCATGTATAAGTGGAGCAATAAGGAGAATCAAAAGAGGACGATCAACCCAATAGTTGGTTCTTCACATGGATCCTATCCACCATGGGATGAACAAATTTACTCCTTCCATCAAGCCAATGAGTATCCACAAGGATAAATGGTTACGATATATTGTGATGCCAATTCATAATGTTTATTCACTTCCCAAGGTGATAATGCAATGCTTGCACTTGGAGATCTACATGATCTCCAACAACATTGGATATAAGCATATTCATGGGGCCATAGAGCATAGGCTGAGGTTTTCTTAGCTCACCAATATGAAAATCGATATGAACAATCTAACTCACACTATATGTATGTTACAATATACTAGACACAATTTGTATGTTACAATATAGCGTGTTTGGCCATCAAAAAGTGATTCTGAGTATTTCAAACAGTCATTAAGAAGTATCTTGGCTAGTAATTATTTGAAGCAACAACACTAAGCACTAATTCCTAGCAAGGAACATCCACATATCAAGAATTGACGACCACATTAAAAGCCAATCCAAGCACATACAATTGTCCTAGGTTGTTCAAGGCACTTTTTCAGGTCATTGCAACTGTAAGCATGCCTTTGAGAATCGTAAGAAAGCCAAAGAAAATTATGAGATCATCATTTATAGGTATAATAAAGGTTGTTGGAGGGGTGAAGAAACCCTATTCTAGGGCATCCTTTTGCAACAAACAACAATACACATGTGCATTGAATGTGTCAAATATTTTGGATGAGAGATTTTATAGTGCTTTCTTGGAGTATCTCAAAGCACGGTGGATGCCTGAAAATAGAGATTTGGGGTGATTTGAACAACAATAAAAGTATTTTTGGGTATATTATAAACAATTTTATCATCAAAACAATACTTCAGACCTATGAGTAATGGATCTTAAGGGAATTTGCTAAAAATTATGTTCATATTGTCAACAACCATTTATACATTTATATAAACTGGCTTTCCTTTCAATGGATTTCATATCAAATTACTATGTCCATGGAATTAACAAATGGAATGGAGAGTTTAAAACCTATAGAAGACCATCTTGGGGGTCCTCAGTTTAGGAACAGGTTTCTGCATCAAGCAGCAAGTTTGTCTCTTTGTAGAAGTAGGTCTGGGCACTAAAAGACCCTAAAGAATAAATTATGGATTAATTACAATAAGAGTTGACAATTTATTAATAACTCAGTATGTACTAAGAGTTGACCATTTATTAATTACAATCATCCAAAAAACAAAAAATAGAACAAGCTAGCATAGATCCATCTTAAACCTGGATCGTTTAACCAACAAGAGTTTTACAGCTGTTGAGCCCTGTCTAGGGACTTCTCAAAGAAGTATAGCTCTATTTATGGCATGTCCCATCCAGCTATAACCTTGTAAGGGCTAATACTACCCCACAGAATCGGTTGGGAAGTGAAGTAGTCAAACAACATAGTCATGTAAGCTTCAAACAGTCAACAACATACTCAATCTGGTCAACAACAAGCTTCTCCTTGGTCAATGGCAGCCTCATTTTTGGGTTTGGAATAGTGGCAGTAGCTCAGTTGTTCTGGACATTCATCTTCTATGGGTTTTTTTCTCTTCATATGTGTTCCCTAGAGGCAACTTGATTGTCATGTAAAATTCTACTCATTATATGCTCATGTACAAACTCAATCAACTCATTTAGAAGAAGAATTATTCATTATTTAGGTTTTTATTCCTTGAAAGGTTTCCCCGTAAAAATATTTGTGTTCTTGCTTCTACTATTGATTAGCTACTATCTACTTTACTATTGCTACAATCTGAGATTTACATTTCTTGAAGTCTGCTAAAGTTAAAAAGGATTGTTACTGCTGTTAAATTGAATTCATGTTAAAAAGTTAACAGCAAGCAACCGTACCTCTACATCATATGCAAAAGGTATGGGCATTGTTACAAGAGCAGGGATAGAAAATGTCAAAGGGTGAGGAGATCTTGATTTTATACATGTGATTGTTGATGACCTTATTGCAAGGTCTGGAACATGGCCATATTGTCTTATCATTTTGGCCTGAAATAACTATTTTTATTACACAAATTCATTGTTGAACAAGGATTTCCATGAAGAGTTGGTGTAAAGTGAGGCATGTAGTCATGTCATTCTCAAGCCATAAAGGTGTCAAGGTGTAAAGTGAGTCAAGTTAAAAATTCATTACATAAGGTTCAAACCCATGGAATATTTTAAATAATTTTCATAGATATTTTTAAAATAGTTTAAGTCCATTGCAATGGGCTTCAAAGACAAGGGCTTTGAAATTCAACAGTTGCACCCCACATATTTTGAATTGTATTTCTTCTTGAAGGTGTAGATCTCTAGTTGGTTGATGGAATTATTCCTATTGAAATTTGTAAGGAAATACCTTTGAAACTGATACATGGCCTAGACCTGGAGAGACTATACCTTTGAAATTGAAACTTTAACTATGCGAGAGACTATAACTTTGAAATTGAAAATTGAACTATGCGAGCCATCAAAACTTTTGCACATAATAATTTGCACCAGCGGTTCCATTTTTCCTGTCGACCATGCTCATGGGTCCTCTTATAATCTCATGTATTGAAGATCATTGAATGGCTAAATAAGGTTGACAGGTGAAGAAAATATTTTTTTCAAGTTTTTAATATCCCAAGTCAATCTTCATATTGAATATCGATAGTGTATAGTAACGATGTCCATTATTAGCTTGTTGCTTAATTTTCATGACCTATGGATGCAAAATCCAACCCCTTATATTCACATATTGTAGCTAAGGGGGCAGAAGACGTCACAATTGCATTAAATTTCTTTTTACCTTTTCTCTTCATAATAATTACATGACCAAAACATACATGTAAATCCCAATAACACTTGATTGCGCACATGAAGGGTGGTTTTCCCTTTCTACTTGAAAATAATAAAGGCTTATTGTTAGCCCTAATAATAACTTAGTTCGATTCAATCTTTTTCACTTATAAAAGTATATTTGCAAAATAAAGGAGATACAAATACCATCAATTATACTTTAAGTTTTTAACTCTCATTTATTATTATCCTGGGAAAAAATTAAAATATAAATCCCTTGTCTTTTTCTTGAAATAAAATTTGAATTAAGGTTTGAAAAAAATAAAATATAAATTCTTGGTCATTAAACTTTCAAGAACCAACAGATTTAATAAAATAATAAAAACAATCTATGTTTGCTCAAATAATTTTGATTTGGAATTATAAAAAACAATTTCTATATTAGCATGGATTTATACTTGTATGGAAAAGATGAAAAGACTATAATCCCTTGTCTTTTTCTTGAAACAAAATTTCAATTAAATTATGAAAAAATTAAAATATAAATTCCATGTCTTCTTCTTGAAACAAAATTTTAGGTAAGAACCAACAAATTTAATAAAATAATAAAAACAATCTATGTTTGCTCAAATAATTTTGATTTGGAATTATAAAAAACAAGTTCTATATGCAACAAAAAAAAAAATCTTAATTTAGCATGGTTTATACTCATATGGAAAAGATGAAAAGACTATAATCTTTTGTCTTTTTTCTTGAAACAAAATTTCAATTAAGTTCTGAAAAAATTAAAATATAAATTCCCCGTCTTCTTCTTGAAAATTACTTGGCGAATTTAATAAAATAATAAAAACATTCTATATTTGCTCAAATAATTTTGATTTAAAATTATAAAAAACAAGTTCTATGCAAAAGAAATATTAATCCTGCATATTAATTTAGCATGGATTTATACTGGTATGGAAATGCTGAAAAAAAACTATGTTCATAGTATAGTTTAAAAGTTGAACTTTTCTTTTCCTGAATTGCCCTCTCTGTGTGAGGTCAGGGTCACTGCTACTAGATTTCGTTTGCATTGCATTGGTCAAATGCTTAGTCTGTACATCGTAAATAGACCAGCATTAAAGAAATACATGAAATAAGAGTTATTTAACGCTAAGATGGATGATATTCATTAATTAATATAAGTGGCAGCAGGCAGAGAAAAAAATGCAATGATAGTTGTGTCCTTTCCAACATTTAATCTTCCAGTTGTTTCTTTTTCTTAAATTCAATGCTAGTTGCGTCCTTTCCAATGTTTAATCTTCCACCTATTTTTTTTTCTATGTTTTTCTTATATTTTGACATCCAAACAAAATAACTTCTGTCAAATCTCTGTTATTGCTACAATTTGGAAATTACTTGGTTAAGTTTGAGTTGTTTTCTAATATAAGGTTTTTATAATCAAAAAGAAGAAATCCATAACATTTGGTAGTCCCTGGGCTAGGTGTCTTTGATTCAATATCAGTTCGATTTCAAAGTTTAGAATGTGATGGTTTTACATTGACTAGGATGTTAGAGCATATATCCACCATGTTTGATTTCATATCAATAGTTAACAATCACTAAAAATATTACGACAGCTCATGATTCTAAATCCTAATCATTGATTCGTCTCGAACGCCCTCTTATAAAAAATAAACAAAGTTTCTGATCTGGATGGCCGAGTATCCTAGGACTGGTCCATGCTACTGCGGGATAGTCGAGTAGCCAAGAGAAGAGAGTTGACCATCTCGGCCGCACTACACCCCAATCATATGTGTCTTTTCAGCGTTGTTGCTTGCCACTATTGATAATAATAAGTGTTTTTCTTAGGTCCAGTGAATAAGATTTTATCCAGTAGACGTAACTAGCTCACAAGCTCAGTTTGGTTCAGCAGGTTTCATTTCCATATCGAGGTGTGAAGCAATCATGATCCAATTCCTGATTCTGATGAGATAGACCTAGTTTCTACTATTCGTGATCATGATGCAGTTGTTCCTTCTGATGATCGTGATTCTAATTCTGTTGTTTGTGATCGACTATTAGCAATGATCAATTGGCTATGATATCCTATGACTGGTTGGAGCTTTGGCTAACTCTAAGGTTGGATAAAATTTCTTGTGTAATCATTATTGAAGAGCTTCATAGCAGTGGTAGTGCACCTAAACGCTGACCCAACCAAAGAAATATATAAAATATCTACTATTCTTACCTACTCTCTAGATCTAAACAACTGGTTACTGGTTATCGTGATTGGATTTTTTATTTTCAAGATTGTAATCCAGTTTGTGAAGGAGATCTAGTAGGACCCCGTGTAAGTTACCTCTTCCTACCCCCTTGCACAGTTAAGTTACCTCTTTCTTACTCTTTAAAAGATGCTTAAGATGGGAAACCCATGGCAGTGCTTATCTAGTGCAAGCATTTGTTGTCGACCTATGATGGATCTTGTGTTAAGATAAGCTTATGCTCGTATAAGGCAAGCTTAGCTGTGAAGTGAAGCATATTATATGAGAAACATACTCTGGTACAGAAGACACAGATGGAGGAGTTTACTACTCAACAGAAAAGGTTATTACATAGATTACCCTTTGGGAGTTACAAGAGGATATATGGGAATAGGAAAGAGAAGGAGGGGAGGAGTAGGTCGAATTAGTTTAATTTGATAGTAAGGAAATGTAGCTTGAGGGGATTAAGATCCTGGTAAAGGACCAGGAAAAGGATAATATGGAATTATAAAGTGGTGGTCACTGGTCACCATAAGAGGTGACTCCACGTGGGATAACCTACCCCTTAGGATCAAGTAAAAGCATCACCTTATTGTATAGCTAGCATAGAGTCCTGACATCCTGTCATCGAATCACCACTTGTCTTGGATTACCGGGATCTAAACCTTCCAGGTTCGTCTATGGCTATGCTCGGCTCTCAAAGAGATAGGAGAGGCTATTTTCTATAACTACTACCTACAGCTATGTTTTCCTTCATTTACCACCGGTCCTTCCAAGAAAGGCGGATCCAAATTAGAACCTCCTACCATGTGGACCAAATGACTCACAATGATGAGGCAACAACATAGCCAAGGGAACTATGGGATGGAATATATAATTACAACCTCACTTTGGGTTTCGAATCAAGCTGGAGCTAAAGACAGAGATCACATGGAATTACTGGATGGATTATTAGCTGACACACATGCATACCATAGGAACAGGGAGGGATTATTACATTGATGATTATAAGCTACTGAATCTACTCGATCAATTGAATCCACAGGACCTCGATGTGTACACCTAGCTGGTAGATGTATGCCTGGCTTCAGGAAATGGAACTTCAGTTCCAGAAATATGCATCAGTAACAGAGAAAGGCTTTTTATCCTCAAATTGGGACAAAGAAAACAGGGGATTACACAAATTGAATTTTTCTTTCAAAGAAAAATATTAACATTTGACATAATTTCTCTGAAATTTGCCAAGCCAAGCAAGCATTTCATATCTAATCAAACCATATAGATTTTCCGTTCATTTTGAAAACAATTGATCAATAATACACAATAAATTCAATAAATCAACCACTATATTCATACAAATCATTTTTTTGGCACATGGTATATTAAAACTTATATAACACAACATTACCAATACTTGAATTGATGTTGAATATCATATAGGAGATTGATATAAAGGGATAAATACAAGAGATTGATATCAAGGGATAATACCTAGAATGATCTCCCAAACCAAGATCAGACTTTTTTTTATAAAAGATCCTTGACAGCCTTTAGTTTCATAAATCCAAAATCGGTTGATCTTAGCCAAGAACAGTAACCCTTAAATACCTACAACTCAGTGCCAAGCACATGGTCCATGGTCAAACACTCTTATAGAAATGGTTTAACCATGATCCTTAAAATAAAATCTTGAGAGATTCTTGAATCATAGAGATTTTAGGTTTTCAATCGAAAATACCTTTCTAATAATGGTGATCTGGCTGCAGTCTTGGTAGCCAATAAGGCTGTGACTCCATGCATCAGGGAATGACTCAATGTAGATGCTCTGAAACAAGGGTGACAATAGCTACTATTGACTTTACATACCATAGGACATGGTAATGCTCTGAGAGAATAACCTCATGAAACATATTAAAATGTGTAATGGGGATATTGAAGGAGAGAAATGCCTCAAATGTTACCAAATGAATGAGTAAATCAATATCAGTGATAAAAATCGATATGAAAGCAACAAAGGGGTAGGAATTGATGGACATCTCCTTGTGGTAGGTGAATGGAGGAAAAAGGATGCAGCTTCTTTCACAGTTAATTGAAGACAATGGAGATGGTGGCCTTAGTGACCTTGGCTTGGCTCTGCTTGTACATTAGTTCATGCCACTTTGACGCCTTCACCTGCAGATTTGTGATTCCTATCATAAAGAAAATGGAATCTGAGATGTTCAATTTCCTGATCCATTCAACAATAACTACATATCAAAACCCTAACATGTAGGTTAGTAGCAAGAAGGAAGAAAAAGAATTCATCTTTTCCATGGATCTCTCTTTCATCCTGATCCTCTTTTATCTGGGTATAGGAAGGAAAATTTGGGGAAAAAATAATGAGATATACATCTTCAATTTTAAGATAAATTCAAGCTCTAAGAGTGATTGGGTGATTGTTTCATGCTCTTTGTTTCTTCTTTTTTCCCTCCGTATGGGTGAACCATGAGAATTGATCCCTTGTTATAACAGTTAGTTAGTTGCACACATACTGCATTCCAACTAAGGTAACTAGCAACCTTTGTTTACCCAATAGTTTTACTAAGGAATTGTAATGTCCCAAATTTTGCATTGGGTCACAATGTCCAAATCATATTTTTCCATATTCATTAAAGTTTTCAAATGGATGCTAAAAGTCAAATAATTGCCAAGGAGGAAAATCACTAGTTTCCTAGGTTGGGGATGGAAGATTTGAGATTTGGAATAAGGGGGATAATAAATGATGTTTAGAAATTAGAAGGGGATGAATATTTAATAATTGATCTTATTAAATAAATACAAGAGAAAATGGAAGTGGCAATAGAGCATGAAGACACATGGAGACTATGGGGCCCACACTAGCTAGAATTCCTATGTTAAATGGTATCTTTCTCTTGCAAATTCGAATATATGGGAAGCCTAATGTTTTTGGATGGATTACTAATATAATTTTCCATATACCTCATAGGTCTAAATTGGGATTAAATGTAACTTACATGGGAGAGGAAAAGCCAAATGGGAGTTTCATGGACACTTGGCTAGATTCGCCTTACATTTATGGCATCTATGACACCAATGATGGAGATTCTATGACAGTTATGACACACGTCAGATATGAAGGATGAAATACTGACATACTGAAATTTCAAAACTCAATAAATCATCTTAGAGGTCGAAATTGGGAGTTGGAGAAGGCCAAGAGGCTCCTACTCAAATTTGGAAGAAGAGGGAAGGTGAAGAGAGAGGCCACATGGCATAGCATGAGCAGCCACACCAATTCGAATTGGATTTGGTTTATGGATGGATTTGGAACCTTATAATTCTAATAACGTTTATAAAATACAGGGATCATCCATGAGAAGAAGCTTTTTATCATTTGTGAAATTGTCATTTGTGAATTGTGAGAGCTAGTGGATGACTAGTTTTCTTGCTTAAGCCAATTTCGAGGGTGAAAGATTCCCATCCTAGTTGGTGTTTGGAAATGACACTCAGGTATTTCATGGAGATTTAATGGACTCTTATTTTCAGGTGTAAGCTACAGGCAATAATTTGGACTCTTCTATTGCAGCACTCTCTCTCAACTATTTCCAGTTTTCACACTATATTCATGCCAATGGAGGGATTGCGCTTTGGGTGAGTTATTGATATATTTGGGAAATATTATAATTATAATTATCTTATTTTATGATTCATACTCTTTATTTCATGTTCATAATACTCTCAGGTGGAAATACCCAAAATAATTTATGTAAAAATGTTGAACAATGAAGAAATAGTGTCATTTCCCCACTATCTTGTTGTGAACCATTGTAATGCTGATGATTTCGAATTGGGAGAGACTTTAATTGTCCATTTATGATTGTAATTGGTTAAATATTATATTTTATTCATTATTATAAACTTTCAAGTCGAAATTCCCAATATTTGTATGTCAAAATGACTTTTAATGAGCAAACAATGACCATTTCCACTCTATTTTGATATATGCCATGGTAATGCTTTTTTTTTCGAATGGAGGAATGTATATCTGATAAATGTATGATTTATGGACTTTAATTAATGTTTATTTCAATTCTCATGTTCATTACTTAAGCATTGGAATCCATTTTACTCATTTTTATTGCATTGGGAGAAGATTTGGTGCATTTTCCCCAAGGTTCGAAATTGTGACTTGGAAGTTGTTTTGAAAGAGACATAACAGACTGTATAAACTGAACCATGATGCATATGAGACTTTGAAAAGTTCCCTTACACATAACCATCCTATTTTAATAAATTCAAGTGACTTTGGGATCGTTTGTGAAGCCATTTCCAGCAATTACCCGAGGGGAATTGGATCCCCAATTTGCTAGTAAAGGCTCCTACTTTGAATAGAACATTAAACAAGTTTGAAAAAGTAATTGGGATGTCAAAAAACATATATGAGAATTATATTTAAGTTATATTATCATTCATGTACCTTAATAGAAAATTTGGAAGCATTTGGGTCAATTTGGAGGTCTAGATATCAAAACTAGTCAAGAGCCAAAATTGTGAAAAAAATTCAAAAATTGGGCATTTTAATAAAAATCCAAAAAGGGGACATTACAGTGGTTTCAGAGAATGGTCTTGGAACCTATTGAAGTTATGTATGGTATATATGAATTTAAGAAATTCATTAATCCATGTGGTGATGATATGTCCAGGAAGGTTAAGCAAGCATTCAAATTGGCACATAAAACTATTCATTGTGAAGACCTTAATGATTGGTTGAAGGAATTTATAAAAAATAATTCAAATAAGAACTCATTAAGGAATAATAATCAATGCACAAGTATGGAGGAGACCAAGGAGCTACAAATTTCTATGGTTTATGAAGAAGAAAAGGCATTACATGAAGAGGATCGAAATTCACTCCCAAATGACTTTGAAAAAGATGAGGAAACATCACATGAGAAGGAAGAAGAGTACCTTGAAACTATTGAATATCATTCTAATACAAATTCTACTATGGACATGGACCAAAGAGAATCTACTGATGGATGCTTGAACTATGAAGGAGTACCTACTTATGGGTTCTCACACCTCTATGTTGGTGACATAGAGATCAATTTTGAAAGTGTTGCTACAAGCCAAACTTCCATTAAACCTAAAAATGAATACCTTGTAGTAGTTGAAGAAGAAACAAGATCAACTTCCCCATCACCACTTGAGCTTCATGAAGTTGGTCCAAGCAAGAAGGAAGAAGATGAGGAGTTTCATTTGCAAGAGCCTCATTTTCTTGAATGGTCCTTAAAGTTGAATGAAAATAATATCCAAGAGGCCCTTATAATACTCCATGGCACTCAAGCATTGGTATCAAATTCTTGTTGGAGAGCTACTTCCTTGGAGGAGCCATCATTCCTTGAAGACATGGAGAAGATTCAAAGAGCAATGTGCAACATCAAAGGTAATTTCATGTCTTTTCTTTTTTATATAAAAAATGTCATTGAGCTTATTGAATGGTTACATGAATCCTACTTGAAGAATACTGAAGTGATTGATAAGCTCACAATTGAAAATAAGCAACTTCTTGAAAAGTTGCAAGACACTTGTTTTTCCTCCTATGTTTTAGATTGTCAAATTGTAGATTGTTTGGAGGATTCTAATGACATGGTGGATCATGAGAAATTTGGAAATTTGAATGTACTTGATGTATTTGAAGACGTTCTTGAAGAGATCCAAATACTTGATGTGGTTGAAGAGGAACTTGAATTGTCTCTTGATGAAGGGTTTGCAATTTTTAAACAAGAACATGATTCCTCTACATTGGAACCAATCTATGACAAAGGTTTCACACTATTGAAGGAGCTTCATAATCCTACCCCTATGGATCCTTCACATTATGACAATTTTTCACTTAATTATCATTTGGCTGAGTTGGTTCTTTCTCCTACATCCTACACTTCTAAATTTTGCAGCAGTCATCCTAATGAATTATGGGTGAAATGTTTCTTTTTGATGGTGCCACATGAAGAGCATGGACATTATATTTCTCCTTTTGATGATGGAATTATTATAGAACCATATTATTTACATTGGCAGCAGCATCCTTGTTTACATTATGATTATACACATCTAAATGGGTGCACCTATGATGTTCATTTGAGTCACTTGAAGACTCATGGTTTTTCTTGCTCAACACTTTGTTCATTTGATGTTGGAGGAAATTCATCCAAAACTTGGGTGAAGAGGGATATGATTGAGGAACATTATTATTGGCAGAAACATCCTCTGTTATTTCATGATGATATACATATTCATGGGTGTGTTGATGATACTTCTTTGAGACACTTGAAGTCTCCATGCTTTATTTGCTCCTTATTTGGTTCATATTTTGGTGGAGGTTCTTCATTCACTCCTTGGATGAAAGAACACGTGGCTGATTATATTGATGCACATTATATATCTTTGGAGAAGAATAATGGGACATGGGATCCTCAGCTATGTCATTGGAGCATATTTGATTAGTCATTTGAAGCTTGTATGCACTTGGAAAATGGTAGTCTACTCATTGGGAGGTATAAGCACTTTCATGATTTCTTGGTGAGGAACCTCCTTGATGTACATTCTTATTATGTTTTTATATACTTTGATTATATATAGTATGCACTCATGATGTTTGGAAGAATGCATACAAGAAAATGGGATCTAGGAATTCTCTTTCCAAATGGTATGGGTTGGAGAGAACTCTTAATTATTGGAGTGCAATGCAAGCAATGGGACCCTGGTATAGTTTTTAGTCCGATTGATTTCAAATTCTTTGGGAAACAAGCAGTATGAGAGATGGATTCCCCACTTAATAAGGTTATGTTAATAAGAGTATTGCAACATCAAGCATGGTGGTTCCTCTCTGAAATATTCATGGAATCTCAAAGACTCAAGCTGGGAAGCTTAGTGGCAACTTCAAATAATCATACAGAAAGTAGGTTCTTCAACAACCATGTTTGAAATTGATTGAGGACAAGAAATATTGGGAAGGGAGTATTTTTAATGTTCCAATTTTTTCATTGGGTCACAATTTCCAAATCATATTTTTCCATATTCATTAAAGTTGTCAAATGGATGCTAAAAGTCAAATAATTGCCAAGGAGGAAAATCACTAGTTTCCTAGGTTGGGGGTGGAAGCTTTGAGATTTGGAATAAAGGGGATAATAAATGATGTTTATATATTAGAAGGGGATAAATATTTAATAATTTATATTATTAAATAAATACAATAGAAAATTGAAGTGGAAATAGAGCATGAAGACACATGGAGACAATGGGGTCCACACTAGCTAGAATTCCTATGTTAAATGGTATCTTTCTCTTGCAAATTCGAATATATGGGAAGCATAATGTTTTTTTATGGATTATAAGGCTAATATACTTGTCCATATACTTAATAGGTCTAAATTGGGATGAATTTTAACTCACCTGGGAGAGAAAGAGGCAAATGGGAGTTTCATGGACACTTGGCTAGATTCCCCTTACATTTATGACATCTATGACACCAATGATGGAGATTCTATGACAGTTATCACACAAGTCAGATATGAAGGATGAAATACTAACATACTGAAATGTCAATACTGAATAGAGCATCTTAGAGGTCGAAATTGGGAGTTGGAGAAGGCCAAGAGGCTCCTACTCAAATTTGGGAGAAGAGAGAAGGTGAAGAGAGAGGGCACATGGCATAGCATGAGCAACCACACCAATTCGACTTGGATTTGGTTTATGGATGGATTTGGAACCTTATAAGGCTAATAATGTTTATAAAATACATGGATCATCCATGAGAAGAATATTTTTCTCATTTGTGAAATGTCATTTGTGAATTATGAGAGCTAGTGGATGACTAGTTTTCCTGCTTAAGCCAATTTCGAGGGTGAAATATTCCCATCCTAGTTTGTGTTTGTAAAGGCCACTAAGTTATTTCATGGAGATTTAATGGAGTATTATTTTCAGGTTTAAGCTGCATGAAAGAATGTGGACTCTTCTATTGCATCACTCTCTCTCAACTATTTCTAGTTTTCACACCATATTCATGATAATGGAGGGATTGCGCTTTGGGTGAGCTATTGATCTCTTTGGGGAATATTATAATGCTCATTATATTATTTTATTATTCATATCATCTATATTTCACGTTCATATTAATCTCAGGTCGAAATACCCAAAATAATTCATGTAAAAATGTTGAACAATGAAGAAATAGTGTCATTTCTGCACTATCTTGTTGTGAACCATTGTAATGCTAATGATTTTGAATTGGGAGAGCCTTTAATTGTCCATTTATTATTGGAATCAGCTCAATATTCTCTATTATTCATTCTCAGAAAGTTTCAAGTTGAAATTCCCAAGATTTGTATGTCAAAATGACTTTTAATGAGAAAACAATGACCATTTCCACTCTATTTTGATATATGCCATAGTAATGATTATTATTTCGAATGGAGGAATGTATATATAATAAATGTATGATATATGGACTATAATTAATGTGTATTTCAAGTCTCATGTTCAGTACTTAAGCATTGGAATCCATTTTACTCATTTTTATTGCATTGGGAGAAGATTTGGTGCATTTTCCCCAAGGTTCGAAATTGTGACTTGAGAGTTGTTTTGGAAAGAGTCATAACAGACTGTATAAACTGAACCATGATGCATAAGAGACTTTGAAAATTTCTCTTACACATAACCAGCCTCTGTTAATAAATTCAAGTGACTTTGGGATCATTTGTGAAGCCATTTCTGGCAATTAAAGGCTCTTACTTTGAACAGAACATTAAACAAGTTTGTAGAAGTAATTGGTAGGTAAAAAAACATACATGAGCATGATATTTAAGTTATATTATCAGTCATGTACCTTCAGATAAAATTTGGAAGAATATGGGTTAATTTGGAGGTCTAGACATCAAAACTAGTTAAGAGCCAAAATTGTGAAAAAATTGGAAAATTGGGCAGTTTAATAAAAATCCAGAAAGAGGACATTACAGGGGAAAAAATAATGAGATATACATTTTGAATTTTGAGATAAATGCAAGCTCTAAGAGTGATTGGGTGATTGGTTCATGCTTTTTGTTTCTTCTTTTTTCCCTCCATATGGGTGAACCATGAGAATTGATCCCCCGTTATAACAGCTAGTTAGTTGCACACATACTGCATTCCAACTACGGTAACTGGAAACCTTTATTTACCCAATATTTCTACTAAGGAACCACATATCAATACGGATACGAAGTTCACTTAATTCAACCAGACTATTGGTGAACCTAATGGATGTGTTTTTATCCTATTCTATTCTAAATACTGTGGAGTTATATCCCGATATTCTTGTCACCAGGAGGTTTAACAAATAATGAGGGTTAATATCATGTTTTAGAGATAATTTGATAATAAACTTCTGGATCTATTTTGATTTTTAAAGGTAAGACATATAAAATATCAAAAAAATTATAAAAAAGCAACATACAATTATATGAATTAAAAATATAATTATCAAGTATAAATATAAATTTTATTTAAATATTCAAATAAAAATATAAAATAATAGTAAAATATTTTAATGATATTTATATTTTTTTTAAATCTTTAATATAAAAATATAATTTATACCTTTAACATAAATATAATGTTAACAGATTTATATATTTTAAAATGAATTGTTACAAAATTTTAAAACGAGATAAAATGAAAAAAAAATTAGACAAGCACAAGGTTAAAAAAGACAAAAACATAGACATTAGGTTATACTAAGAATAAACTTATAATGTGAAGCAGAGTAAATCAAGAAACATATAGATAAAATTGTTGATCTATGACAAGTATCTAGGGAGAAGCTAGTGTATTAATTATTTGTATCAATAATGTAAGTGTCAACACATACTCCATATTAGATAATGCCTTCTAGAGAGTGTCCTGCATTAACAAGGCCCTAAGTTTAATCTTGTGTTGCATCAACCTACTCCTAGTAATGGTCACGGTTGAAGAAAATGTAGGTTCACTCTTAAAATATAGGGTCAAAGAACTCATAGTATAAGGAAGGACACTAGTAATGTATTTATGAGTAAGTAGGTATCATACATAAATGACTCTTTTAAGCAAATTGATTGTCCTAAAACCTCTTGATGTAGCACAAGATGGTGCTTGTGTGGATTGGTGGCTATCAATTAATGTATTAACCACTTCCTCCTTGTTCTTAGCCATTTTCATGCTTATTTAGAAGTGGCTAAACCTTGGAGACCACATCATGGAGGTTACTAATGATGTGTGCTAGTCTTGAGTCTATTTATGGTACAAAATCACACATGTGGATTGCTCTTCCATCTTCAGTGTCGACCAATTCTTCATTGAAGACTTCTATTTGTAGGCATTAGCAAATTAACAACCAAAATAGCATGTCAATTAAGCCCAAGGTGTATTGATTAGTGATCTTCTCAATACTAATTTGGATCAATGAAATCTCTAAGGAAAAATTTCAGGTAACCCTCATTGAACTTATGAAATCCTAGTCCAAAGACTTTGAATAAAAAATGTATTAGAGTTGAAAGAGACCAAGGAGATGTCAACTGTGTCAACTTGTGTCAAGGTTTGAACCAAGGAGGAGGAAAGAATACTCATTCTTCACTCTATGTTACATTGTTGGTCAATGATCTAGTTTTTTCAACTCATAGGATATTCAGAATTGTCTACCTTCTTGGATTAATTAAATAATGCCAGCACTTCATAGATCGTGCCTAAGAACTATCCTATTTAATTTACTACTACCTACCTTATTATATGGTTGTGCATGGTTGGGTCGGCACTATGACCAGTCCTCTCTTTCCTACTTTCTTTTACTTATGTGCATCATACTATCTTTTTCCTTAACGAATACTAGATTAATTACCTGAACCACATTGAAGGAAGACGTGGGTTTATACAACCTTTTGACTTCCTTCCTTCATTGGGCATGAAAATATTGGGTTGTTGCATTATTTCATGCTTGACTTAGTAGCCTCAAACAATGTGATGTCCCTCGATGTTATGAAGAAGCTTGGCCTACAAATATCCAGACCTTATTAAAGTATGTGTGCTACAGATTCAAGGAAAATCAAGGTCCATGTATTGATCAAAGACTTACAGGTAAGACTTGTTGGATACTTGGATGTTGGTTTTTTATGGATAGTTGGTGTCATTAATGTGCCAAATCCAAGGGGTATGTTTCTCTCTAGGAAATGGGTATCAAATTTAGGAGGAAGCATTTAGTTGGAAAAAGTTATAAACCTGAATACTATGTTCATTAAGATTCGTATGCCCTTAATTGCACATTTTTACAAGATAAATAGTTAATCACCACAAGGAGAGAATACTTACCTTATAAGTGTGGAAATTGAACCCAGGTGTTGGAACAATTACACTCACAGCAATTGCCAATTACACATGCAAATTACTCACAAAAGGAGACTGAATATGGAGCAGAACACTAATCTGTATTGAATAAGTGTACAATAGCCAACCCTGTGAATTCATAGGCTGCCACATTAAATAATTACATGAGATATTCGAATGCATGAAGGTGCCATTCAAATTTATTCAAAAGCAGGCTTACTAAAACTAAGCAAATCCCCCATAGGTGCATAAAGCAGTTTCCAAAACTGTCTGGGAGCTCATGAATTGGAAAAATAAATTAGGAAAGCTAAAAAGTAATGGAAGGAAAACTCATACATGCTTTTCATAGGAGAAAAGAGTGGAGGATGTTGAGGACAAAGAACAAGTTAACTTCACCTAGTCAAACTTTCCCAATTGCCTTAAAACTTAGAAAAAGTAGGCAATAAAGCAGAAAAAAGCAGACATGCACTAGGGAGGCTAGGAATAAAGTAGATCTGATTCCAAGAGGTTTCTCAAGTGCTCCATGACTCAAATTTAGCAAGTTTGACCACTATGGATGTGTGGAGGACAACTTGCATAAGGTGGAATATGGAAACTAGGCAAATAAAACAAAAATTGGATTAATTAATGTCTAAGGTAGCTAACTATGGGTTGATTATTCTAACACCCCCCTTAAGCCTGAATTATGAATAAAATATCAAAAAAATTATAGGGCCTAGAAACAAGGATTAGTCACCCTTTACATACTGCATGTCCATTTAACCAAGGAAAGAGGCAAAAACCCAGTGGGAAAAATCCTCCCTTAAACATTGACTGTAAAAAAAAATTTGGAAATCTTGTCATCACTCATGCTTCACGGCATGATCAGCAATCCCCAGTAGTGATTTGATATTGCTGAATGTCTTCTCACAAGAAACTTTGGTGAATATATCAGCTACTTGTTCTGAAGATGAATAGAAGAGTAGGTGAATGGTGCCATCATGCACAAGCTGTCTGATGTAGTGCATATGGATCTCAATGTGTTTGGTTCTCTGCTTCTGAAATGGATCATTGTAGATTTGAATGGTACTCTAATTATCACAGTAGATAGTAGTTGAGTATTCTGATTCGAATCCACACTCTCCAAGTAACCCCTGCAACCATAAACATTGAGTTGCTACATTTACAACTCCTCTGTACTCTGCTTCTGTAGATGAGAGTGCAATGGCACTCTGTTTCTTGTTTGACCAGCTAGTTGGCCCTTCTGCAAGCATGAACACATATCCTGATGTTGACTTTTGATCTGTGCTATCACCTACCCAATCACTGTCAGTAAACCCAATCAAATCAAGATCATATTTAGCTTTATAGAAGATCCCATGTGTCTTTGTTCCCTGAACAAAGTTAAGGATCCTTTTGGCTGCTTTCCAATGGATCTCATGAGGATGATCCATGTATCTTGAAGCCACACTTACTGCATAAGAAATATTAGGTCTAGTATGTGTAAGATACAACAAACATCTAATCAATTTCCTATATAGTGTATTGTTTACCATAGGTGAAGAATCAGCTTCTTCAAGCTTCACTCTTGAAAGGAAAGGAGTCTTGCTTGGCTTGCAATCATTCATTTTGAATTTGTTCAAAAAATCCAAGGCATACTTGGACTGATGCACTTTGATTCCATCTTTGGTTTGAGCAATCTCTAGCCCCAAGAATTGGCTCAATAGCCCCAAATCTGTCATGGAGAAGGCATGGTTCATTGCATCCTTCAAGGAGGCAATTTCATCTTTTCAGCTTCCTGTAATGAGGAGGTCATCAACATACAAAAAAATTATCATTAATGAACCATGAATCAGCTTCAAATATACATTTGGATCTGACTTGCATCGAACAAAATTCAGTGATAGCAAAAAGCTATCAATCTTGGCATACCAAGCCCTGGGGGCTTGCTTAAGCCCATACAATGAATTCTTTAGCCTGCACACAAGAGATGGGTTAGTAGAAAATCCTTGAGGCTGTTGCATGTATATCTCTTCAATGATATCTCCATTCAGGAAAGCACACTTCACACCCATGTGATGTACTTCCCATTGCTTTGAAGCTACAATGGCTAAGGCTAGCTTGATGGAGTCCATCTTTGCCACTGGTGCAAAGGTCTCATTGTAGTCTATGCCATGAAACTATGAGTAGAACTTGGCTACCAATATAGCCTTGTACTTCATAGGTGAACCATCAGCAGAAAATTTGGTTTTGTACACCCACTTACACTAAACTAGCTTCCTCCCTGGGGGAAGATCAACCAGCTCCCAAGTGTTGCTCTTCTGGAGTGAGATGAACTCTTCCTTCATGGATGCTTGCCATATTGGATCATTTTCTACATATTCATATGTCTGTGGATCTGATTCAACGATCATATAGCATTTCTCTGCAAACATAGGATCTTTCATGCATAGAGCACTCTCAAACTAAGATCTAGTCCTCCTAGGATCATTAGGATTTCCAGCTAGTTCTCCAGCTGCGTGAATGGTCTTGGCTGCCCATTTTGGTATTGTGGGATTGTTAGGATCTGCAATCAAATCATCATTATCATACATATCAGAATCAGCATGTTCAATTATCTCTTCACTTACATTCAGAGGTTCTGGTAGTGAAGAGGATTCTCCAATTTCCACTACTGCTAGGGGCTCTTCTTGAAACTGAACACACCTTTCAATGAAGGATTTTTTTGTGCTCAAATTGATCAGCTTGTACCCTTTTGAATATTTAGAGTACCCAACAAATAGACACTCTTGGCTTTGGGGATGCAAAGCCTTTCTCTTTTCTGTTGGAATTCTAGCCCAAGCCCTTGAGCCAAAAATCCTGAAATGGGCCAGATCTGGCTTGTGCCCACTCCATGCTTCGAAAGGAGTCATACCATCAAGATGTTTATGAGGCACCCTATTTTTGATATAGGCTGAATAGTTTATAGCTTCAGCCTAGTACTTGGTGGCAAAGTCTTAGCCTCCATCATGCAGGTTGCCATCTCTTTTAGTGATCTGTTCTTCCTCTCAGCAACACCATTCTACTGTGGTGTGTAAGGGATAGAATGCTGCATCTGAATACCTGAATCTGTAGAATATTGAATAAACTCAGACTTGACATACTCACCACCATTTTCATATCTGAGGACCTTGATTTTCCTCCCATATTGGTTTTCAACCAAAGCCTTAAAGACTTTGAAGAGGCCAAAAACTTCAGACTTGTGTTTTAGGAAGTAAACCTAGCAATACCTAGAAAAGTCATCTATGAATGTCAATGCATATTTGGCCTGACTTATTGACATATGAGGAAATGGGCCAGCAACATCATTGTGGATCAACTCAAGAGGTGCAGAGGTTCTCTCATGACTAGCTCTCTCAAATTTATGCTCTGGGTGTTTTCCTAGGATGCAACATTGACAGACTCCTTTGGAAAACTTAATCTTTGGTAACCCTATGACCATTTATTTTTCACTAAGATCAGAAAGATACTTGTAATTTAGGTGGCCAAATATTTCATTCCAAAGCTTGCTTACCTCACTAGCATGAATCAGAAGAGCAGAGGGGTTTGAAAACATGTATACCTTCGAAGTGTGATTTGCAACTCCTTTTGTAATAACTTTACCACTTGAGATCTCTATGATCTCAACTTCATCAGGGGAGAATATGACCTTCCTTGGAGAGCCTGTGTGGGTCATCTGATACACTGATAAGAGGTTAGAGGCAAGACCTGGAACATACAACACATTGTTGAACTTACCATGGTCAAGATCAATCATCTCTTTTCCCAAACTTTTAGTGAGAGAGTCATCTCCCAGTACTATTGGTGGACCTTTCAACATGTCAAGTGAGGTGAATGCCTCCTTGGTCAAAACCATATGTCTTGAAGCTCCAGAATCAATGATGAAACTAGGTGAGCTTGATGTGCCAGCAACCAATGCATGAACTCTCTCTTTGTCTTCTAAACTTAATCCTCCTTCCCTCTTCTTTGAGCTATCTGGAAGGGAGATGCCATTCTTCTCCAGGAGTTGGGTCAGAATGTCTATTTTATTTTTCATGCAAGAGCTTTCAGAATGATTTCCCTTACTGCAGTATGCGCACTTGCTCATTTCTCCTTTGTTCTTCTTCTTCTGGGGGTTCTTCTTGGAACCTTGAGGCTCCTTTGGAGACTTGTTCTTGTCTCTCTTTTGCTCAGGTGGATTTTTATATTTCTTCTTGCTTTTTGAATCCACCCTCAAATCTCCAGTAACTATATCTTGGTCTTTGGATGGTTTGATGGTGCCCATCATCACCAATTTATCTTGTTCTTGTGTGAGAAATTCCATGAAATCTGCAAGGCTAGGCATCTTCTAGGCTCGAGCTGTTAACTTTGTGGCATAGAAGGTAAAAAAAAACACTAAATAGTTAGGGCCAAGCTTTGAGAGTATGGCCAAGACCAACTGATCATCCTTCTTTTTGATCCCACATTGTTTTAGCTGCAAAACAAGTGCTTTGAACTTGGAAAAATAGAGTTGCGGGGATTCAAAGCTATTGGGACTTATGGAGATCAATTCATTTTCAATTTGATGTCCCCTCATCTCATCTATCTTTCCAAAAATACCAGCAATCTTCTCCCATACTTCATTCGGTGATGTCAATCCATCAAGATGGAAAAGGAAGTCTCTAGATATACTCAGACACAGGAGACCATAGGCCTCATCCCTCCTTTTGTGCCATTTAATCTTATCTACAGTTGCATTGGGCTCTGCTTCTATTTCCATAGTCACTCTATAGAGTCCTTTCGCTCTCAACAGTATCTCCATCTCTTCTTTCCATTCAAAGAAGTTAAATGGAGTCAAGATGATCTTCTGAGATTGATCCATGGCTCAGAAATTGTCCCGTCAGTCAGCAGAATGCTCCCAGTCAATGATGTAGAACCTGCAAAACAAATTGGAGGGAGAGAAATCGATCTACAAAGGCTCTAATACCATGTGGAAATTGAACCCAGGTGTTAGAACAATTACACTCACAACAATTGCCAGTTACACATGCAAATTACTCACAAAAGGAGACTGAATATGGAGCAAAACACTAATTTGTATTGAATAAGTGTACAATAGCCAACCCTATGAATTCATAGGCTGCCACATTAAATAATTACATGATATATTCGAATGCATGAAGATGCCATTCGAATTTAGTCAAAAGCAGGCTTACTAAAACTAAGCAAATCCCCCATAGGTGCATAAAGCAGTTTCCGAAACTGTCTAGGAGCTCACGAATTGGAAAAATCAATTAGGAAAGCTAAAAGGTAATGGAAGGACAACTCATACATTCTTTTCATAGGAGAAAAGAGTGGAGGATGTTGAGGACAAAAAACAAGTTAACTTCACCTAGTCAAACTTTTCCAATTGCCTTAAAACTCATAAAAAGCAGGCAATAAAGCAGAAAAAGAGGACATGCACTAGGGAGGCTAGGAATAAAGTATATTTGATTACAATAGGTTTCCCAAGCACTCCATGACTCAAATTTAGCAATTTTTACCACTATGGATGTGTGGAGGACAACTTGCATAAGGTGGAATATGGAAACTAGGCAAATAAGACAAAAATTGGATTAATTAATGTCTAAGGTAGCTAACTATGGGTTGATTATTCTAACACTAAGAGTGACAAACTAGTGATTAATTCCATAGATACCTCTTCTCACTTATGGTTAGTATTTCCAAATAACAATTTTCATAACCAGAAATATCTAGTTAAATAGGATATAGTTGAGAGCCCATAAGGATAAAAATATAATGATGATAATGAATTTGATGATTGATACAAATACTTGAGACATTTTAGATCTGAATGGTCACAAGGTATGATAGGACACAAATCTTTCAGACTTAGCCTACTTATTATACACCAACACACACTTAATATATATGATTTACGTTCATTAAATTTGCAGTGACATTATGTTGGAGAATACTAAGATGAGGAACATTTTATGCCTTATTGTTTTGGAAAATATCACATTCTTTTGTAAATTTCTCAATACCAAATGCCATTATCAACCAACAAAATTTGAGGAGACATTCCTATGATTTTTGTGCAAACCCACATGACTCACCAAGGGACATATAAATATTGAGATGAGTTCCAAACAAAAAATGATGTTATGTTAAAGGTTATGGAGCCGTTATTGGTATTTCATGGTTAGTGCCAATGCGAGCAAGTGTCAAATCATCCTAGGTGAGGTGCACTAATCTACGCCAATGGGTTTATTAGGGATTCCATCAAGGAATGTTGGGAAGCATCACGTATTTCCCTGCAAAGTTGCCATTGGAAAAACAACACAAGGTTGCATTACATACAATACCTAGGAAATGCCAATTTTCTTTATACCAAACTAAATTAACCACACAAAACTTGGATGTAGATGTTGAACATATAATGTTCTACTTAAAATTTGTTAACACTGTTCATCCAAGGAAACAAAAAATAAAAATACTAAGCATATATATTGTTGTCATCTCGATAAAAAAGACATTTTAAACCTAGTTGATGGGACCAAGGGACTAAGAAAGAGAATTACAAAAATACATTTATATCCCAAAGTTGATCAAAGAAATCAAATGGTACTTCTAAATACATGATATGTTATATCCCATAAGTGGTTTAGACATTCGCAAGCTAAATACCAAAAAAGGGAAGAATGCATTTAACGAAGAGTTTTAGTTGCAAAAGTATAGCATATCTGCTTGGTATTGGATGCTTCTTGCATCAAGTCATCAACAAATAAGGGTTGTTCTAGTAATGGAAAGATTTATATAAGCATCAGCAAGATATGGTTTATAAAGGTTAGTTTAAACTCTATACTAAAAAACAATCATAAGAACATGCATAAGAACCATTATCATAAACTTTCAACAAGAATGTTGATTACAACAATTTTACTTCACACCCCTTAGAAATAGCTATGCACCATTCACTAACCTGAATGAACCTATTTTTAATGATAAGGTTTGAAGTGATTTGCATCAATTTTCAAGGTGGACAAGTGTTGTGCCAGTCAAGAGAGAAAGGGCCAAGATGAGAGCATTCGGTGCACAACATAGAACACCTATTTTTTTAGGGAACCATCAATCAACTTTCTACATTGCAACTATCTAGTGATCAACAAACACCCTCAATAACATAGGTATCAAACTAATGTAAGCACGAGATGTGCTCTGAGAGATATTCCATTATCCAAGTTATTTGAACTTAACTAATTTAAAACACTAAAGAAATTGAACTACTTAGCCACAACCAAATAGAGAAATCTCTTTCAAGTCACAGCCTAGATAAGTGAGCAGTTCACTAACAAACTCATCGGTGACACCTATTACCCCTGCCATTTATAGCACTTCCAATTTTTGCATTTTTTTAATGCAGGAAGAATCTTGAAGGCTTCTAGTTGCTGGCATGACTCCATAAACAATTCCTTAATTACTGGTGCCAAACTGTCGCCATTAGGATTCATGTCATATAATTTTTAAGGTCATTTATATGTTGTTACTATCATTTGGATGATAATAGGGTTGTTTAGATGTCATTACAGACATTTAGGTGCCATTAGAATCAATTAGGATCCAAAATTGATACCACATGCATAATAATCATTGACATCCACATCGTCATCATCATCATACAATAAATCAACATCATTGTCTTCATAGTAGTCATCATCAATGTCATCACCAATATAATTGTGATAATAATGAGCAAGGAGCCCTACTACCTCACAAGAATGGATGATATAGTATTATACTTATCAAATGATATCCATACGCTCCATCATAATTATCGTAATGCATCGTCATCATGTTGTTAGGGCCAATCAGATTCCATTAGGGTCTATCAAATGTTGTTGGGGACACTCAAATTCCATTAGAGAAATTTAGGTGACATTAAGATAATTTACCCCTCATTAGGATTAATCAAGATCCAAAAGTGCCATGATTATGATCATTTAGGTGCCACTATGGTAAATCAAGATTCAGACGTACTATCACCTAAATCATGATCATTGACATTGACATTAATATATTTGGCATTATGTCGGACATTTTCTGAACACAATTCCTAGCTCTAAACCTAGTGCAATTCCTAGCGTGGTTCCTTTCAAAATTTCTGGCATTATTCCAGGCGCTATACCTGGCTCTATACCTGGCACTATGTTGGATGTTTTCTAGGTGCAATTCTTGGCTCTATAATTCACGCTATGTTGGATTTTTTTCTTGCCAAAATTCATGGCACAATTCACATCGCTAACCCCAGATTAATATATGGTGATATGTTATTCAGGAAGTTTTTTTGGAGGCTATTTTGGGCTTTATATGGGATTTTTTTTTTACATTAATTTGGATGTTAATTGGGATTCTAATTGGGATGATAATTATGATGCTAATTGGGATGCTAATAGGGAGGTTAGTTGGGATGTTAATTAGCGTCCGCATTAGAGCCAACTTTTAAAACAGGACGCTAATTGAGATGTTAATTGAGACGATACTTGGGATGCTAATTGGGATGCCAAGTGGGATGCTAATGGGGACGCTAATTGGGATGCTAATTTGAGTCCAAAATAGTGCCTACTTTTTAAAAGGGACACAAATAATGCCATTAAAAGAGTCATCCTGTGTACAAGCGTCCACTTTGTCCAAAAAATGATGAAAATACACTAAAAGTGATAGTGGATGCTAAAAAGGAAGCTAAAAGAGACGCTAATGATAGGCTTTTGTTGTAGTGTTGGGTTAATTTTTACTTAGGATAGTGTGTGCCCTTTTGTCTTGTTTAGCCCTTGCATACCCTTAGCAGACTCATAATAAGTTAACACAAGTAGGCCAACACAAAACTTCATCACCTGCAAGAAGTTCATAGTATTTTTGGTTTATCTCAAGAGCTTAGTAAGACATGGAAGCCATCCTCCTAACTTCATAAGAAAGTTAACTAGTAAATATAGAGCATAACCATCAAGTACAACAACTTTAACCAATAGAAATAAAAATGGCATTCTTCCATAAACTTGATGACAAGAAAAGTAGTGTTGTCGTAATAATAATTCGCAGCATAATATCATCGTAAAAATACATTTATGTTAAATGGATAAAAGACTAGACATCATTTAAAGATCATATGATTTTAGTTATTCTTTTGTTGCAGTTATACCTAAGTCACATTTTAATGTGTCATAACTATATCCTTTATGTTAAAAGCAAACTGAGATATTGTATGGATTCTTTTATCCTTTATAAATTACAGTTAGACCATTACTTAAAAAAAAATTATTGACGGAATTTGGAGATGTTACAGCCACCTTTAAGATGGATCTTGGTGCTTGGTAGAGCCACCTTTAAGATGGATATATAGTGGTTTTTAATCAAGTAATAATTCAAGACTCTATTAATTTCCTTTATGCTCAAAATATTTATATGAAGAGTTAGAGTCCCTATTCCTATGTTTAAATCATTTTCTCAATCTTATATGAAACAATTATTCAATGTAAGACAATATTTGATGCATATGACTAGCTTGTGGCATCTTGGAATAACTTCTATAAATATAAACTCTCTTTACCTCTCTTATGTTAAGCAACTTTGACATTTTGAATCCATTAAGATTACATAAATGTGTTCTTAGTTTTATTTTCACTAAAAAAAATTCCATTCAACTTATAAAAGTTTCTTCCCATTATATAGAAGCTCATTTTCCTAAGAAACAACAAATGAGATATTTATTTTGCCAAAGCTTTTAGGCTTTCACATGACTCCCCTTATTTTCACAAGTACAG
>LPNX011013834.1:37935-64348 GCA_001517045.1 Pseudotsuga menziesii | reverse complement strand
TTCTCACACCACATTTTCTCTTTAAACTTAGAAATAACAATATTTTTAATTTTATTAATATTTTGCAATGCAACATTTTCGTCAATTTCCCAATGGTTTAACCAGGCCTTGGTATCTTTATACCAACCTCGCTTGAGCCTTAGGTGGTTTTGGATGGAATTTAAAGCTAGATTATGAAGTCTATGGTCTCCCATGTTATTGATTTTGTGCTTGTACAACAGGAACCTAGTCATAGCTAGGCTCTCGATAGGGGGAAAACCCACTTCTATAAGGAGAATATGATATGGTGTATTGCTTTTAATTTTGAGGTTATATGTTATAAAATACTTATTGATTTGCTCAATCTTTCTCCAGTATTCTCTAGAGATGTTGCAACCCCAAATGTCACATCCATACAAGATCACATGAGTGACTAAAGTTTCAAAGAGGAGCTTCTTTTTATCCCACACCACAAGGTTTGTTGCTTTACGATTATTTTCAAGACCAAAATAAGCTTTCCACCCTCCATTAATCCTTTTCTGAGTGCTATAGTTCCAACTGAGTTTGTGATGAATATCAATTCCTAGGTATTTGTAATAGGACACCTGCTCCAAGTTGCTATTGTCATACACAAAATTAGCGTAAGTGACCTTCTTGGATTTGATAATCTTAACTTTTGTTTTGTCAATGTTAACATTCATACCCATGGTATAGAAAAAATCCTTAAGAAGTATTAGTTGCTTATCAAGATCAGATGAACACCTTACTAGAAGAACAATATCGTCACCATAGAGAAGAAGGATGATGACTATTACAGCTAAAATCATGCCAGCACAACCTGCTTCCTCTAAACAACCTTCTAGCTTATCAATGTAGATTCCGGATAGGGTAGGGGAGAGGGGGAAACCTTGTTTAAATATGATATTACACTTAATATCTTTCGACCATTCCTCGTTGCTCTTAAAATTGGCAATGACATTCTCATATAACCTTATTATGACAGCTCTCAACTCGAAAGGAACCTTTGCCACTTCTAATCTATTCCATAGGTTATTTCTAGGTACCATTTCGAAAGCCTTTCTAAAGTCCACAAAGCAACAAAAGAGATTAGATTTATCATTATGGCATTCCTTCACAATGATCCTAAGCGTAATGAGGTGGTCCGTTGTTGAGTGGTGCCTTCTAAAACCTGTTTGGCATTTATCCCTCTTACCTTCACTTTCAAGCCATATGCTAAGCTTCTTTTCCAAAATAATACCATATAACTTGGCTAAGAGAGGGATAATCATAATTGTCTGATAATTAGAGGGGTTATTTGTATCCCCACTTTTAAAAATAGGGATAATGAGGCTCTGAGTCCATGGTTTAGGGAACCCTTTCTTGACTGCTTGATTAAATAGCTTGTGGATGTGAGGAATGAGGACACGACCTCCAATTTTTATATATATACAACCTTTTGGGAATGAAATCTAATTAGTTATAGATTTGTTTAAAGAATGTGTATTATTAATCCATAAATAAAAGGTAAACCATGCAATAAGTTCTTGAAATGTTCTTTGTACATATATTTAGAGAAAGTAAGTTGTTAAATATAGACTTCTATAATCTTTACTTGGATAGTTTAAGAGAAAAGAATGTGAACTATTAGTCCAAAATTAAAAATGTAAGCCATGCAATTAGTTCTGGAAATGTTCTTTGTAAAGAGATTTAGAAGGAAAAAAAAAGCAAGTTTCAGCCAATGAGCTGCACAATTGTAATTTCCTGGTAAAAAATAATAAGATTAGCAAATTTTGGTGGATGTAGCCCCAAGTTGGGGTGAACCACGTATATGGTGTCCATCTCTTTTGTGTCCATTTCTTTTGTATTTTATGTGTTTTATTTTTGTGAAGTCACCCAAGTTAATGCTTTGTAATTCTTACATGTTAATTAAGAACACTCATTTCCATACTTGTACATAATAAATAAACTATGGATTCTGTTAAGGATTTACTTACATGAAGAATACAATTATTATGTTATAAAAGAAACTAAGGTAAAAGTGTTGTGTTATCATGAATGAATGATTGATCATATGTACAAGCTCTTCTTAGTAAGACCATGGAAGGATCCTTTACAACAAGCATACATTTATTTTCCCATGTAGGAATTTAAGAATTGATGGGAAATACTCTTAATTGGACATCATTTGCTTTCCTTTCAATGTATGCAAGTTGCAATTCATCATTTACATGGTCTTTTCCTAGAAGTTGCGGAGGTCCGGAACTAGGGGTGAAGAGTTTCGATTTTCACGTCTAAATAAATCTTTGCACTCCATATAAATTCATTTGTACAGTTTCTGAGATTACCACAATTCAATTGTAGAGTTTTCCATTCCAATTGGGAAAGTGTAAGGTAAAATATGATTTTATTGGTTTTGATACTTATCTAAAAAAGTAATATTGATTACATAGAGAGGGAGAGATGTTTTACAATGGATTATGAGGAACATGTTGTAAAGTTTAAAAGTTGTGTAATGTGATGTACCATAAGGTTTATATTAAAATGAAATAAAAGTGTATAGGGTTAAACAAAATTATATTGATTTCATCTTAAATTGGATATATCAAGTATCAAAGGAATTGAATATTATATCTTGAAGTGTAATTTTTTTCTTAATGTGCAAAAAATTTCACAATGCATATCATTAAAATAATTAAAGTTTCTGATTGATGAATAAGTTTAAATTATTTAATATAATTTTTAATGAATTGAATGAAAATTAATATTACATAAACAAATTTTAAATAAATATTTTTATTTTAACTGTTTTAATATTTTTTAGATTATAAAAAAATCAATGTGTAACTTGAAACTTAAGCATTAAGGAAGAATTACTTGGTTTCATTATACTAACTAATAATAATGCATAAACCAGTTTGAACCCACTTAAAATTTTCATTTATAATGGATACCCACAAAAATTGTATAGATTTTATGGATAAATAATTTTAATGAATATTGCCACATCTTAAATTAATTTTGTCTTGATTGATTTATATCAAAATATATTAGTAAAAAAATAAAGTTTTATCAATATTGTAAAGTTTGATCACAATGAAAAAAAAATAGAAAACAAACAATATTCAGCGTTGCAATGTTGTAAAGAAGATCTAAGAAACAAACGCCCACATACATACTTGTGAACAAATAAGACAAATGATGTAAACACCAGTACCAAAATCCATAAGCTGCCAAAGGTTCAAAACCTCATATGCCCATCTAGGCCTGGAATTTGATGTTCCACAAAACGTTTTTTTCATTTTTACACATATTTGACATGTAACATTTTTATAAACACGTCAACATTAACAGGTAAAAAAATATTTGAAACGTCAATTTGACGTTTATGAATTTAGATCACCTGTGGAGATTTTTAACACCTATGTTAACTACTAAAACTTAGCTAACAATCATTGGTCATTGTGCTGGGTCAGCTCTTGGGCTGTGTCACGTCCCCATGCCTCCAACCTACGAAGAGGATGCAACCCATGGACTAACCATCCGGGTGTTAGGAACCCATGTCAATCCTTCTCTTTACCGTGTTAGTATATTGTTGTTGGACGCATATGCTTTGTAAGTCGTTCCATAGTAATTGTTGATCCATAGTTTGTGTTATTGTTGTTGGGCGCATATGCTTTGTAAGCCGCCTGTAGTATTTGTTGATCCATAGTTTATATTGTCCCATGGTTTTGACCCATAGTATTGGCGCCTATCTTTAGTATAAGTGTGTGTGAGGCCAAGGAAGACACCGTGAAGTTATTTTGTATTGAGCTTGCTCAAAGGAGGTTGCCCCTCGAAGTGGCCTGTGATTAATATAAAGTGATTTTGAGTTCTGCTGCTATATAGTGTATTTTGATTACTTGTTTGCTGCAGGGTCCTCACATCTGGTATCAGAGTGCTTTCTTGGGCTCGTTGGGTGAAATTTCTGTCCAATTTTTTTTCGCTTCTGTTGCAGGTTCAGATCTGGGAATAATCCCTATCTGCTTAACTGTGGGAAGTACTTGGGCATAATCCCTAAAACGCATTGTGAGGAGTACCACAGGAACCCCGAAGTAGCTGGCCCATTGAGAGGACCTGCCAGCGAAAAGGGAAACGACCCCTACCTGATTGACTAGTTCCCACCCGCGAGGTAAACCAAGAGCTGTCGTTTATGGCCAAGTGGTTATCAATTTTACCTGAGCCATGGAGTGAGGGGTACTGCCCCAATACGCAAGCCGTCAGACAGCATTGGTGGCCGAGTGAATCCCTTGAACCAATAGGAAGCCGCACATACCTGGGGTCCATATCTATTTTCAGTTGCACAATCATAGATTTCCTCTGTCCAGAACTATTGCTGGTCAGTTCTGCACTGTTGTAGATCCATTTGTTGCCGATCACTTTTGTACCGTTGCAGATTCCACTATTTTCGATCACTTTCGTGCCGTTGCAAATCTCTTCCTGAAAAAAAAGAGTATAAAATTCTGTTTTTCAGCCATATCTCCTTGGTTTCAACTCTGTTTTCCCTGAAAATTTATTGACACCTCTGCAATTCCATTCTGCATATTTCATTCCTGAAGACCATATCCCAAATTCCACTTCCCAAAACCTGAAATCCCACATTTGTCTATTTTTAGGGTTTGCAATAACTCCTTCGATTTTCACCCAAACGCCTTCAAATTTTGCCACCGTATTCCTTTCCTCATTCTGCTTCTTTGTCCCTCTCTACCAAATTTTCTCAGTCTTTCACCCCGCTCCTAAAATCCCCATTTTTTTGCTTCCCTATCCTTTCGACAGTGTCCAAAACTTACTCAAACCCAAATTACCCTTCCGATTTTTTCCCAAATCCAGATTTTCCTCTATTGAAATAGTTTCTGTTTTTGTTTTTCCCCCCACTTCCCCACAAAAAAAAAACTCCTGGTTATGGTTGTCACCCGCACAGGAGAAAAAACCATGGAGGAAGCACTTGCAACCATCCAAGCCAAACTTCAGGAACTGGATGAAAAATTTCTCGGTCTCCATCTTGAGCATTCAACTATGAACGCCAGACGACATTCCAAGTCTTCATCAAACAATGGGTTCTCTTCTTCCAGCAATTTTCACGGTCTGAAGCTAGATTTTCCTCGCTTCAATGGTACTGATACGACTGGATGGATCTATCGTGCAGAACAATATTTCAGTCTTCATAATACTTTTGATGTCCACCAAGTTCCACTTGCGTCCTTTCATTTGGAATAGGAAGCTCTTCAATGGTATCGTTGGTACATCAAGGCTCATGAAGAGCCAAAATGGCCTGATTTTTGCCAGCTCCTTTTGCAACAATTTGGTCCTAGTGCTTTTGATGACTTCACAGGAGCTCTCACTAAACTTCGCCAAATTGGCACTATGAAAGAGTATCAAACTAAATTTGAGAAACTAGCTAATCACACTGAAGGATTACCTGATGACTTCTACCGGAGTTGTTTTATCAGTGGTATAAAGGATGCAATTCGCTCTGAGGTCAAAATGTTCAATCCCAACACAATGATGGAAGCCCTGGGGTTGGCTAAGTTGGCAGAAGACAAGATGGTAGCCCAACAGCGCTCCAAATCCTCTTTTGTTCCCTTCCGAAATATGGGTTCTCAACGACCTCCCATTCCACCAGCTCCTCGCTCACCTCCAATCAAGCATTTGTCTGAAACAGAGATGCAGGCACACAGAGAAAAAGGGCTTTGTTATAATTGTGATGAGAAATTCAGTCGAGGACATCGATGTGTTCAACAAAAGCTCTATCTCTTGGATGTGGATTCTCCACCTGCCTCTGAAATTGGTGAAGAAGCTTCCGATATAATGGATTCGCTGGTTGACACTCAAGAGCCGCCTACTGACCCTCCATCTCAGGATGACCAGCCCGAGATATCCCTCCATGCTTTAGCTGGAGTCACTGCCCCCCAAACAATGCGGGTATGCAGTTACTTCAAGAAGCTTCCTCTTACAATACTCATTGATTTTGGCAGCACTCATAATTTCATTGACCCTCGGATCGCCAAACAAGCTGATTGTTTTATCCATCCTTGCTCCAACTTTGAAGTCATGGTTGCCAATGGGGGCACCTTACCTTACAAATGGAAGTGTCATAATGTGCGTATCTCTATGGGAGATTATAACCTCCACTCTGACATGTTTGCTTTGACCTTAGGCAAATGTGATGTGGTTTTGGGTGCCCAATGGTTGCGCACACTTGGCCCCATATTATGGGATTTTGCTAAACTTTGGATGCAGTTCTCCCCCGATGGACACAAACACACATTGAAAGGATTACAACCAGGGTCTCTTAGCATCATCAGTTCACATCGCATGGAAAAACTCCTTAAGAAGAGTTCCCATGGTGTCATCTCTTAGCTCCATTCCATTCAAATGCAACCATCAATGCCCCCCACTACTCCTTTGGATCTCCAACAAATTCTGGATCACTATACAGGTGTTTTTGTTGAAACAGTAGGACTTCCACCTTCACGACCAGAGGACCATCGTATTCAGCTCCTTCCTGACAGCATTCCTCCCAACATCAGGCCCTATCGCTACCCATTTCACCAAAAAGCAGAGATTGAACTCCTCATTAGGGATTTATTGCAGCAAGGTATTATTTGCCCAAGCACAAGTTCCTTTTCTTCACCCGTTCTTCTTGTCTGCAAAAAAGATGGTTCATGGCGTCTCTGCATTGACTTCCGAGCACTTAATCACCTCACCATCAAGGATAAGTTTCCAATTCTTGTTGTTGATGAGCTTCTTGATGAGCTTCATGGTGCTCAATTTTTCTCCAAGTTGGATCTTCGCTCAGGGTATCATCAAATTCGGGTTCATGAGGATGATATCCTTAAAACAGCTTTCCGCACACATGATGGCCACTATGAGTTTTTGGTCATTCCCTTTGGTCTCACTAATGCTCCTTCCACATTCTAGGCCTTGATGAATAAAATATTCTAATCCTATTTGCAGAAATTCATTTTGGTATTTTTTTATGATATCCTCATCTACAGTAAAACATGGGCTGAACATCTCTAGCATCTGGCTCTTGTAATGCAACTTTTCTCTGATCATCATCTCCATGCCAAAAAGTCTAAATGTGTTTTTGACCAAAAGGAATTTGAGTATCTCGGTTTATCTTAGCACAAGGGGTTCGTGTGGATCCTGCCAAAATCACTGCCATGAACAATTGGCCGCCTCCTAAGACACTCAAGAGCCTTCGTGGTTTTTTGGGGTTGACTGGCTACTACCGCAAGTTTGTCAAGGATTATGGGAAGATTGCAGCTCCATTAACTGCTCTGTTGAAAAAGGATGCTTTTACATGGACACATATTACTGAGTGTGCATTTGAAAAGCTGAAACAAGCTATGTGTACTACACCTGTTCTAGCTATGCCCGATTTTTCCAAGCCCTTCACTATTGAGAGTGATGCTTGCGGAAATGGACTTGGTGTTGTTCTCCTTCAAGATGAACACCCCATTGCGTTCACCAGCAAAGCCCTTTCCGGTAAGAATTTAGCTACCTCTACATATGAGAAGGAAATGATAGCTATTTTGCATGCAGTACAAAAGTCGTGACCCTGCCTCTTAGGGAATCATTTATGCATCAATACTGATCACCAGAGTCTGAAATATTTCCTAGAACAGTGGGTATCCTCCCATGTACAACAGAAATGGGTTAGAAAACTCATGGGTTATGGCTATGAGATCACTTATAAGAAGGGTAAGGACAATATTGTGGTGGATACCCTTTCTCGCACATTTGATGACCAAGGTTCTCTTTCCACTATTTCTATGCCTGTTCCAAATTGGTTGCAATCGGTTCAATAGGGTTATGTCAATGACTCTTCATTATCTCACATCATCCAATGCTTGGACAACAACCCTTCTGTTGTCCCACATTACTCTTGGGATGGTGCTTCACTGAGATACAAGGGTCGTCTGGTGCTTCCCCAAAACATAGCTCTTTAACAAGCTATCTTCTATGAAATCCATGCTTCTACGTCAACTGGGCACTCTGGTTTTCTCAAAACGTATGAACGGGCCTGGCGCAACTTCTTTTGGCAGTGCATGAAATAGACAATTCAACAGATGGTGGCTGAATGTGATACCCGCCAGCGCAATAAGGGTGAAACAACACCCCTTCCGGGATTGCTCGAGCACTTGCCCATACCTACCCGGATATGGACAAATATTTCTATGGATTTCATTGAAGGGCTACCTAAATCTAGAGGGAAGACTGTGATTTTAGTTGTGGTTGATCACCTCTCCAAATATAGTCATTTTTGTGCTCTCAGCCATCCCTATACAGCCTCTTCCATTGCTCAAATTTTCCTGGACCAGATCTTTCGTCTTCATGGAATGCCTTCTTCCATTGTCTCGGATAGTGATGCGACTTTCACCAGTCATTTTTGGATAGAACTCTTTCACCACACTGGCACCAAACTGAAGATGAGTTCAGGTTATCACCCCCAAACGGATGGTCAGACTGAAATTATCAATAAATGCTTGGAAACTTATCTTCGTTGCTTCTCCTCTGAGCAACAACATCAGTGGGCAAAGTGGATCCCTCTCGCTGAATGGTGGTACAATACCTTTTACCACACTGCCTCTAAAATGACTCCATATGAAGCAGTTTATGGTCAGGCACCTCCAGTTCTTCTTCCTTACACCCCCAGCAGTTCTCCAGTTCAGGCAGCTGACGCGGTCCTTCGAAACCACGATGAGGTTCTTTGCATTTTGTGTGACAACCTTCACATGGCAAGAAATCGCATGAATCAACAAGCTGATCAGCACCGTTCTGAGCGCACTTTTGAATCTGGTGATATGGGTTTTCTTCGTCTCTAGCCTTACAAGCAATCCTCACTAAAACTCAAAGGGCATCATAAGCTCGCTCCAAAGTTCTATGGGCCATATAGGATTCTTCAGAAGATTGGGTCTGTTGCTTATAAATTGGAACTTCCGTCTTCTTCCCGCATTCATCCAGTATTTCATGTCTCTTGTCTGAAGAAAGTTCTTGGCACCAACATCAAAGGCCAACTATTTTACCAGAACTAGATAATGAAGGATCCATCTTTTTGGAGCCGAAGGCTGTCCTCAATAAGCTCACTCATCAGCATCGCTCTCACTCTATCACAGAGGTCTTAATTCAATGGCACGACATGCAGCCCAAGGATGCTACGTGGGAACCACTCCTTCAGATTCAGTGACAATTTCCACATCTAAAGCTTTGAGGACAAAACTTTTTCTAAGGGGGAGGGGATGTTAGGAACCCATGTCAATCCTTCTCTTTACCGTGTTAGTATATTGTTGTTGGACGCATATGCTTTGTAAGTCGTCCCATAGTAATTTTTGATCCATAGTTTGTGTTATTGTTGTTGGGCGCATATGCTTTGTAAGCCGCCTGTAGTTTTTGTTGATCCATAGTTTATATTGGCCCATGGTTTTGACCCATAGTATTGGCGCCTATTTTTAGTATATAAGTGTGTGTGAGGCCAAGGAAGGCACCGTGAAGTTATTTTGTATTGAGCTTGCTCATAGGAGGTTGCCCCCTCGAAGTGGCCTGCGATTAATATAAAAGTGATTTTGAGTTCTGCTGCTATATCGTGTATTTTGATTACTTGTTTGCTGCAGGGTCCTCACACCGGGCTAAGAGCCCATGAACATGTACATGAATAAAATTGCATAAACAGAGTGCTGCAGGGAAATGCATTACAGTAAAACATGCACAAATGCTATTGTTTACCATACACATCTATCGTTATTTATCATGCACATCGGAATCAACATGCATTCACACAAGCATTCATTTGACATGTTCATCATTTTCATTAGCAGAATTTATGGTTGCAGAAGTAAGAATGGACAAGATCACTTATCTTATGAAGAAGTCGATCCGCAACCAGCTACGTCCCTACAATGTTCCACCCAACCATAGGCCAGCCTGCTCCTTAATCTATCAGCAGCACTGCCACCCCCGAGCTGGGCATAATTCTCCAAGGAATAAGGGAACTAGCAGGATTACACATAGCCAAGGACATACAAAACACAGTCAAGCCAACACAATTGGGTTTATCAGGCCACCAAGGAGTTGGGAAAAGCTCAATGCTAAGCTGATGAGCTCGTTACAGAGCCAAGAACACCTACACCAGAACTAGCCTGACCTCTAAGACACCCACACACACCCAACACAAGGAATCAGTCCCTTCTCTGCTACATAGTCCCTCAAGCCCTGCATTCCCTTCCAGTGCTATTCAAGGGTGATGGAGAAGAAGGCCAGCCCTACAGCTCTGTTTTTGTGGTTTCTAGCCACCAGGTTTATCAAGCAACCCAAGCCCCCATCCCTGCTCCCAACACAGTCTGAAGACCAACCATTGCACACATGCAAGCAATCAACTGATATAGCTTAAGATAGGGAAGAATAATTCTGAGTCATTCTTGTCCATATCATGGCCAAAATGACTCTCAAGCAATTTACAACAGTCCCCAAAATGTAAGGAAGACTGCAGCCACCACAGCCAATAATGTGGGGAAAATCAACGACCCAATCTAAACAGAAAAGTCACCAAGGGACTTACACAGTCCAAGGATGGAAAGGCAACCAAGTTCACAGCATGGGGAAGACCACAGCCCCAAAGCTTATCAGTGAGCATAGCTCACAACAGGGGAAAACAACAGCTCGCCCTTTGGCAACGAAGTCACCGGTAAAACATTCATAAACCACGCTGAGGAAGAGAAAAGTACAGATTCCAACCTGTGTGTGAGGACAGCGAACAGAAAAATGGTTCATGCACGAAGATGAACACCTCCCAGCTTGTGCATGGATGAACAGACTATAGAGAGGATGTGAATTAGACGTGCGTGAGTGTCCAGCACAGGCGTGGAGGGGAGAATGTGTCCGCGGGAGTGAAACCAGGTAAATCCTGAGTGTCGAGGTGAACAGACAATCGTGAGGCCTGCGTAGTGGAGAGTGCGTGAAGGTTTCTCTTGCCATTGCAAAGTCAACCGCTATGGTGGAGTGTGCGTGTGGGTGAGGATTGACAGTCCTGCCACCCCACTCCCAAAACCATAATTGCCTCAACCACCAGCAGCAATTCTCAATGGAGGTGGTTGGGTAAACAAAGAAAGGTGACACATGGATTTTTGCCCCATTGGCCAAGGTTTGACAATTTCCCCCACATCCTTATCCTTGTGAAAATCATGCCCCTTTCTCATTTTAGTTGTTGCGATCGTAGCTGGCTGGGTTCATTTAATTAATTATAGCTACATATTTACATGATGACAAACATAATATATGCCGCATGCCTCGATATACCATCAGTGACAAGTTTAAATCCAAAACATAGCATAACCATTCAATGGCGGGGCCTTGGCCTTTAGCTCCATGCCGTGCTCATTTACAATTTATACATCATATACATTTAATGCAACAGGTTCAAAACCGGGGTGTTACATTCCCCTCCCCCTTTAATAGCACTGTCCTTAGTGCTTACAAAATTGAACAAAATGCTACACTGGCATCGCCTTAGTGTTCTGCAAAATTGAACAAAAATGGATGTGCCAATCACATGGCATCTTCCAGCTCCCATGTAGCCTCTTCAGGTCCGTAGTGCTCCCATTGCACCTTTACCTGACCTATGGCTCGGTTCTGGAGCATTATGACCTTCCTATCGAGGATGCGCATTGGCTCGATTCGGAACTCTCCCTCAAGTTCCGCCTGAATCACATCCAAATTTATCACATGGTTAGGATCATGTACGTATCTCTTAAGCAAAGAAACATGAAAAACTTTATGAGCTCTAGTGCTAGCAGGAGATGCAAGTGTATATGAAACTGGCCCTATTTTTTCAAGCACTTCAAATGGCCCACAATATCTTGGTGACAGCTTGGCACAACTTCCAAGCTTCAAGGAACTCTTCCTTGCCCTCACTCTGAGGTAAACATGATCCCCAACACTGAAATCCCTTTTCACCCTATGCTTATATGCATAGCTTTTCTATCTGTCTTGTGCTACTTTCAGCTTCTACCTGATCTTTACGACTTCTTTCTCCATCTCCTTGAGCAATTCCGGTCCAAGCACAATCCTGTTCACTGGATTATCCCAAGTCACTAGGGTTCTACACCTTCTTCCATACAAAGCTTCATATGGACTCATCCCTAAGGATGCCTGGTGTCCATTGTTATAAGAAAACTCTACCAAGTGCAAGTAATCTTCCCACTTGGTGGGTTTGTCCATTACGTACATGCGAAGCATATCTTCAAGCACTTGATTGACTCTCTCTGTCTAACCATCTGTCTGAGGATGGTATGCAGTGCTGAAGTTTAGCTTTGTCCCCAAATCTGCAAACAATCCCTTCCAAAAGTTGGAAGTGAACTTGACATCCCTGTCAGAGACTATCTTCTTCGGCAACCTATGCAATTTGAATATCTCCTTCATGAAGATATTTTCAATGTCATCCATCTAATGCGTAGACTTAACTGGTATAAAATGTGCTGCCTTAGTCAACTTGTCTACTACAACCATGATAGAATCATGTTTCCTCCAAGTCATTGGCAACCCTGTAATAAAATCCATGGAAATAACTTCCCATTTCCATTCCGGAACTGGAAAAGGCTGTAACAGACCTGCTGGGTGTTGATGTTCAACCTTCACCTATTGACATTTCATACACCTTGAAATGTATTCAGCCATATCCCTTTTCATTCCTGGCCAAAAGTACTGCCTCCTAGCTGTAGTAATTGTCTTCTGATATCCTGGGTGACCAGAATACAGAGCTTGATGGATTTCATCCATAACAACTCTCCTCAAATTGGCTACTTCTGGGATATAAATTATACCTTTATAAGTGAGAAGCCCATCTTCTTCCAAGTTATATCCCTCATACCTCTTCTCAAGACTTTGCTGCTGCAACTTGTCTTTTACCTGCTCATACAATTCATCTCCAGCAACATGACTAACAATCTGTTGTCTCAAATCCGATTAGCAAATACTAAGAGATGCCACATGCATTTCCTGCATCTTCCTGCTAAGTGCATCAGCTACCTTATTTTCCTTCCCTTTTATGTGCTTGATTTCAAAATCAAACTCACATAAAAACTCCAGCCATCTCGCTTTCCTAGCAGTCAAGGTAGGCTGATCAAATAGATACTTTAGTCCACAATGATCTGTTTTGAGCTCAAATATCTTTCCCATCAAGTAATGTCTCCACATCTTGAGAGCATGTACTATGGCTGCAAGCTCTAGATCATGAGTGGCATAGTTCTTCTCATGCTCCTTCAACTTTCTCGACTCATAACATATCACGTGGTTGTCCTGCATAAGGACTCCTCCAAGCCCTTGTCCACATGCATCAGTACATACCACAAAATCTTCCTCTGGATCTGCAACCTTCAATACTGGTGCACTAGTGAGAAGGCTCTTCAACCACTGGAAGCTTTCCTCACACCTCGATGTCCATTCGAACTTCATCCCCTTCTTTTGCAAAGAAGTGATAGCATGTGCAACTTTGGAGAATCCCTCAATGAATCTCCTATAGTATCCTGCAAGTCCCATAAAAGATCTCACATCTATCACATTTCTTAGAGCAGGCCAATTCATAATGGCTTCAATCTTTTCAGGGTCCATAGATATACCCTCCTCTGAGATAATGTGACCCAAATACTGAATTCTATCCCTATAGAAGTCACACTTGCTCAGTTTTGCATATAATTGATGCTCCCTGAGCAATTTCAATGTCAATCTCAAATGGTGTTCATGCTCCACCTCATTCCTAGAATAAACAAGAATGTCATCTAGGAAAACAAGAACAAACTTTTCCAAATACCTACTGAAGACACTATTCATAAGGCACATAAACGTAGCTGGTGCATTCGTGAGACCAAATGGTACCACTACAAACTCATAATGCCCATACCTTGTCCTAAAGGCTGTCTTATGAATGTCTTCATCCTTGATTCTAACCTGATGGTAACCAGACCTCAAGTCAATCTTGGAAAATACCTTTGCTCCTCTCATTTGATCAAAGAGGTCATCAATCCTAGGCAAAGGATATTTATTCTTTACATTAACCTTGTTCAATTGTCTGTAATCAATACACAACCTGAGTGTACCATCTTTCTTCTTTACAAACAGAACCGGCGCTCCCCAAGGAGACACACTCTGCCGGATATACTTCTTGTCCAACAACTCTTGCAATTGCATCTTCAATTCTAGCATCTCTGGTGTACTCATCCTATAGGGTGTCTTGGACACTGGTGCTGCTCCTGGCACAAGTTCAATTGTGAAATCAATGTCTCGCCTTGGAGGAAGCCCTGGAATCTCATCAGGAAACACATCCCTGAATTCCTGTAACACTTGATAGTCCTCCAACCTTAGAGTTTCATCTCTTGTTTCCTCCAAAATCTAAGCTGCATACAACTGGCAACCCCTCCTACAGAACTTCTTTAACTGCATTGCTGAAACCTGCCTCACTGAAATTACCTTTGGAATGCCTTTCACAACTACTAGGTTCCCTTCTTCATTCATGCATTCAAAAGTCTTATTGTAACAGTCAAGCTTCACCCTATGAGCTTCTAACCAATCCATTCCAATGAGAACATCATAGGAACCAAGCGGTAGAACATTCAAATCTACACAAGTGACCAATCCATTCATGACCAATGGAAATTTCTCTACCACTTCACTGACCTTTCTCTTAGTTCCAGTGGCTAGCTATACTAACCAAGACTTCCTATGCTTTACCTTCTTAAAAGCACCAATATTCACTACTCTAGGAATAATGTAACTGTGAGTAGAAACAGGGTCAATCAAAATAGAAACAGATTGCTCAACAATATTACCTGCTACTTCAACTACGGTTGACTGGTGATCTGCTTGGCGGTCCTCCAGTGCTGCATAGATCCTAGGAACTACCCTTGCTACTTGACCCACTGTTTCTGCTTCTTGAACATTATAAACTGGCCTTGCACTCTCATTCTCGAGTGGACAATTCCTACGCATGTGGGGTCCCCCACGTTTCCAACATTGAAGTGGCCCTCTATTCTGATGTGGATCTTTAGGCTTTTCTCTTGTCACTCCAACCGGCTTACTCGCAGCTTGGGATGGCTACTTCTGCTAATTCCTGAAGTTAGGAGGTTTAAAACCTTTCTTTCTTTGGTCAAACTTCTCATTCTTCTTGTTCTTCCATGTCTTATGGTAATCCGGCTTACCTTTGCTTTGCTCATAGCAATACTTAGCCTTCCTTATTGCTTCTTCAAGAGTTCTAGGTTCATAAAACTCAATCCTATCTTTGTAAAACTGAGGTAATCCACTCAGAAAATGCTGGACCTTCACTTTTTCATCTCTGATGTACCAGACATACCTCAATAGATCCAAAAACTTATTTGCATACTCTTCCATGGTCTGCTGTCCCAATATCAGCTCATGGAACTCCTTAATCTCATCATCATAATACTTGTCAGAGAGGTATTTCTGCTTGAAATACTTCTTGAACTGTTTCCACTTAAGTCTGCTTTCACTGATCCTCTTTACTTTCTTGAAGTGTTCCCACCAAATGGATGCCCTCCCACTCAAATTGAATATGGAAACTCTTGCCTTCATATTTCCTGAATAATCATGCACTTGAAAGTACTTCTTTATTCCAAGAAGCCAAGCTTCAGCCTCCTATCCTGCCTTTATCTCACCATCAAATGTAGGAGGTTTAACTTTCTTGAATTCATCTCGAGAGTGATCCTTATGGTGTCTCCTTCTTTTTATTTTTCGAGAAGAAGAGCTTGAATCCCCGCTGGATTCTTTAGAATCAGATGACCCACTAGAAGTCCTTCTCCTTCTCCTAGTACTGCTCTTACTACCTTCTGGTCTTGCTGTATCCCGTCCAGAGTCTATCTTCCTATGTAAGTCTGTCAAAATCTGCAACATAGCAGCATTCAACTATTGCTGCTCTTCCTGGGCTTTAATTAAGCTTCTCATGGTAGCTGCCATGTCTGATGGTGTCTCTTGGAATCTCCTTTCATTAGACTCAATGTCATCATTTATATTACGGACATTTTCTCCCATGGCATCTTCTGCTTGCTCATGAGAATCCCAAGCATCATACCCATCATGGGTTCTCATACTGAACCACCACTTTACTTGTCAAACTGCACTACCTAGAATACTTCCCTGGAAGGTGACTATGACTCTGCAAACGTGTTAGTAACACAACTGTTAGATACATAATTACTAATATAAACCAGCACTACTTACCTTCCCTTGGAAAATTATAAAATTACAAGTTTTCCCAACACTAGATTTTCCCAAATTTCTTTTGTAAATCACTGCCTCTTTTCTCATTTTCAGCCCTGAAAATTCTTTGAAAAACCACTGAAAAACAGTCAAAATATGTTAAGAAATCCCATGGAAAACTTCAATTTTTTTTTTTGTAAAATCGGATCCCATTTCCACTAAACCTTCCACCGAATCGGCTCTCGGAACCACTAACTCCTCCGCCGAATCGGCTCTCAGAACCACTAACTCCTCCGCAAAATCGGCTCTCATTTCACTAAATCTTTCGCTGAATCGGCTCTTAGAACCACTAACTCCTCCACAGAATTGGCTCTTGGAAGCTCTAATTGTTTCAACATTTAGGCTCTCAAAACAACTAACCCTTCTGCTGAATCGGCTGTTGAAACAACTAAATTTTTTCGACGTTCGTCGGCCGTCGGTTCCGTCGGCAATCGGGTCCTCTAACCTTTCGGAATCTCAGTCCTTTGGGAAACTGTAATGGCAGTCGTTCATTCCACTGCGGGCTCCGATGTCCATACTCATCGGTTGTCGGAATCCCTTCCATAGCCGCAACGGTGGAACACGATCTCCAATCTTCTCTAGATCGGCGGCAGAACCCGATCGGCATCGACAGACTTCTTACATCGGAAGACTAGTTCTTTTGGCTTCCACAATGACGGCACACCAAACATTAACCTCTTTCGATCGGCGGTCGTTTACTTAGAAAAACTTCAACTTTCGGCGACGTCGATCCTTCTACATCGGAAGCCTAGTGACTTTGGCTTCCATAACGGTGGCAAGCTAAACCACTATTTCTTCTGATCGGCGCTCTTTACTTGGGACAATTTTAACTTGTGGCATCGGCTGTCTTTCTCATCAGCTGGCGAGTGTCTCTAGCTTCCACAACAGCGGCACACCAAAGACGAACCCCTTCCGACGACCGCCCCTTTACGTATAGAAATTTTTAACTTCTTTCTTGCGGCATCGGTGCTCTTTCCACATCAAAAGGCTAGTGCCTTCCGATTCCACAATGGCGGGCACTCGATCAGCAATTTTCTTCCCCTAGCCGCTTAGTCTTCCTTAGATTTTTTTTTTTTTTTTAACTTTCGGCGTCGACGGTCTTTCTACATCCAAATCCTAGTGCCTTTGGCTTCCACAATGGTAGCACGCCAAACCACTATTTCTTTCGATCGGCACCAAATCGCTTACAAAATTTTTCCTCTTTTCTTCCCAACTGTGCCCCCGTCGGGCAAGATTTCACCTAGCGCTTCCGCTATGTCGGAAGTTCTTTCGCTAGGTCTTCCGCAACGGCGGCTCACGAATCATTAAAATTCTTCCGCCAGTCAACGATTTTCTGCCTTAGAATAATTTTAAACTCTTTTTCTGTCGACGAACGATTCCTTCTGCAGCCGCAACGACGGCTCCTGAGCTTTAACTTATTGATTTGGACTTCTGCAACGGTGGACGCTTGACTCACTAATTACTTCCGCGTCGGAGATCAGATGACTTTTCCGTTGGGTGCGTAGTCGCTTCGCCGTCTTCAACGGCGGACACTCAATCTACTAAATCCTTCCGACGAACTTCGAACTCCTAAGCGATTTTTCTTTCCATGGTCCTCTGTCGGGTGCGCTTCCTTCTAACTCTTCCGCAACGGCAGAAGTCAATTTCGCTAGTGGCCCGACCGCTCAACACTTAGACCATTTTTTTTGAATTTTCCAGTCTAATTTCTACTAGACAGAATGAAATACAACCTCTGTCACTGCATACCTCATGGCTCATGCAGGCCAATGCTGCAACATTAGCTCTAATACCATACTGTCACGTCCCCATGCCTCTGACCGGCGAAGAGGACGTGACCCATGGCGTTAACCATTTGGGCTAAGAGCCAATGAACATGTACATGAATAAAATTGCATAAATAGAGTGCTGCAGGGAAATGCATTACAGTAAAACATGCACAAATGCTATTGTTTATCATACACAGCTATCGGTATTTATCATGCATAGCGGAATCAACATGCATTCACACAAGCATTCATTTGACATGTTCATCATTTTCATTAGCAGAATTTATGGTTGTAGAAGTAAGAATGGACAAGATCACTTATCTTATGAAGAAGTCGATCTGCAACCAGCTATGTCCCTGCAACGTTCCACCCAACCATAGGCCAGCATGCTCCTTAATCTCTCAGCAGCGCTGCCACCCTCGAGCTGGGCATAATTCTCCAAGGAATAAGGGAACTAGCAGGCTTACACATAGCCAAGGACATACAAAACACAGTCAAGAAAACACAGTTGGGTTTATCATGCCACCAAGGAGTTGGGAAAAGCTCAACGCTAAGCTGGTGAGCTCATTACAGAGCCAATAACACCTACACCAGAACTAGCCTGACCTCTAAGACACCCACACACACCCAACACAAGGATTCAGTCCCTTCTTTGCTACACAGTCCCTCAAGCCCTGCATTCCCTTCTAGTACTATTCAGGGGTGATGGAGAAGAAGGCCAGCCCTCTAGCTCTGTCTATGTATTTTCCGGCCACCAGGTTTATCAAGCAACCCAAGCCCCCATCCCTGCTCCCAACACAATCCAAAGACCAACCATTGCACACGTACAAGCAATCAGCTGATACAGCTTAAGACAGGGAAGACGAATTCTAAGTCATTCTTGGCCCTATCATGGCCAAAATGACTCTCAATCAATTTACAATAGTCCCCAAAATGTAAGGAAGACTGCAGCCACCATAGCCAACAACATGGGGAAAATCAACGACCCAATCTGAACAGAGAAATCACCAAGGGACTTACACAGTCCGAGGATGGAAAGGCAACCAAGTTCACAGCGTGGGGAAGACCATAGCCCCGAAGCTTATCAGTGAGCATGGCTCACAATAGTGGAAAACAACAGCTCGCCCTTTGGCAATGAAGTCACCGGTAAAACATTGATAAACCACGCTGAGGAAGAGAAAAGTACAGATTCCAACCTGTGCGTGAGGACAGCAAACAGAAAAATGGTTCATGCACGAAGATGAACATCTCCCAGCTTGTGCATGGATGAACAGACTACAGAGAGGATGCGAAGTAGATGTGCGTGAGTGCCCAGCACAGGCGTGGAGGGGAGAATGTGTCCGCAGGAGTGAAACCAGGTAAATCCTGAGAGTCGAGGTGAACAGACAATCGTGAGGCCTACGTAGTGAAGAGTGCGTGAAGGTTTCTCTTGCCATTGCAAAGTCAACCAATGGTGCAGTGTGCATGTGGGTGAGGACTGACAGTCCTGCCACCCCACTCCCAAAACCATAACTACCTCAACCACCACCAGCAATTCTCAATGGAGGTGGTTGGGTAAACAAATAAAGGTGACACATGGATTTTTGCCCCATTGGCCAAGGTTTGACAATTTTCCCCACATCCTTATCCTTGTGAAAATCATGCCCCTTTCTCATTTTAGTTTTCACGATCGTAGATGGTCGGGTTCATTTAATTAATTATAGCTACATATTTACATGATGACAAACATAATATATGCCGCATGCCTCGATATACCATCGGTGACAAATTTAAATCCAAAACATAGCATAATTGTTCAATGGCGGGGCCTTGGCCTTTAGCTCCACGCCGTGATCATTTACAATTTATACATCATATACATTTAATGCGGTGGGGTCAAAACCGGGGTGTTACGGGCTGCTCTTAATTTTAATCCAGGAACACATAAATGCTAGACTTCTCTATTTCCGTGTATGTGTAAATTTTAAAACTTACTTAATTAGTAAATTTATATATAAATATTTTACTCATATTTATATATAATATAAAAAATATTTTATTCACACTTATATATAATATTAAAAATAAATTGACACTCAGTAAAATTGGTTAAACTATCAAATGATAGGCACTAAAAGCTTAAAACCGTCATTAAAAATTTATTGACAAGCACAAGAAAATTGAATTTTCAGGCCTGTACCCATCCCCTTTTATCTGTAAGTGGTTATCAATATGCATGTGATCTTTTAGATTGGATGTCTTTAGAAATCAAATGGAATGTGTAGTGCACACATAACACATAAATTAAATATCTGGATATAATATCGAGGTTTTGGGAAACGACATGTGATATTTGTCAGATTTGTGCTTGTTACCACAGAATGTTAAAATAATATTTGTGTAATGTTATAAGGTATATGAATTTTTATTTTTATTTTTATTTTTTGTTAATAGTTTTAATAATTATGCCAAAGGCGTTTTCACAATGGAGACGCAGTCTCAAAAGATTCCTTGTCTCCCTGGTCACTAATGTTCTGACACGTGTCTCATTGGCTTAGCGAATGGGGAATCAGCAAGTGTTTTTCAATGGGTAACAGATGATGCCTCCTGCTGACCAAATTGCCACCTGTTACAACTTTTGTTGTGCATGATAGATTGATTGTCCTTACATTTTTTTCATGCACGTATGTTGATCAATTTTGGTTTTTTTTTACTGCACTTCAGTTGGGTCTCTGATTCTGTAATCTCGATTCTGAAACTTCTATCCCGCAGACTATAGGTGTCCTCTGTATTACGACCGGTGCTACGCATGAATGGATTGATGGACTTGATAGATTGATTTCCAGTTGTGCATCCTTCTTCCCAACTAGTGTTTAGCATGTTTTTTTGATAGGTGGCTTGTGCGTTTTCACTAGATTTCTATTTGTTGGCGTAAATGACCGGTCCTGGCATATTTTTTTATGCAGGGTTTCACTTTCCATCACTGTAGTTCATTTCTCTCAATTCGGCATAGCTTCCCACGATTTTGTGAAAGTTATTCCATCAATTTTTGTGGGTTTAGGCTAAGATTTTCTCGATGGATTTTGTGGCTTTAGGATGACAGTTTGTGGGGTCAATTTGGTCATCATTTTGTTTCACTGCTTATTCAATTGATGGAATACACTTTTTCCATGTCCCTTCATCCACATTAATGTTCATCAATGCATTATTGCTCCATTAATGGGCCTACAACTTAATTTCATTCAAACATGGGCCTATATCTTCATTTTGGCTCACCTTATGACGATCTGCAAAATATTTAATATCCACATTTGTTGTTGCACCATCTTTGCTTTGCATATATAAACAAGCCTTCAGAAAACCACTATTTCTTACTGTTTTCCTTTGCTTTGCTTATATTGATTTTGCTTCTCTTCATTTACACTAGACAGTTTTCAACAGAGATTTTCTCTCCTTGTTAAATTTGCAGGTATTCCTTCAGTCTCCTTAATTAAATGTTTTGAATATTCAATGTGATAGAAAAAAAATTTCCTTGCATTTGACCTTACAAACAGGTTCTATTACTGTCTTTAAATTTTCACAATTCTATTTAACTCATGGTATATAGATATATGTCTAAAGAGGTGTTTTAAATGTCAATACAATTATAGGTATCAGTTTTTAGGCTAAATGAAGATGTTGCTTATGAGATGGTGAAACACCCTTGTTCTGTTTTAATTGACTGTGACTCATGCTCTGTTGCAAAAGGACAATGACTTGTATTGGTTATGTGGCTTCATAATGTTGTAATACTCATGCTATTTCAATAAAATGATAGGTATCAGTTTTTAGGGTAAATGAAGCTGTTGCTAATGAGATGGTGAAACACCCTTGCTCTATTTTAATTAACTGTGACTCCTTCTCTGTGGCAAAAGGACGGTGGCTTGTATTGGTTATGTGACTTCATAATGGTGTAATACTCATGCTATGTCAATAAAATGATAGGTATCAGTTTTTTGGCTAAATGAAAATGTTGCTTATGAGACTGTGACTCCTTCTCTATTGCAAAAGGACTGTGACTTGTATTGGTTATGTGGCTTGATAATGTTGTAATACTCATGCTATGTCAATAAAATGATAGGTATCAGTTTTTAGGCTAAATGAAGATGTTGCTTATGAGATGGTGAAACACCCTTAGTCTGTTTTAACTGTCTGTGATTCCTACTCTATTGAAAAAGGATTGTGACTTGTATTGGTTATGTGGCTTCAAAATGGTGTAATACTCATGCTTTTTCAATAAAATCATGATGCACTTGCTTTAGGTAAGGAGCTCAGCCTAAAGCTGCAAGGCCACTATAATAGTGGCTGCTTCCACCTTTCGCATTCCTCTTTCCACAGTGTGGAATGCGGCGATGCATTTTTTTTTAGCTCATTAGGAAAATTCGTTCCCAACTTCCAACTTCTGCCTATGCGGATTCTGGAATTTTCATTTTTCATCAATAATACTTTCTTGCCAACTTCCAATTTCCACTATGCAAATTGCGGAAATCGGAAGTTACATGTTCACAATTAACTTTCCCTGCTATTCAACATCCACTTTCCACTATGCAGACTGCGGAAGCCGGAGAAGTTTATGTCCCTTTTTTAATTTTTCTCATTTATTTCAACTTCTGGTTTATGTACTATGGAATGCAGAAATATGAACTTTGTTTTTTTTCTTTGCAAACTTTCTTTCTTCCACTTTCGAACATATGGAATGCAGAACTTTGATACATTTTTAGTTTAAATATAAGAAACTTTGTCCATGATAATTTGACGAAATTAATTTTTCAACAATATAAAAGTTTTGAAATTAACATTTAGAAAATTTACATTTAGGAAAAGGCTATGCCCGACTTCCACTTTACACCTATGTGGATTCTGGAATTTTCATTTTTTTGTTGCCGACTTCTGCTTTTCATTGTGCGAACCGTAGAAATAGGAAGTTACATGTTCACAATTAACTTTCCATTATTTCCAACTTCCACTTTCCGTCGTGCAGAATGTAGAATCTGAAAAAGTCTTTGTTGTTTTTTCTTTTTTTTTCTCATTTTTCTGAATTTCGGTTTCCACACTGCAAAATGCGGAAATCGGACCTTTGATGTTTTTCTTGGCAAATTTTTGTTTCCCCTTTCTGAAGTACAAAATGTGGAATGCGGAACATTGATATGTTTTTACTTCAAATAAATTTCTTTTCGACTTCCTCTTTCTGATGTGCAGAATGCGGAAGGGAGAAACACCAAACTAAAATGTAACATATAACATATAACATATAAAATTAATGTTTTTTTAAATTTTTCTCATCTTTTCGAATTCCGGTTTCCGCACTGCGGAGTGCGGAAATAGGAACTTTGATGTTTTTGTTCGCAAAAATGTTTTCTTCCACTTTCCGTTTTCCGCTTTCCGAAGTACAAATTGTTGAATGTAGAAATTCGTTACTTTTTTAGTTCAAATATAAGAAACTTTGTCCACGATAATTTGACGAATTTAAATTTTCAACAATATCAAACTTTTGAAATTTACATTTAGGAAATCTATTCCCGAATTTTGCATATGTGGATTCCATAATTTTCATTTCTTTATTTTCAACTTATGCTTTCCGCTGTGCGCAATGCGGAAATCAGAAGTTACATGTTCGCAATTAACTTTTCATGTTGCGGAATGCGGATTTCCATAATTTGCTGAAAACTGAATCATTAACGTATTAACAGAGTTCTCTTTCATTCATTATTTAATATCAATGAACTTACTTTTCATTGTAAAAAAATTAGACATGAGTGATTTATACACAATGAGAATGTTGAACAAGATAAAAAAAATGCCTCAATCATCAATATTTTCATAATACAAGCAAGGTAGCAAACAAGAGATGAAATGACAAAATGTGAAATTGCTCATTCCTTCATATTCCAAACTCTGAAGCACTAGTTACAGGTCAAAATGTTGGATAATCCCCAATAGTGTAGCAACATTAAATTCTTTGTTTAGGCACAGATAGCTTTTGCATCTTTTCTCATATCTGTAATTGGTTACAATCCACTTAGTTGTTTCTCTCGATCAAAATTGCTGTGTTCTCATCCACCAATCCCATGTCACTCCAGAAAATATAGGACGAATGAGGGAGCTATAAAGCCCCTACATCGACAGTAGGATTCCGAACTTATCTTCCCAACTCCTCCCATTTTGGCCTTTGATATCACCATGTTGGGAATTATTTCTTCGGCATCCATGAGAGGGGAAATAACGATGCTCACGGGTCCAGTTTTTATGCACATAAAAACCCATAAATGAGGTCCAAATGATATTTTCCTTAGTAGGAGGCCCTATTTATTGAATAAGTCTCAAGAAATGTTATTATGAGTCTGGGATTCTCATGATGTAGTATATCTATATCTTGGGATTAATGTGATTTGTGTATAAATCCCTCATCTCTTGGAGGTCATGAAAGGTCACTTAATGTACTGAAATATCTTAATGTAATCATAAAGTTGCCCCTTTCTACTATAACGTCTTCATATTAATCGCAGAAGTGACCATCAGCCTCACTTATCATCAGCCTCAAGTGATCTCATGGTGTGTGGACTTGGCATTTGTCACTTCATCGATCCCTTCTTAATGATGGTATCGATATGCCCTTGTTTTGAGTACCATGATTCCATATCATATTGCATATAAAGAGTATACTCATCTTATGTTGCTTAATAATTATAGTGATCACCATTATCAACCATCAAAAACAGCAAATCTTTTGATTCCAGGATGTGATCTATGTCGTCCATTTTCATTTATCTTAAACCTTTATTTCCAGCACCATCATCGGATATATAAATGTTGTTCTTCATAAAATATATAATGACAGTTCAGCAGTGAACTTCTTAAATGAAACAATCCAATGTGATATCAAAATATTACAAAGTTAATATAATAAAAAATGTTATGTTTATGTTATTATTTCGGCTTCTTGAATAAGATTCTTTTTCTCGGCTCTTGTTGATAGTCATCTCACTTGTTATCATGCCTCACCATAAGAGCTCCCGCTTTGTTTCTTCCCCTCTAGGGATTTTAAGGCCAAATCCTATGAGTCTGCCCCTCTGTTTCCAAAAACTGATTGTGGAAAAGAGAAAACGTTATAAACGGGAGATTCTTGAGTCAGTGCAAGCCAACATCTAGAATGCAGAGAGATAGGTGGAGTTGGAAGGAATTTGCTCGCAACCTGAGGAGATAAAAAATGAATTTAGGGATTTACTCCCTGATCCTAGAACCTACAGAGGAAGGCTCTCTTTGTATCAGAAATCCCTGGAGTTGCAATGGTCACAGAAGTTTATCCTAAGAAAAAATTTAGTAGAAAAAGATGAGTACCATGGCAAAATTCTTCTTCAGCGGGAAAAAATCATGCTCATCCTACACAGGATTTTGGACAATCAGGTTGAGTTCGTCGGGAGAGTGGGCATGAAGCTCGAGCCTCATGAATAATTATTTGATTGAACATGTTATTCTTTCAATCTTTGTTTTACTCTTTCTCTGTTTTAAAAACTACTACTGTTAATGGTTAATTTTTATGTTTTCATGGAAGAATGTTTTTTGAGACTTATGAAGAACTCCCAATCATTTTGGTTTAGTCTTTTTTCCTTTCGAGGGAGATTGCCAGTCTGATTTGTGATCCTGCCTTCCCAAAAATGGTAGGGCTTGGTTTTTTCTGTAAATGTCTATTTTTTGGCTATCGATGCTGTTAGGTACATAACTCCCGATTCATCTTATTCCATTGCTAATGGATATATTTATACAATTCATATGTCAGTTGTGATTCAAATTTCGACCAACCTATTCATATTCCTATATGACTATTCACATTCAGATTATATTTACGCTATTTACATATTGTATAATCCCGACGGATTATATTCCAACAATCCCCCCCTTAATCCGAAGGGGTGTTAGTAATCCCGAGCATGTTTCTGAATCTTTCAAACTTTTCTTGTCCAAGCGCTTTGGTGAAGATGTCTACAACTTGATCATTTGTGAAACAATGTCGAATCAAATGATACTTTGTGTTGGTGTGTTTGGTTCAATCATGGAATCTGGGATTCTTAGCCAGCTTGATCGCAGAAGTATTGTCGATCAATAATGGAGTGGAGTTCTCTTTTTTTTCTTGCAAATATTCAAGTATCTTCATGAGCCATACTATTTCTTTCATTGCTTCAGCTGCAGCCACATATTCTGCTTTTGTTGTTGAATCTGCCAGAACTGGCTGTTTGCATGATCTCCATGACACAGCTGCTGATCCAAGACTCATAGTGTATCTAGAAGTTGAAACTCCTGTCTCCTTATCGCCATCAAAATCTGAGTCTGAGTACCCAATAATTTTGAAC
>LPNX011013834.1:8495-37599 GCA_001517045.1 Pseudotsuga menziesii | reverse complement strand
TCATCTACGTACACCACAAGATACACAACAGATCTTCCAACTTTCTTTATAAACAGTGTTGCATCATCAAGATCAAAATGTTCAAAATTTAACTTCAAAAAATGCTCGGTTAATTTTTCATACCATGCGCGAGGCGCTTCTTTTAGGCCATACAAGGATTTGACAAGCTTGCATACCTTTTGTTCTTTTCCTTTCACAACAAAGCCTTCTGGATGAGACATGAAGACATTCTCTTTCGAGTCTCCATTCAAGAAAGCAGTCTTCACATCCATTTGATGAACTTTCCACCCTTTCTGAGCAGCTAAAGAGAGTAAGGTACGAATGGTAGCCCATTTTGCTGTAGGAGAGAAAGTTTCTTCATAGTCAATTCCTTCCTTCTGTGCATAGCCTTTTGCTATAAGCCTCGCTTTGTGTTTGTCAAGTGAGCCATATGATCTGTATTTGTTCTTGTACACCCACTTGTAGCCAATTGGTTTGGTTCCAACTGGAGGGTCAACCTACTTCCAAGTTCCATTCTTCATGAGTGCATCATACTCATTCTGCATGGCTTCTTTCCACTCAACTTGAGTAGAAGCTTCTTCAAAGGAAGTTGGTTCAAAGTTAGTAGATAAATTAAATTCACAATCAAATGATGCATCCATGTCATCACCTGAATTATCTGCTTCTCCTCCATCTTCATGTGTTTTTGAACTTCTCGTTCCCGTCTTTCCAACTTCATCCGGATGGACACTTTCAAGTGTCTTTGTGGCCCATTTAGGAATCTTCCGTGATGGTCCTGGTTGATCAGCTGGTGGTGCTTCATCATTGATTGAGAGTCTTCCAATTCTCTCAATCACATCATCCAATTGAATCTCTTGTTCAGGTGAAGTAGTAGGAACTTCTTCATGCGGGGGAGTTGGTGCTTCATATGTAAATTCCAAAGGTTGATCCAGAATAGGAATCCCCCCTTCAAGGTTTGGAATTTCATATTCATTTTCAGAATATTTCTTTGGATGAGGATATTTTTCCAAATGATCAAGCTGTCTCTCAATGGACTGGTCATTTTTATTAGTTTCAATAAAAAATACATCTCTGGAAATAACAAACTTCTTGTTTACCTCATCATATAGACGGTATGCCTTGGAGTATTCTTCGTACCCCAGGAAAATGCATTTTCTGCTTCGAGAACCAAACTTGTTTCTTTGCTCCTTTGGAATCAAGGCATAACAGGTGGAACCAAAAACTCTGAGATGCCTGACTGAAGGGAGATGGCCAAACCACATTTCATGTGGGGTCTTGTTATCAAGAGCATTTGAGGGACTTCTGTTTCTCAAATAGGTTGCACATTTTACTGCATCACCCAAAAACATTAGTTTTACATTCTCAAAAAACATCATTGAGCGAACCATATTCATTATGGTTCTATTCATTCTTTCTGCTACACTGTTTTGTTGAGGATTGTAGGAAACGATAGTCTGATGTGCAATTCCATGTTGACAAAGATAATCTTCAAAAGCATTTGAAGTGTATTCTTTCCCATTGTCAGTACAAAGTGTACCAATTTTAGATTGTGCTTGTTTTTTTATCAATGCATGAAAGTCCTTGAATGTTTGAAATGCTTCTGATTTTGTCTTTAAACAGTAAATCCATCACATTCTTGAGTAGTCATCAACAAAGGTCATAAAATACTTATTTCCATTGGCAGAAGGAGTTGGCATTGGACCACATAAATCAGAATGCACTAATTCTAATTTCCTACTTGCTCTGAAATTATATTCATGGAATGGCAGCTTACTGTGTTTCCCTAATATACATGCATCACATTTGCTCTTCTCTTTGGGAATGGTGGGAAAACCAAATACACCATTCTTTCTCAACAAATGAAGACTGTTATAATTCAAATGACCAAATATTGCATGCCACAATAAACTTGATGACAAATTACCTTCTCCATGCTGAGAGAGGTAGGCATAGTTCTGAACTCTTGCAGATGAACCATTTAGCTTCAGCAGCTTCCCATCTTCGTATCTAGTCATGATGACTTGGTTGTTAGAGGACTTTCTTATTTCTATGATTCCATCAAACATGTGGATGGAATGGCATCGTTGTCGAATCTCTACCAAGGACAGCAAGCTTCTCTACAACTCTGGAAGATAAAGAACATTCTTCAACAAGAAATCAGGGAATCTAGGCATCTTCAGTCGAATGGTGCCCATTCCCTTTGGTTTAAGACTTGACTTATCTGCAAAGTACACTATGCCATTTATTGTTTCATTAAGTTCTTCAAAATAGTCTTTTCTAAAAGTCATGTGTGATGTTGCACCAGTATCAAGTAGCCAACATTCTGTGTAAGATGAAAGTGAAGTCATTTCATTAATTCCAAGATTACAATGTGCAACAATACAATGAGCAGAATCAGAAGATTTACTAGCATCTTGGTTTTTATTGTCATCTTTCTTCTGGTTATGTCTGTCTTTGATGGAGTCCCATGAAGCCCAACACTGATCTGATTTGTGTCCAGTCTTTCCACAACGCCTGCACTGCAAATATGATCTTTTGCTGGAGTTGTTTCTACCTCCTCTACCTCTGAAGTTTCTTCTTCCTCTGCCTCTCTTGCTGCTTTCTCCTTTGGGGTGATCTTTGGATTGGTCTTTTCTAGCAAGGGAAGCACCAATAATAGATGCCAAAGAGTGCATCTCTAATATGGAAACTATAACTTACAAAATGCTTATTGACAAGATATAGGATACAGGTTTGAGTTCTTGTTCCTTTACAAGTTACAAAATGGATTTTGCAGTTTATTACACAATTCTGCAACCCCGTTTCTCAAAATAATTCAGCAGCTCTGTGTTAATAATTATAGAGTATTGTTTACAAGTACAATTCAAATTATTTTATGAAAAATCACAATAATACATCAATACAAAATATTGCATCAGACTTGTAGAATACTCAAACAATTGAGTTCGTTGCACTTCTAGTAGTTCACACTCTTCAAACAGTCTTCAGTTTGGTTTTCAGTCACAGCAATGGTCTTCAGAAGAAACAGCAACAATATTCTCCTATACTGGTCACAGTTTCGAGCTCAAAGCATAGCTTTAAATCTAAAGGAGAAAACCCAGCACTCCCATACACATACATTCTAACTCAAAGCTTCAATAAAGCAGTCACAGCATATATATGCAACTCCAATACGCAGCAGCATATAAAAAATATACTTAGAGTTTCCAATTAAACTCACAGCTCCAATACGCAGCATGCATAATATAGGGCATAAATTAGGGAAAAAGATAGGTTTTATGCAGTCCCCAACTGTTATATCCAACATAGCAAAAATTGTGCAACTTTTACCTTCACGCAGTTGAAGAAGACAATCTCTCCATTTCAACGTAGCATCAAAAGAGTGCTTTGATACCACTTCAATGCACTAGTGGAGAGAGATACCAGCAACACACTTCACGAGAGTTGAATCTCTCAGGCGACGCTAGCAATACATAGAGGAGGAGGTCGAGCCTTAATCCTTATCTCCTATTCTTCAATGCGACAGTCTTCTCAAGTTCCAATACAGCAGCATTAAAATTAATGATTTCAAATTGCAGGACTTCGTATTCACAGGTCTCCAAATGTTGCTCCATGCAACTATGCATTCATACAGCTTTAGTGATTTTTTTTTAAATGAGACAGCCCCAAATTTCATAATATATCATGATAACACATGCTCCACGTAGTCGGTCTTTACCAACGCATATCACCAATGATATTTACTGGCAAGCTTAACCAACGAGATTCAACACAAAGCATTTGGATTCTTCATACAATAGTCATCAACGATAGCATGATAGCACACAATTGGGATAGTTCCAACACTATTCGCAAGCAAAATCAGTCCAGACTTCAACAGGGCTCCACCACAGGAATGTTAGGACTTCTCCACGTCACAGGAATTAGGGAAGAAATGAGGTTTTATGTACTTCATGGGAAAAACTAGCGTTTTTTTTATTCCAACCAGCAAAAGCAAATTACCATGCAGTAGAGATCATGTAGAGTGGCGCAGTTAATCGAGAGAGTCCACCAGTATACATTCTTACAATTCGCAGCAGCAAAGAGGGTGTTCAGCAGAATTTAAAATAATCACTCTCTCCAATACACAACGAAGCACAATGCAGTCTCCAAGCAATGGATTAGGGTTTACACCTATGAGAAGAGAGCCCAACCCATGCACAATACTCTCAATGGTGAAAGGATAATCGCAGCAATAGAGTGGGAGTGGAAATGAGAACGCTATACTCACTTGCAGAGTGAGACCAAGCCCTCAATCCATAGCACAGGTCAAGGGACTAATGCTAGTATTGAATGCACGCAGGCTAGCAGGACTGGCAGTGAGCAGAAAAATAACACACAAAATTATGGCACTCTGGTTGTAGGAGAAACACAGAGGCAGAATGTAGGTCTAGCAGCCATACTGCCAGGATTGACAAGCATACAGGCAGGAGTTATGGCAGGCACCCGCTCTGATACCACTGTTAGGTAAATAACTACCGATTCATCTTATTCCATTGCTAATGCATATATTTATACAATTCATATGTCAGTTGTGATTCAACTTCCGACCAACCTATTCATATTCCTACATGAATATTCACATTCAGAATATATTTACACTATTTACATATTGTATAATCCCGACAGATTATATTCCAACAGATGCCAATACAAGGACCTGCTAATTTTAAAAAATATATATTTTTATTGAATTCTTCTGGCAAAAATTATAATGTTTTCTGGCTTATATTTATTGATTGACTTTGCAAACAATCACAATCAGATTTGGAGTTTGTCATGTTCCAACTACTTCCAATTCGTTCAAATTTAGATAACTCTAAATCCTTACATCATTTATATCTGTATGAATTTAAAAAGTAAAATCCCAAATCATGAGGTATGTATATCATCAATGGACAGTTTGGAGCCTATCTATGATGATGAAGAATGCAGTTGGTCTCTGGATTAAAGGTTTCGGTCATAAATTTTGTCTTAACATCTTTCTCTAATACATTACATACTTTTTCACAAGGAACCCACTTAGAAAATGCTAAAATTTCACTTTATCATCTGGTATATACCTGACATACCTCAACAGTTCCAAGAATTTGTTTGCATATTCTTCCATGGTCAATTGTCCCAATTTCATCTCATGGATCTCTTTAATCTTATCATCATAGTACCTATCAGAGAGGCACTTCTACTTGAAATACTTCTTGAATTACTTCCACACAATCTTTCTTTCATTGATTTTCTTCACTTGCTTGTGGTGCTCCCACCGTATAGATGCTCTTCCACCTAAGTTGAATATGGCTACTCTTGCCTTCATATTTACAGAGTAGTCTTGGACTTGGAAATACTTTCTCATTCCAAGAAGCCAAGCCACATCTTCTTGACCATATTTTACCTCACCATCAAATGTAGGAGGATTTTCCTTCTTAAATTCCCCATGTGAACTATTTTGGTAATGCCTCTTTCCCTTATTCCTGTGAGATGAGGAGCTTGAACCCCTAATGGATTCTTTAGAGTCAAATGATCCAGTAGAATACTTTTTTCTAGAGATGATGGACCTCTTGTGGGGATTCCTTCTTGCACTATTCCCACTTCTTTCTGGATTTGTTGTCTGATGCCAAGAGTTTATCTTCTTTTGGATGTCTATCAAACTTTGTAGAATGGAAGCATTCAACTGATTTTGTTGTTCTTGAGCTTTAATCATCCTCTCATTGTATTCTCTACAACTTTTCAATCCCATCCTTAGGATTCTCATGGTGGCTGCAGTATCTGAGGGACCATTGGATTCTGTCTCAGCATTCTCAACCCGTATATTCTCCCCCATGGCTTCTGTCTTGAGATCATAGGGAACATGTGCATCATTCCTAGTGTTTATCCTCATGTCCCAACCAAGACCAACTTTTCCAAGTCGCACTAGGTGGAATGCTATGTTTTGATGTAACTATGATTATGCAAAATGTATTCATAAACACAATTGTTACCTGTGCCATAATCTCAAAAATTTATAAATTACCTATCAACTGGTTCGTTGTAGTTTTATTTCTACAAACTATTTATTCCAAACAAAATTTTATGGTTAGCACAATTTTTCCATAATGCGGCAGAACTAGATGTTCCCAAAAGGTGACAGGGTTGAAACCCGTAGCTCTGATACCACTTTGTAATGTACCCTTACACCTGACTGATATTCATAATAATAAAATATTTAGTTTTTCTCCTTTAAACATAGTCATGGGTCACATACATCCTAAATCATTCATTCTAAAGCTCAGATGCTTCTATAACATTCATTCCACCCTTAATAGATTCCTTTCGCAGCTAGAAAAGTCCTTTCCTCCCTTCACAGGCACTTTTCGACTTCCTCCTTCCCCCTTCCACATTCCCCAATGCGGATTGTGGTGGAAGAAACTCCGTAAATCGCTCACTATTATTCTTACCTTCCCGCTTTCTGCCTTCCACCTTCTGCTTTCAGCAGGCGGAACTCAAATTATGACGTAGTGATTGGTTCATTTTCCTCTTTCCACTTTTTGCCTTCCACATTCTGCAGGCAGACTCCAGGAAGTGGAATTCGTAAAACACTTTACCTTCACATTTGGATTTCCGATTTCTGCCTTCCACCATCTGAATTCTGCGGGCGGATTCTAGTGTGTGTAAATCCAAAAATACTTACCTTTATCCTTTGTCTTCCCGCTTTCTAATTTCCACCTTCCACCTTCTACATTCCACAGCCAGATTCCGACGTTTGGAAACACTTAAGTCAGATGCATTCTGACTCTATAACCAAGCTTCTAGCCTCTATAAACTTAAGCAAAATGCATTGGGATCCAAAAGCATCTACAGATGTAAAATGTGTGAAACATAACAACAACAAACTCTACTTGAATCTTTAGCAAGCATTCAACACATTCATAATAATTCTTAAGCAAATACATTGTAGAATTTATATAGAGAATACTTATCTTGAAGATGAATATTTCCTACAACTAGCTATGTCGCTACAACATTCCACCCAACCATAGGCCAATTGTGGTCATCAATATCTCAACTGCCACCCCTGATTTGGGCATGATTTCCACAAGGAACTAGGGAACATCAGGCTCACACATATCCTGAACACATCAAAACAAAGCCAAGCCAACCTTCAGTTGGGTTTATCATACTACTCAGACACACATGGCCAAAATGCACATCAAGACTCATCTAAGCCAACTAAAAATTGGGTTTATCAGGCTGTTTAGTCAAGCCAATCTATGATTGTGTTTATCAGACTTCTAAGGCAATGGAAGGGAAGAATTGCTAAGCTAGTGAGCTCATTCATAGGGATAGGGACACCTCCGCAAGATCTATCTGGTGTGGAATCCACAATACCTACACACCAACACAATGAAGTATCCCCTTCTCTGCTACACAGTCCCTCGAGCCATACCTTCCCTTCCAGTGCTCTTCAGGGTGTGCTGAAGATTAACCAGCCACTCTTATCTTTTGTGAGTTTCCTCTCTTCACTAGGTTTATCAAGCCAATTATGGGCCTCTTCAACTCGTAAGTCTTGCATACTGTCTAGACCCAAACCAGGGTACACATAAGAGAAAATCACAAGGTGACATGAGAAAATAGGGTTCCAGTCTTTAACATAGACAAACAGGGTTCCCAACCACTCTATAATGCAAAAAACCAAGGTTCCATCCAAGGATAGATGAAGGTTCCATCCAAGGACTTCGTTGTATGCACAGATGCATGCAATGAGGGCCTAGGTGGAGTGTTAATGCAAGAAGGTCATGTAATAGCATATGAATCAAGAAAGTTAAAAATAAATGAAAAGAATTATGCTACCTACGATTTAAAGATCATTGTCGTAATACATGCCTTGAAAATGTGGCGCAACCATCTAATCAATAGAAGATTTTTATTAATGTATGATAACATAAGTTTGAAATACTTGTTTGATCAACAAAATCTGAACGCAAGGCAAGCAATATGGTCTGCTTTCCTTAGAGAATATGATTTCGAGATCAAACATATAAAAGGAAAAGAGAATAAGGTGTTTGATTCCTTAAGCATAAATGAAAATATGAATTTAATAGCTGTTGTTCGCATCTATAAAATAGAATTGGACTATAAGTTTGAAGGTGGAGTAAGAATGCATAAAAATTATCAAAATTTAAGAGAAAAAGTTACAGAAAACGAATCTGAAAATATAAAAACAGATTTTTGTTTGGTTGAAAAATATTTAATGTTGTATAAAAACATATTATATGTACCCAATGTACCAGAAATTAAATTGATCTTAAATGAAGTACATAAGAGTCCTTACTCAGGACATCTTGGTTACTAAAAGATGATAACAATGCTAAAAAAAGACTATTTCTGGACCAATATGAAAAATGAACTGGCTGAATATATAGCTAGGTGTATAGAATGCCAACATGTTAAAGTTGAGCATCGACACCCAGCAGGCCTTTTGCAACCATTACCAATCCCAATTCAAAATGAGAAATTATCAACACTGATTTCATAACATGACTGCCAAAAAATCAAAAGAAAAATGATTTTGTGATGGTAGTGGTAGACAAACTTAGTAAGGAAGCTCATTTTATACCTGTTAAAACTACTTATAAGGTTTCGAATATTGCTGATATTTTTATGAAGGAAGTTTTTCATTTGCATGGAATTCCTAAGAACATAATTTCTGACAGGGATCCTAAGTTTACTGGTAATTTCTCGAAGTCATTGTTTAAAGGATTGGGCACTAAATTAAATTTTAGTACCACTTATCATCCGCAAACGGATGGACAAACAAAAAAAGTAAATCAAGTTTTAGAAGATATGTTAAAGATGTATGTTAGGGATCATCCAAAGAAATGGGAAGAATATATGCACTTAGTAGAGTTTGCTTATAACAATCATTATCAGGATTCAACTAAACTTAGTCCTTTTGAAATATTGTATGGTAGGAAGTGTAATACTCCCATTTCATGGAGTAATTCGGTTGACAGATTAATGTTAGGACCCAACTTCTTAAACGAAATGGAACTAACAGTGAAACATGTACAAAGCAATCTGAAAATTGCACAAGACAGAAAAGAGTCATGTAGACCTTAAAAAAACTTAGAAAGAATTCCAAGTAGGTGAGCATGTTTTTGTCAAGGTAAAACCCAAAAAAAGCTCCTTTAAGATGGGGAGTTGTGCTAAATTAGCACCTAGGTATTGTGTACCATTTGGAATATTTTCAAAATTTGTACCAGTGGCCTACGAATTAGCTTTTCCACCTAATCTCAAAATACATAATGTATTTCATATTTCTATATTGAAAAAGTATGTACATGATGCTACTAATGTAATTGATTGGAATGTTGCCCAGGTTAAACCAGAAGGATATTTTCAGTTGGAACCAGATTGTATCATCGACAAGAGAGAAATTTTTCTCCGGAAACACACCAGTGGATAAGTAAAGGTGCAATGGAAGCGCCTTAGTTCAGATGAAGCAACCTGGGAATTGGAGAGTCATATGCAGGAAGCATATCCAATTTTGTTCCACGAAGAGTTAGAAGATATTTAAGCAACATCGAGGATTATGTTGAACTTAAGAGGAGGTGTTTGTAACCCACCCAGAACTAAAAACATTTTTATGTTGTGAAAATACATTACCTTAAAAGTTATTGTAAAGTTTTGTGTTGTTGACCAAGGATGGTCAAAGATGATTGTAATTGAATATTTTATTATTTCATAATTAAAAGAAGAGACGCCCATCCAAAGAGGACTATTGAAGAGTGTTCACTGACCCACTAGGAGGAATGATCTGGTGTAGAAGGAAAAAATGATAAATGGCAGCAACAATATTCACTTTCTAGTTGATGCATGAGGCAACTTCCCTGAAATTTTGGTCATGATCCCAAGAAAGGAGGAATTGAGAAGGTGGCTCATTAAATTGTAAAACTGACCAAAAGACCCTAGGAAATCGCATATATACCCATCGAATGAGAAGGGGGGCACTACATTCTAGAACCTTGTGATTGCTGCAGAATGAAATGTTAGGCACACAAGAGGAATTTGATGAGGGGAAAGCTAAAATGAGTTGCTAGAGTTTGACTACAAGTGTTACTACTAAGTTACAGAGTGGGCAAAACAAGATTTTACATAGTATCTTCATCCTAGTGGTTCAGTGAACAGGCTTGGGGGTCCTAAAGCAAGTAATATTGGCTTCTTTTAGGAGACGGTTGGGTGGAATGATCTTCTTTGGATGTTTATCCACTTTGAAAGTGAACAGGTTCTATATTGTTCTGGTTTATTATCTTTAATTTGTTTTCTGTTTATTTTTAAAGGATGTATGAATGAGGAAATTTTGCAAAAACATTATTTGGTTTCAAAATAAAATATGAAATTTTGTATTCCTATAAATTATAAGTTAAGAGGAACTCTACTACTTCAACAGTTTTTCATAGCAGAAATGGTAGACTATATTTTATTATTATTTAGAAACAGTATTATATTATATATATAGCTTCATCTAATGTTAAGTTACATAATTAGTAAATGATTAACATTTATTTAGTGTTCTTATACATTCATACAGAATTAAACAAGAGGTTTAACAGAGATATCATCATTTTTAATCAAATAATGAATTCTTTTTACAGTTAGGGCTTGCCATAGTTAAGCACAGTAAATCCCTAAATGAAAATTTATAACCAGCCAAAGAAACAATAGATTTAGAGTTAAAAACACTATGGCTTCCAACTGAGGGTTTGAGACTCATAAAAATAAAATACATATGAATATTAATATTTACCTAGTATCAATTTCATATAGCCAAAAGGCTTAACGTTTTCATAATTTACTCAAGTATCAATTTCACACAGCCGAAAGGCTTATTGTTTTAATAATTACCCACTATCAATTTCACATAGCCAAAAGGCTTATTGTTTTAATAATTACCCAATATCCATTTTCACACAACCGAGAAGCTTATCGTTTACAAAAGAAAAATGATTTAGGGTTAAACACTTTAAATTAACAAAATAGCAGCTTCGAATCTAACCGTAAAATCAAACAAATTTCCCTATCTAATACAGGTTGAGGTTTCGAGGCCTGTAAAGTATTTTTTCCATGAATTTATTCAATATCTGAAACCTACAATGAAGGCAATGTTGGCATCCTAACTCATCATCAACAAGAAACATCGTTAACTTTTCAAAAGCCAGAATGGAAACCTTTTAACAAAAGCTTATACACAGTAGTCGTAACCAAGTAAACATTTTTATTTTACATATTAATAAAAAAATAAACAATATACAAAGTAGCAATAATAAATAGAGTAGTGCTAATAAACAATATACATAGTAGTGCTTACAAATAATATATCAATTACAGAGTAGAACCAAGAGCAAATCGAAGGATCAAACCAAGATAGGAGCGAAAAATCATAGAGACTGTATTTCTTTAAAATTTGAATTTATAGTAATATTTTTCAATAAAGCAACCGTAATAAAACTTCCCACGCAGACTCCATGGTCTGTAACCAAAAAATGGGATTTAAAAAATTTTAACCCTATCATAGCCCGTAGGATTATAAACAATCTTATATCTCTTCCATTAACGAGAGCGTTTACCAGCAAACAGAGGAGGCATGTTGAAACCCTTGTATCTCCCAAACGAAGACAAAACCAAAAGGAAACTTTGTTCCATCTTTCATTCACACCATAGACCATCAAGGACCATAGGGTTCCAAGGCTTATAGGTATTACTAGAACCTTTTTGACGCCAGTTACCCTCGACCCGAGCTCTTTCAAGCCAAACATCAATCATTTAAACCTCCTTCCAAGAACAAAATGGACAGAGGTTAAACTTTTGGCATTTTGACATTATAAAAATAAATTATAGCAAACTTAAAAACTAATTTTTGCGAAGGAACAAATTACCCATTTGTGCGTAGGGTCGAAGCATGGAGTCGAAGACTGTTGGAGTGGTGATGAAAATGTTGGAGTGTGATGTTAGAGTCCGTGAAGTCGAGTGTTGAAAGAACCAATATCCCTCGACTCTCCTCACAAATCATCAACATAGATTAAACCAAAACCTTTGGCTTTTGCTTAGGGTTTAACCCTTTTATATTTTACTCCTTACAGCTAGATGGCACCACGAGCCCATTCACGTGGGAATGTCAACTTCTCACCTACCTCCTTTTGGGTTAAAATTTTTTACCCACACTCTATAGTTGAGAGAGTGTACTCAATGTTTCCCTTAGCTTTTTTTTTATGCCACCTTGATGTTTGTTCCCTTAGGCTTGATAGTTGTTTTGGAGCACAAGGGGAGGGGGGCTAATCCTTTCTTTGAAAACACTTGCAATAATACAAGGATTAAAAATTCATTAGCTTACATAAGCTATGCAATACCTTTACCCTTGTAACCCTCGCATCTCTAACACACCTAGAACTGAAAAATAAATATTTTTATTTATTTCAGAAAAACATTATGTTAAATTTATTGTAATTTTTTAATGACCAAGTTGGTCAAGAATGACTGTAATTGAATATTTATTTATTTTAATTATTAAATAGAAGAGACACATATCCGAAGGATACTGTTGAAAGAGTGTTCACTGATCCAATAGGAGAAATGAGCAGTTGTAGAAGGCTGGTTGACAAGTGGCAGCACTAGCATTTCACTTTCTAGTTGTTGTAGGAAGCAAAATCCCTAAAGTTGTGTTCATGTTCCCTGGGTGGGGGAATTGAGCAGGTGGCTCATTTAATTCCAAAGTTGGCCCAAAGACCTAGGGAATCTTATAAATACCATCAAATTGAGCATGAGGCTCACTACATTCTATTTCCAAGTTAATGAACCTTGTGATTGCTGCGAAACTGAAAAGTCAGGCATGCAAGGAATTTGATGAGGGGATTAACTAAAGTGGAATTGCTGAGTTAAGTCTCCTATTGAGTGCTAAGTTACAACAAGTTCTGTGCGTGCCATTATCCAGTAATCTTCATCCTAGTGGTTAAATGAACGTGATGGGTATTTCATCTTGTGTGAGTAGTAAGCTCATGTAGGCACTCTCAACCACCCAACTATTCTTTGGTTTTGTTTAGCCTCCCCAATCCTATAAATTGAGGCCCTCTCATGTATTTTTAATTTTTAGTTTAATATATTATTTCCTCTATTATGTTGAGGATTATTTATGATATAGGTTGATCCCCATATCTCTAAAGAATGAAATCCATAACATATCAAACGATTGGAAAATAATCAAATTCATGTTTAATCAATTATATGAAAAAACCATTGTTCTATCATGGAATCAATTAGAAATAAAGAATTCTCTCAACTCAATGTCAAAGTAGCTTTTATAACATCAATAGTACTTAACCAAAATTATTTTCCTACCATTGACATCAAAATTCGTTACCTATATTTTTTGGAAAGCATGCACACACATATATTCAAGAATATTATCGACCTTTCTTTGAGTCTTAAAGTGTAAAAATTGATTATATAATAAGCAATATACACTATTCTCAAACACTTTTATGTTTCAAATATATTAAATCTAATGTTGAAATTTGTTATAATAACTAAAAATTCACATACTATAATAATTAGAAATAAATTTATTGAATTTGTAAAACTGACATCAAAATACAAAACGAGAGAGGCAGCGTCTGCAGTGCTAGGGTTCAGGATTTGCTGAGGGCTTCGGCCTCCTGCCACACCTCCAGCCTCCCTCGCATCCTCCACATCGTCGCGCAGCCTTGTTCGGGCCTCTTCCATGGAGTCCGTGGTAGACTGCGGAGGCACCTCCCCTGCGCGGTCTGTTGCAGCTGCCAAATCCGTGGCTCCTTCGATCTCCGCCGGCCCCAAATCCAGCCCTCCTCCTTCATATCCGGCCTCCTCCAATGGCTTCTCTCTCCAAGACACGGCCTCTCTGCGCAGGGTCTGCCCTTCCTTCAAAGCTGTGGCCTCCCAACGGGGCGAGCTCGCTGTTCAGCCCTCTGCGATTCCGGAAGCCCCAGCGATCTCCATCCAGATGCCGAATGAAGCCCTGGAGTTTGCTTCTGAGTTGAGCAAGACGTCCTTGGTTTGCAGATTCAATGGCTTCTGGCCTAGCCTGGCAGATCTCCGTTCCTGGATCTCTTCTGCTTGGTCCCCTTTGATTGTTGGTGAGGTTGTTGCTTGCCCTTGTGCAAAGGGTTTCTTCGTGGCCATTTTCGATTCCGCTGATGATAGACTCAAGGTTTCTAGCTCCAGGCCATGGTTCTGGGGCAGAGCAGGGCTGTCCATGAAGCCATGGACCCCTGAATTTGACCCATCCACGGCTTCCATCTCCTCTGCTCCGGTCTGGGTGAGACTCCCCTCTCTTCCCCTGCATTTTTGGGAGGATAAATCTCTTATGTCTATTGGAAACGGTCTCGGGAAATTTATTTGCAATAGTCCAGATGAGAGTATAGACCGAACCACGTTTGCAAGGATTTGTGTCGAAATGGACTTCAAAAATGGATTCCCAGCAGAAACCAATCTCCTCGGCAAGGGCTACTCTTGGATCCAGAAGGTCGACTACGAGAATCTCTGCTTCAGATGCAGGGTCTGCTTTGAAACAGGGCATATAGCCCGTAACTGCGAGAAATCATCCGGAAAAAGAAGACTGCCTCGAAGCCAAAGGCCCACTTGGTGGAAAGAAGCTCCTCCGAAAAAGCAAGCTGAAGAGAAGACCTCGGCATCAGTCCCAGAAGAGGATGCCGAATCCGACCCCAAAGAACTTATTCAGGGGACAGACCCAGTAGAAATGCCTCCGCCCACGTCAGCAAAGCCAACCCAGCGAATCTCAAACTGGGCTGATCTTGCCGATGCTGAAGAAACACAAGGTCAGATGGACATCCATGATCAAGGCCAAAGCAGCGAATGGTAGACAGTATCAAAAAAAAAAAAAACCTGACCAACATCGGACAGATGTAATGACACGAAGCCGAACAGGCTCGCTGAAATAACTACCCTCAAGTAGCAATTAAGGTTGATGCAAGTTTGCACGGTTATTGAATTACTAAGTGACAGAAGCTATCTCTTTTGATGTAATGAACCCAGTGGCTTGCCACTGTTTTTAATACAAATCTTCCCAATGTTATTGTCAAAAAATAATAATTAGAAATAAATTTATCATTAATTAATTTATAATCTAACAGGTTAAAACTTAACAAAATAACTAAAACTTTTAGAAAATGATTTACCAAAATATAATTTTCTCCACTCTCATACCAAAGATATCTTACAATTAACTAAATTGTAAGTTTTTGTGCCGAGAGGCGCTCTACAGCCCAGTATGGGGGATATCTTGTAACGTTACGTAACGTTATGTAACGTTACATAATGTTATTTTTATTAATAAAAAATATTTTTTTTAATTATAGGCCAAAATAAATGTCGGCCACAAAAAATACCTAATATGGGGGAGATGTTGTAATCTTCCTACCTAACAAAACAATAAAAAAGTAAAAATTTAATTATCCATAAAAAAATATGGGTGAAGAAAAAAACACAATATGGGGGAGATGTTGTAATGTTTTTACTTAACAAAATAATAAAAAATGTTGGCCTTGCACATGGTTTTAAAACCATGTGCACATGGTTTTAAAACCATGTGCAAGGCCCTCCTAAACCATGTACAATAAAATGATGGGTTGTTTAGAAGGCCTTGCACATGGTTTTTATGCACATGGTTTTAAAACCATGTGCAAGGCCTCCTAAACAACCCATAGTTTTATTGTACATGGTTTAGGAGGGCCTTGCAAATGGTTTTAAGACCATGTGCAAGGCCTCCTAAACAACCCATGGTTGTAGGAGGGCCTTGCATATGGTTTTAAAACCATGTATGGGGAAATGTTGTAATGTTAGTTCATAACAAATTAAAAAATAATAATAAATATTATATGTGGGCCATAAATAATAGTAAATATTAATAATAAAATATTATATGTGAATCTTAAATAAAAGGATGTGTCTTTTGGTTTGAATCAAATCAATGGATACCTACAAAGAGATTTGATCCCTTTCTGCGCTTGATAGAACCTAGGATTTGGATTTACGCTGGTATAAACCAAATTGTATAAATGATTTACCATAATATATTGTTTCAAAATTTGAAAAGGTGAATGAGCAAGGAGACAAAGAGCTAAGACATTGAAGTTAAAACATATCATGATCAAACATACCAACGTGAAGATTTGGACTATTATTGAGAAAAATACCTAATAAAAATTGCGAACAATAACTACCACTAATGGTTATTTATTCCTTTACATTTATTTTTTCCAACTTAAACTTTGGAAAGAAAAAAAACATATATAAAGGTTTGCGTGATCTGTTTGTTTAGAATGCAACAACCAAAATACAAAATAGAGACAATTTATTAACAATTAAAATTTTACTTTATTTGTTAAATTATATTTTCATATACAATTTAGTAACAAATGAGGTAACAACAAAAGCTCAATATTAAAATAATTTAATTTAAATATTCATAATTAATATTAAAAATTCATATCACTTCCCAATAATCCATAATTTAATATTTTATTTTATAAATTTTAACTTTTATTATTTTTCCTTTTACATAAGTTGCAGAGTGTGATTTGGTCATTACCAAGTTAGTAATAAGGAAAAAAAATGTTGTGTACATGAAAATAATTTATTAAGTTAATAGAAAATTTATTAAATTTAATACAATTTTATTTTTTCTTAATTGCATTGGAGAGATGCATTCTATAGTTTAGTATGGGAGAGATGTGTAACTCTTTCCGTGCTCATCCTAGAGTTGACACATGTCCTTTATAAAGAATAATAAAATATTATTAAAAATAACATCCATGCTCATCCTAGAGTTGACACATGTCTTTTAAAAAGAACAATAAAAAAAAATTTGTTAGCTGCACAGTAAATTATATTACAGGGGAAAAAAAATTACATCAGAGAACTCATGATCTGATAGGGGTTTGAAGGAGGCTGTGTCTCCTTTAGAGCCATATCCAAAAAATAAGACACATGTCTTTGTGTAAGCATACTAAAATTTGCAGAGAAAACTTCTAAATAGCTATTCAAAACTCTATAACTTGTTCAAGACTGATATGTAGGGAAACTGGGATGCATAACCAGTCGAGCCCCACTAAAACTAAAAGAGACATAAAGTAAACCAGACAAAAAAACCTAGACAAAATTAAAAGGCCTGCATAAAGTGAAGCCGGAAAGAGGCCTGTGCGGAGCTCTCATTAAGTTGAGGGGGGATCTTCAATGATGCGGCATGCCTAGTGCTCCTCCTGTGACCAAGTGGGCGAGTTTCTAGCTGCCATAGGAATAAGAGATAATGTTGGAGGATGACCAGCTTGCGGGGAAGATAAGTCTTTCAGTCATTTGGAGAGGGGTTCCACCGGAGAAGGCACCTCGAACGTTTTAGCTTGGAGTGACTTTGAAGAGCTGCTGCTTCCTCCTGGACTGGTGATGGCACGCCCGCCCATTTCACTTCTGCTGGCTCCACCACTAGTACCGCCACCTTATGCATCAGCCCCCACCTTATGGAAATTTAAGCTAGAGATGCTGGCTGTACCTTTCCATGAACAAGTTTTGTCCAATTCGGTCAACTGAGTGTCAATCTCCGCAATTTTCAATTTGATGGAGTGGACCACCATTCGAGCTTCAGCCAAGTTGCTGAGCATGTCTTTCGCTAGGTTGCAAAGCATATTATTTTTAACCATCCAGTAGTGGTTGATGTGACTACCATCCTCCCTTGTCGACAGCTTCCTGTTCAAAACTTTATTCTCCCATGCCTCAACCAGCACCCGAACGCGACTAGAGATATGAGGTTCATAGTCCTCAAGAACAGGGACAGTGCTACTCCTTTGGGGTTTCGCACGACCCAAGTGGGCACATCCAGGAGTACCATGCTAGCGGGACATGGCCATCAGCTTAATCCTAAGACCAAAATGCAGAGGGGAGAATGCTCCTTCACGGGTTCCGGAATGAAAACCACCAGCAAAGTTAACAGCAGCAGCATCAGTAGTAGAGAGACTATGATAAACCACCTTGAACTCGTAGCCGATATAACTATCCTCCATATCATAATGCGTGTGGAAAGCCTGCATCAAATTCCTGTCAGTCGCCATTAATCCAAGCGGACGGGTCTTAAATGATCTTGAGACGAGGTACCAGTTCTAGCTCTATTCGCATGCTCCAACAATATGCGAGAATAATCCTCAACGTTCAAAGGATCCTGCGCAGAGTGATGGCGTTCATGAGCTGGGAGGAGAGCGTACGTCGTTACACCGATAGAACCTGGGACGGGGAGATCACGACAAGTGTCAACAAGGATCATCGGAGAGGTAACGCTGGTGGAGTTGTTCAGATCTAGACGTCAGGATTCCAGGATGGCAGCAAACGATGACGGTTGTAAAGGTGGACACATGTTGCTGGTGCCCGCAAAATAGCTGGCCTCGATATTTTCACCCGCATCCGGGCCTAAAGAACAATAAAATATTATTAAAAATAACATGTTGGATTAAATTAAATTTAAATTATTTAGAATTGCAAATATATAAAATAATATAAATTAGATAAACTAAAACCATAAACATTAGATTACACATTTTTTCAATGCATCCACCCTAAAAAAAATTTACATCTATATTTGATTCCTCTAGGTGCTTGATAGATCCCCTTTTAGATGGATCTATACTAGTGATATTAAAAACATATTTCCCTATCATAATTTAACAATATCTTCATGTGAAGAAAGAATGAAATTGTTTTACCTCCTACCTGTGTGTCAGTATCCTCTTACGATGTTACTTCCAATCCACTATTCCATATCATTGTTGTCGTTGATGCGATTTAGAATGATAAACATAAGAGGAAAGTTTGGTCAAACTCCATATTCCTGATCTATTAAAGTTTCGTCAAACTACATAATCATCCCAATATATTCATCAAAATTTTGGAATAATCTTTTGGCGAACAAGTGATCATAAAGTTTGGAATAATCTTTTGGCTAACCGATGATGACCAAGTTTGATGTGGACAAGTGCTGCTTTCTCGTTGAAACTTTGTTGCATTTATATTTCCGTCACTTGATGAAGCATTTTCCCTTTTTTTAGCAATGAGGTGTAGATCAGTTGGTCTTTGTGGGGTTTGTTCCCCATGAGGTCTCATGTTCAAACCTCATGGTGAGGGGTTGAGTTTGTGAGCCAAGCGGTGGGGCTTCTGGCTAACTCATTGGATGCCCAGGTTACTTCCCTTGTGGGGGGATCGTAGTATTCTCTCGCAGGAGGTGTTGTCATCCTTTACTACCTCGTGCAACCACAATGATAGTTCTACTTTCCGTGTGGCATGCATAAATAGTTCAGGTTTTATGCGATTTCATTATCGCAATGCGCTCGCCTTTGCAGAAAATAGAATAAAACAAAGTACGTCAAGCAAAAGTTTTGTTAATTAGTATTTCTTTGTATGAATATTATATATATATTGTTTGATGTTATTTTATTTGTACAAAATAATTTTCATAGTTTTTTCTAACATTTAAATTTGAGATAATTGATAAAAAATGTGTCATTCATAGTTTTTCTAAACATTTAAATTTGAGATAATAGATAAAGAATATGTCATTTTGATGTAGTGTTGGGATATATAATCTTTTAAATAATCTAAACTCTTGAAATAATAACTAATTATAATCCAAATAAAAATAAAACATAGAAATTTTACAATAATAACATTAATTAGAACAATATTGAAATTTCAACATACAAATGTGAGACACTCTTTACATTATAAGAATTAACTATAATATTTAAATAAATTAGGTTAAATGTTTAAAGTAAGATAGTTATGATTTCCTTTCACATTATTGAGAAAAAATGATAATAAATTGTTTGTAAAGTATTTTTATTAATACAAATGATTTTTTTTTTAAATGCATAGAGAAAGTAATAATGGTATGCAATAAACAAATTATTAAAAAAATAATAAAATTATGGAAGAAAAAATTGAGAACTTTGAACAAAACCTAATCTAAGTTTAAGTTGAAAATATTTGAGAAGAATTAGGTGCTCTACATGAAGTAGTGATGAAACATGGTGGGTCATAATGTTGAAATTTTAAAGATCAAAAGTTGATTCTAAAGAGTGACTATGTGGTTTTGGTGGAAAATGCAAAATATGATTTTTTGTAAAGGAAATAATTTTTTTTTCTAAAAATATTAGAGAATAGTTAGTTCAATTAACTTGAAAGGGAAACACAATTTTTAATTCTAAAAACATCAGAGAGTGGTTAGTCTAATCTTATAATTACTAAAATGCAAGAGCATGATACCAAGAATCCCATTTGTAACATTTAATTCTCCCATTTTCCAGTGTTCACCATAACTATAGCCACAAGTCTCATATTATCCCTTGCTCCCATCAACCAAATCAACATATCCTTTATACTAGTGGGGTTTATTTAGTTGGTTTGGAAAACACAAAATATATGTTCTTATTTAATATCACAAAATCAATTTTATTTAAAATTCGTTCTTTTATTATAAAAGCAAAACTGGACAAGTTGATAATATAAAACTAAAGCAACCAAGCCTCTTAGCTATTCACTCTCTATGATAAAAATAATTTCACGGTAATATTTTGGCTTCCATCACTAATAGGTATCATGTTTATGCAGATACAACAAAATGCAGCTCCATTGTTAAGGCAGATCATGTGTGTGGCAAGATTACTCATCTTTTATTGAACAATTTACACTCAAAGCTACTTTTTACTAAAAGTTGTTAAATTGTGGCCATTGACTCAACAAGTCTAGCTTCTTCAATGGCTACAAGTGCAATAAGGTAGTCTAAATATATTTCTAGAGCATCCAATGGCTTAAAAGATCTACAAAACTGAATCTTGCATGTAGAGAAATGTCACTATATAAAGAGTTTAGAATAAACATTAAAGAGGCTCCATATACTACAAAGGATAATCTTTCTGAAAAATGTTTCAAAAGACATGGAATTAAAAATAACATGGAATTTAGGATGATGAGATGAGGATGCAATTAATGCATTTTGGTATCTGGATGCAATTACCAACATTTTGGTGTGCTTAGTGGTAAATTCAAAGAATTTTAAGGAAATATGCTGCAACACAACTTTTTCTAGTTCATAATAAATTTTAGTTTTTTTATATTTTTAAATTACTTTTTTACTTTATTTTTTTATTAAATTTAATAAAAATATTATTTATGATATTAATAATGTATTTTAACATTAAGAAGATTACGATAATAGTAATGATGCCCCATATTTGTCATTGTTTTATTTTTTTAGTTCATACAGAAAGGCAAACTTCACGTAAAAGAAATATATGCATTATAATTATTTTATTTTACAAAATCGATATCAAAAATATTGATATAAAAATGGATTACAAAATATATATTTAGTGGAAAGTGGAGCATAGACATTTGCAGGTTGGAACACTTCATCAAATGTATCATTACAAACAGGGTACATCATCTTCACCTCCATGTGATCTCTGTAGCACTTCACAATCGGTGTACATTTTGTCTGTTATTTGAACAGGTGTCAAGTTGTATACCATGGCTATTCACCCCACAAACAATTATTTTATTTTATTAGCGACGGGTGACAAAGACCACTTCTTTAAAGTTGATGTACCACTTACTTTACAGTTGGACATGTCCTTTCCCTTCATTTTTACTGGATGCAAGTTGCAGTTCATCTTTTAAATAGTCAATTCCTAGAAGTTGCGGAGGTCCGAAACTATCACGTCTATATAAATATTTGCACTCCATATAAATTCATTTGTACAGTTTCTGCGATTACCACAGTTTCGTTGTAGACTTTTCCATTTCAATTGGTAAAGTGTAAGGTAAAAGTGATTTTATTGGTTTTGATATTTATCTATATTATTTATAAACAATAATTTTGATTATATATAAAGTGATAAGGTATTTTACAATAGATTATGGAGAAGATGTTGTAACACTTAAAGTTGTGTAATGTGATGTATCATAATGTTTTTATAAAAAATGAAATAAAAGAGAAAATGTGTAGGCTTAAAAAATTATACTTATTTTATCTTACAAAAATTTTAAGATTAAAAAAATTGCAGCTTTAGAAATTGGATCGCTCTTCTTGTTACTTGATAGATCCTGGTCTAAGATAGATCTATGCTGATATCTAAAAAAATTAATCTAATTTTTAAAAGAAACAAATGGTATTCACATAAAATGTAAATAGTTGATCTCATAGTTGTGGTCTAAATGATGGTTGGAAAGTTATATATGTTCAGTTTTTTGTGGAAGTATTTCAGATATGGACATAGATTTTGAAAAGGAACAACTCTTCAAACATTTTTGTTTTGATATGTCTGAAAGAAGAAGACTATAAGGATGATTTATAAAGGATTTAAAAAAAAAAACATAAAATGTGAATGAAATGTGTTTCAATTTATGAAACAAATAAATGTATACCTTATAACATTTTTATCTTAATATTTTGCAATACAATAATTATTTAATATGAGTTTTTTTTACTTAATTCCAAGTTAAATTGTTTTGTTTGCTTATTAATAATAATTAAGTTTAGATTGTTTAATATAATCAATATGTTAATTTCACAATGTATATCATTAAAATAATTAAAGTTTAGATTGATAAATAAATTTAAATTAATTAATATAATTTTTAATAAATTAAATGAAAATTAATATTACATAAACTGATGTCTCTACAAATCAAATGGAATGTGCAGTGTACACATAAATTAAATTAAATTAAATTAAATGTGTGGATATAATATGGAGGTTATATTTGTGGAAGTTACCACAAAATGTTAAAATAATATTTGTGTAATGTTATAAGGTATATGAATTTATTTTTATTGTTTGTTAATAGGTTTAATAATAAAAAATATCAAATATAAAGTTATTATCCAATCAGCTTGCAAATAAAACATAATACACAATATTCAAAAACAATAATCTCACTTTGTAAACATGATAATTAGTAATGTATTAGGTGTTAAATATTATAAATGGTGGAACATATCTAGTCTCTGCCATAGGTGGGACTAACAAAGAAAAAGATAAAAACAATTAAAAAAATTAAAAAATCAAAAGGTCATGATAAAAGAAGCTAATAACTTTGAAAAAACTATAGCTTAATTTTAAGTTGAAATCATTTGAGAAGAATGATAACTTTGAAAAAACTATAGTTTAATTTTAAGTTGGAATCATTACAGAAGAATCAGGTGTTAGAAAAACAGGACCACAGAGCAATAACAGATATACAGTTAAATCAATAAACAAGATGCAAAACAAATTAAAGTAGTATAGAGAGACACAGATATAATGCGGTTTAACCAAACGATGGGCTACGTCCACAAAGAAATTTGCCAGTCCTTTTATTGTAGTCCAGAAAGATGAAGGGATACACCCTTCAGCAAAACCGCTGCACTTCCTCTTCACGCTCTCACAGTCTCTCTTCTAGTACAATGCAATGCCCACATCCAGTACAATACAGTACACATATCCAGTACAATTACAATGGAGCCTCCTCAAGCCTTATAAAGGCTTAATCACATGCAATACCATGGGGCAATACCATGGGCTACAACAAACCATGTGCCCAAACCATGTGCTAGACCTAACCACCTTTGACTCGATCTCAAGTCAAGGTTAACACATGCAATACCATGGGACAATACCATGGGCTACAACAAACCATGTGCCCAAACCATGTGCTAGACCTAACCACCTTTGACTCGATCTCAAGTCAAGGTTAACACATGCAATACCATGGGACAATACCATGGGCTACAACAAACCATGTGCCCAAACCATGTGCTAGACCTAACCACCTTTGACTCGATCTCAAGTCAAGGTTAACACATGCAATACCATGGGACAATACCATGGGCTACAACAAACCATGTGCCCAAACCATGTGCTAGACCTAACCACCTTTGACTCGATCTCAAGTCAAGGTTAACACATGCAATACCATGGGACAATACCATGGGCTACAACAAACCATGTGCCCAAACCATGTGCTAGACCTAACCACCTTTGACTCGATCTCAAGTCAAGGTTAACACATGCAATACCATGGGACAATACCATGGGCTACAACAAACCATGTGCCCAAACCATGTGCTAGACCTAACCACCTTTGTCTCGATCTCAAGTCAAGGTTAAGACATGCAATACCATGGGACAATAGCATGGGATACAATAAACCATGTGCCCAAACCATATGCTAGACCTAACCACCTTTGACTCGATCTCAAGTCAAGGTTAACCCTAACAATCCCCCCTTTAAACTTGACTTGGAGTAATCACCAACTCCCCTCAAGTATTTACCGAGGAATCTTACATACACCCCCCTATCACCTAGGTCTATCTCCCAACTTTACTGGTGAGTTACTAGGGGTATGCATTCCTTACCAAGTCTTACAGCCATATGCCCATTTACATGTAAACCATTCCATTACATTTTTTCCATGTGCCTTCATGGTGACTAATCACAGCAACTCTACCGCTGCTGCACTTGCTAAACCTTGGACTTGGAAAATTTATTCTTTTCACCTTCATGCTTTAAGGCCAACAGAAACCGAGCAGGAACTCAGTTTCTCTCTAGTTACTCCCTTTGTCAACATGTCTGCAGGATTCTGGCTAGTGTGAATCTTTTCAGTTTTAACAGTTCTTCATCTAGAACAGATCTTATGAAGCGGTACTTGAGTTCTATATGTTTAGTCCTTGAATGAAAGACTGAGTCTTTTGCAAGATGAATGGCACTCTGACTGTCACTGTACAGCCTACTATTCTCCTGTTTCTTACCCAATTCTTCCATGAACCTCTGCAACCAAATCATCTCCTTACTAGCCTCTGTAGCAGCAACATACTCTGCTTTCGTTGTTGAAAGTGCAACAACCTGTTGCAATTTTGAAATCCAACTTACTTTTGTTCCACCTATAGTGAACACATATCCTGTGGTGCTCCTCCTGTTGTCTTTATCACCAGCCATATCTGCATCAACATATCCCTGTAGAACAATGTCTAAACCTCCAAAACATAATGCATGAGAAGTGGTACCTCTCAAATACCTGAGAATCCACTATACTGCTTTCCAATGCTCTTTACCTGGATTATTCATATACCTGCTCACAACTCCCACTGCATGTGCAATATCTGGTCTTGTGCACACCATGGCATACATCAAGCTCCCAACTGCTGATGAATAGGGAATCTTGGACATGTAATCTATCTCTTCTTATGTCTCTGGACACATATATTGCTTGCTTAGTTTGAAATGGCTTGCCAAAGGTGTGCTGACTGGTTTTGCATTCTGCATTCTAAACCTCTGCAACACCTTTTCTATGTACTCACCTTGAGACAATGTCAATTTGTGATTTTTCCTGTCTCTTGTTATTCTCATACTGAGGATTTGCTTTGCAGCACCCAACTCCTTCATCGCAAATGATTTAGATAGTTTTATTTTGAGCACATTTATATCCTGCATGTTAGACCCTACAGCAAGCATGTCATCCACATACAATAACAAGATCATATATCTTCCATTATCTAGCCTCTTAAAATAAACACAGTGGTCAGAATGACATCTATCATAACCTTATTCTGTCATAAACTTATCAAATTTTAAATACCACTGCCTTGGAGCTTGCTTCAGGCCATACAAGCTCTTCTTCAACCTACAAACCAAATTCTCCTTCCCTTTGACCTCATACCCTTGTGGCTGCTGCATATAAATCTCTTCCTCCAAATCCCCATGGAGAAAAGCCGTTTTTACATCTAATTGTTCAAGATGCAAATCTTCTACCACCACTAGACTTAAAATAGTTCTAATTGAAGTCATTTTAACAACAAGAGAAAATATTTCATCAAATTCTATACCTTTCTTTTATGCAAACCCCTTTACAACAATTCTATCCTTATACCGCTTCTTTCCTCCATCTCCTTCCTTCAACCTGTAAACCCATTTATTCTGCAATACCCTTTTTCCTGCAGGAAACTTAACCAGATCCCAAGTCTAGTTTCTTACCAATGAGTCCATCTCCTCATCCATGCCTTGCTCCCACTTCTCTCTAGTTTCTACCTGCATTGCTTCTTCAAAACATTCTGGATCACTAGAATCAGTCATCAATAAATAATACAGTGAAGGAGAGAATCGTTCAGGGGGTCTACTTAACCTGGTAGATCTTCTTACAGTTGCAGGAGTTTCAGGTACCTGCTAATGCTCGTGATTTTCTGGTGCTTTTGGAACTTCATTTTCTTTGATTTCATCAAGAACTGTGTACTCTATGTTTTCCTTTTCTTCTTTCTTTCCTTGCAACTGATCTTTGTACATGACCTTTTCATTGAATACTACATCTCTACTCCTAATGATTTTGTGATTTTTAAGATCCCATAAGCGATAACCAAAATCATCAACCCCGTATCCAATAAAGGTACATTTCTTGGATTTAGCCTCAAGCTTTGTTCTATCATCTTTATCAATATGGACAAATGCTTCACAACCAAAAGCTCCCAGAAATGAGTATTTTACCTGTTTACCTGTCCATGCCTCCTCTGGAATTCCACCATCCAAAGCACTTGAAGGCCCTCTGTTTATTAAATAAACAGCAGTGTTTACAGCATCAGCCCAAAACTGTAAGGGCAACCCTACATGCAGTCCCATATACCTTGCATGCTCCATGATCGTTCTATTCATCCTTTTTGACACACCATTTTCTTGGGGTGTTCCAGGGACTGTCTTCTCTCTACGAATCCCATTGTGTGAACAGTAACTGTCTAAGTCCTTGCTGCAGTACTTGCCTCCATTATCATATCTGAGACATTTCAACCTTTTTTCTGTCTCATTCTCAACCAAATCTTTCCACTTCTTAAAATTATCAAACACATCAGATTTCTGTCTAATGCAATAAACCCAAGTTTTTCTAGTTGCATCATCAATAAAAGTAACATAATAACGAGAGCCACCAAGAGATTGTACCTGAGATGGTCCCCATACATCTGTATGGACAAGCTCTAACTTTTCACTCTTCTTTTGTTTCCCAACCCTGAGAAATCTAACTCTCTTATGTTTTCCATAAACACAGTTCTCACAAAATTCCAAACTTACCTGCTTCAGATCTAGAAGCAGTTTCCTTGAGTGGAGAATCTGCATCCCCTTCTCACTCATGTGGCCAAGCCTATGATGCCACAACTCTGCACCTGTTTCTGTGGAAGCTACAGAAATAGAATAATCTGTGTTATGAGGACATAAATATAACGTACCTATCCTATCTCCTTTTGCAATTACCATTGATCCTTTAGTAACCTTCCACTACATTTCTCCAAACGTAGACAAACAGCCGCCATCTCCCAACTGCCCTGTTGAGATCAGATTTCTTTTCATAGCAAGAATGTGCCTTACATCCTTTAGCAACCAGTCATTTCCATTATTTAGTTTGATCCGTACCTTACCCTTTCCAACAATTTTACATGGTTCATCATCCCCCAATAACACATGCCCAAAATCACCTTGAACATAATCATAAAAGAATTTCCTATGGGGTGTAGCATTGCATGAAGCCCCTGAATCTACTACCCAGTAATCACTAGTATTATCTAATGCAAGAATCAAAGCATCTTGTAACACATCACCTGCTACATTAGCTTCCTGGGTAGTCTCTTTCTGCCTCTCACCTTTCTTCTTTGGTGCTCTGCAATCTTTCTTTAGATGTCCTTTCTTACTGTAGTTCCAACATTCTATTTTTCCGAATCTGGACTTGGATCTTCCCTTTTTAGACTTGCCATGATTTCCAGGGCTCCTTCCTCTCTCGTTTTGTCTCCCTCTACTTTCCATGGTCAACGCATTACCTGATGTCTCACCTGTGCTTTTCCTTCGCATTTCCTTGCTAAGAATAACACTAACAATATCATTAAACTTAAGAGTGTTTGAACTAGGGACAGAGTTACTTACAGCCATGACCAAGCTATTCCAGCTTTCTGGCAATGAGCACAAGATTAGAAGAGCCCTAACCTCATCATCAAAGTTCACTTTTACGGAACTTAACTAACTGGTAACTGTATTAAACTAATTTAAATGGTCAGCAACAAATCCACTTTCCAACATCTTCATATTAAATAAACGCTTCATTAAAAAAACCTTGTTAGAAGCCGAGGGTTTTTCATAGAGCTTACTCAATGCGCTCATCAGACCCTCTGTTGTTATTTCTTTCGAAATATTGAAGGCCACCGACGAAGCCAGGCACAGCCATATTGTTCCTAGTTCCTTTATGTCAAAAACCTCCCATTCTTCATCCTTCATAGCCCCTAGCTGTTTTGCTTTTCCGCCCAACGACAGGTACAGATATTTCTGGTACAGATAGTCCTCCATTTGCATCTTCCATAACTGATAGTTTTGGCCGCTAAATTTATCGACCCTAAACTTTCCTTCTTCCGCCATTGCTCCCACTCGAACCAGGAACCCTTCTTTCCTACAAGTTTACAAACCAAATAGACCTTTTGGCTCTGATACCAATTGTTAGAAAAACAGGACCGCAGAGCAATAATAGATATACAGTTAAATCAATAAACAAGATGCAAAACAAATTAAAGCAGTACAGAGAGACACAGATATAACGTGGTTCACCCAAAAGATGGGCTACGTCCACAAAGAAATTTGCCAGTCCTTTTATTGCAGTCCAGAAAGATGAAGGGTTTGTGCAAGAAGTTGAGGGACCTTTTAGATGCAATCTTACTTTTTAGGAATAGGCTCACGTTACATAGAAAAAGAACGCGCTCCTCTTCCATAGCTCTTGGAATAGTAAATCCGAGCCTGACATGTCAGCAGACATGTAGGCCAGGTAATAATAATGCGCATGCGTTATAGAGTTACAAAACGCGTGCGCGTTTTGTAAATCTAAAAAAAAATAAAAAAACACACAGTCCCGACCCGAGACTCATTTTCACCAAACAGGATCGCGAAAATGACGACGTGCCCGTGCCCTGGGAGCTTGGAAGAGTGCCCATTCCTCAATTTGAAGACA
>LPNX011013822.1:70000-77809 GCA_001517045.1 Pseudotsuga menziesii | reverse complement strand
TTTTTACCACGATCCAATTGCATATACAATGTTATATTAACAATGTTAAATTGTATTCACAAAGATGGAACATACCTAATACACATAAGCACCTAGCACAACTAAGCAACTGATCCAACTAGGTGGAATACAAAATCACCTTACCCACATAACAACCTAACAAACTTTTAAGGATGCACGAAGTTGACACACCAAATTGATGCACCTATGTGGTCTAAATAAATAAAATTAGTGTTTGGCATGATTTCTTTCATCTAATGAATACATGGGATACACATCAAACCTAAAAGTATCTGAGTATTATAAGGTTGATTCAAAATAATGGTTATGACTACATCTTGCACATTATGCATGTCTTGCACATTATTTTATCATTTTGTTAATGTACATGGCATTTGATGAATGGCCTCGAGTAACAACTTTTAAAGAGACGAAAGTTATGTGTGATTTTATTATAGTTTAAATTGATTAGAGAAGTACTATTCTGAATCTTGTTTTATAAATTCATGTTTATAGAGTATTATTCAAAGCATTCGTAGCGTGAAGATATATATATTTTGTAATAATGGCGTAATAGTTTGGACACTTGTTTCTAAACATTAACATGTTCCATTACATGGTTACTGATGTAATGGCATTGTCTCCTGCTGCATTTCATCATACAAATGTTCACATCACTTGGATGACCTATCTAAATTAATATGGGAAACAACCTTCTTTCAAGTTTCCAGTCCCACGAATGATATGAGATCCTAAGATCAATTCACCTCCACATAGAGATTGACAACTCCTTTCACCTTGATCAAAACGAAAACAAAGAATATTTCTTGCTTGACAATGATGGGAAATAAGTCAAGTTCAACACCTCACAATAGGTAACATAATTCTTGATAGTTGCACATGGAATAATAGTTTGCAACAAGTATTTTTTCAAGAGGGGAGGATCTACAATCACCTTCAAGCTGACCTCTATGTGCAAAAATTTCACATTCACATACTGAGCAAAACCCTAGTTTCCAAAATGGACAAAAAGAAATGATCCCTTATCCATGGACCCAGAGTAGAGGGTCACTCTAGCACTATCTCGATGTCTTGAATCCAATGGATCTAATGGTTCGTCCATCTAAGCAACAGTCATCAACATATGGCATGTTGAATCCCACCTCCTATAGGATTTCAGGGACACCTGTTGAATCCCTAACCGGGGAATAGAATGGAAACCATGCATTAAAAAGGGCTTCTGATGGGTCATGCAAGCGTGTTTAGGTAGGTTCCATGTGGTAACACTAGCCACATGTTCACGGTTGAGTAATTTGCAAAGCCAACCCTTATGTGTAGAAATTGGACATTCACTTAATGAGCAAAACCCTAGTTTCCAAAATTGACTGAAAAAATGATATCTTGTCCATGGACCTAGATTATAGGGCCACCATAGCACTATCCCAATGTAATAAATCCAACGGATCTGACAGTTCATTGATCTGAGCAACGATCGTCATTCTATGGCACGTTGAATCCCACCTCCTACAAGCTTTCACAAACACCTGTTGAATCCCTAACCGAGGCATAGAATGGAAACCTTGCATCAAAAGGGGCTTTCAGTGGGTTGTGTAAGTATGTTTATTCATGTTCCATGTCGGAATTCTAGCCACACATTCATGATCAAGCAATATGCGAAGTTGACCCCCATGTGCAAAAATTTCACATTCACTTACTGAGCAAAATCCTAGTTTCCAAAAAAATGATCCCTTGTCCATGGAATCAAATTAGAGGGCCTCTTGTAGCACTATCCTAATTTCCTAAATCCAACAGAGCTGACGGTTCTTCAATCCGAGCAATGGTCATTAATCTATGACACGTTGAATCCCACCTCCTACAGGCTTTCAGGGACATCTGTTGAATCCCTTACCGGGGCATAGAATGGAAATCGTGCATCAAAAAGGGCTTCAGGTGGGTCATGCAAGAGTGTTTAGGTAGGTTCCTTGTGGGAACACTAGCCACACGTTCATGGTCATGGAATTTTCAAATCCAAACCCTATGTGCAGAAATTGGACATTCACTTCCTGTGCAACACCCTAGTTTCCAAAATTGAAAGAAAAAATGATCCCTTGTTCATGGACCTAGATTAGAGGGCCATCCTAGCACTATATTTATGACCTGAATCCAACAGATCCAACGGTTCATTGACGTTACCAATGGTCATCATTCTATGGCATGTTTAATCCCACCTCCTACAGGCTTTCAGGGACACCTGTTGAATCCCTACCCAGGGCATAGAATGGAAACTATGTATAAAAAAGGGATTCTAGTGGGTCATGTAAGTGTGTTTAGGTAGGTTCCATGTGGGAATGCTAGCCACACATTCACAGTCAAGAAATATGTGAATTTGACCCCCCTGTGCAAAAATTTCACATTCACTTACTGAACAAAACCCTAGTTTCAAAAATTGACCAAAAAAATGATCCCTTGTCTATGGACCAAGAGTAGAGGGACACTCTAGCACTATCCCGATGTCCTAAATCCAATAGAGTCGACGATTCATCGATCTGAGCAATGTTCATCATTCTATGGCACATTGAATCCCACCTTCTATAGGCTTTCAAGGACACCTGTTGAATCCCTAACTGGGGCATAGAATGGAAACTGTGCATCAAACATGGCTTTCAGTGGGTCGTTCAAGCATGTTTAGGAATGTTCCATGTGAGAATTCTAGCCACACATTCACGGTCAAGCAATATGTGAAGTTGACCCCCATGTGCAAAAATTTCACATTCACTTACTGAGCAAAACCCTAGTTTCCAAAATTGACTGAAACAACAATCCCTTGTCCGTAGACCTATATTAGAGGGCCACCCTAGCACTATCTCGATGTCCTAAATCCAACGGAGCCAGCGGTTCGTCGATCCGACAAATGTTCATCATTCTATGGCATGTTGAATCCCACCTCCTATAGGCTTTCAAGGACACCTATTGAATACCTACCCAACGCATAGAATGGAAAACGTGCATCAAAAAGGGCTTTCGGTGGGTCGTGCAAGCATTTTTAGGCAGGTTCCATGTGGGAATGCTAGCCACATGTTCATGATCAAGCAATATGCAAGTTTGACCCCCATGTGTAAAAATTTCACATTCACTTATTGACCAAAAGCCTAGTTTATAAAATTGACCAAAAAAATGGTCTCTGATCCATGGAACCATATTAGAGGGCCTCCTATAGCACTATCCCAATGTCCTGACTCCAACAGAACTGACGGTTTGTCGATCTGAGCAATGATCACCATTCTATCGCACGTTGAATCCCACCTCCTACACGCTTTTAGGGACACCTGTTGAATCCTTACCCGAGGCATAGAATGGAAACCATGCATCTAAATGGGCTTCCGGTGGGTCGTGCAAGCGTATTTAGGGCTTCCCATGGAGAAACAAATTATCAGAGTGAAGGAGATAATTATCATATTCAAGGAGATGTACTTATAGGATCAACTTTGTGATTCAAGGAAAATGCAATAGACATATCCCAGATAGAGTGATAGATAATGTTCTTAGGATATAAGGCATGAGTCATGTAAGTATGAATATAATACAACAAATCCATTGTAGAAGTCTATTGAATTTATCAATCTGTCAAGCGCTCAATGTATCAAACTGTAAACAATCAATGAGACCATGAAACCAAAATATCTGATTACCACATACCTGACTACCTACCTGTGGTCATTCAACTAGACCATCGGGATCACCTCTAATAGAAACAGTATCATTTAGCCTCTCATGCTCGGAGTAAGGCAACAAGTATCATGAATTTCATGAGTTCTTCTTTCGAATTGTTTGTATTTGGATGTTTTTACCAATAACTAAGTTTGTATAATGTTATATAATTTGACCTGGTCTATAATCTTCAAATACATAACCTTTTTTCTTTCGTGCATGGGCAGCATGTGTCAAATATTCTCCTTTGATAACCATCGACCCAATTGGAAACTCATTTCCCTTAGAGTCGCTTAATGCGACAATGAGGGTCTACTTCCCATCCAAGCGACATGCCACCCAGAAGTTAGTGTGCTATTCATTGTCTCTCAGGGCAACCACTGCGTATATGTGCCCTGCATAAAATAAAGTGCAGACCTACGAGTCATCTAACTAAACACAAATAGTTGTCAAAGATTTCAAAGTGATGAACATAATAGTCGAGCCTAGTTGTATGAGATCTGAAATGTGGTCATAGTCATGTGAAATACTCGATTGGCCCTCCTCCAACTGGGATAATTCTGCAGTTATTTGTTGACCAATGGGGAGTGATACACGATCCCAGCTATCAACCCAATCTATGGATTCACAGTTGTCCCATTCACCACTGCTACATGGATAACAAAAACAAGAGAGTTTTCTTGTCCACATTTCAACTATAGCATTGTTTGACGTCCTAACTAAATGGAATGCATGAGTTCCTTGGACGGTCTTGCACTCATATAGGTGTGATCGATCTACATCGACCACCTCCCAAAAATATCTATGTACATGTGCTTTTTGAGATGATTGGTCTTCTTTCCTTCTAGCTCCATGCCCCATCACTGAAGAGCACCATGCAATAATGATCTTTGCATCTTTGGTGAGTGAAATAGTTTTGAATTTCATCTCTTTCCTACATAATGCAGTCTTGATGCATGCACCTACTCCATCATGTTTCCCTTTTCCATGTCCGCTCTCAAAATAGTTCCAAATATGTGGCAACTTGTGCCTCTTGTGGAGAATACACAACCATTGGAAGACACAGGAATTTTTGAATTTCCCCGCACAACCATCAGACCAAATCCAATGTTGTTCCATCTGTATATTTTAATCCTCCAAATGTTTGTAGAACAATTGAAAGTTGTGTTCTACAAAAGCCAAGTCATGACACCTGTAATCACTTATGTAAAAGTGATACTCCTTCAATATAACCCTGTTCTCTTTAGTACTATCTGCCCCATGTCTATAGGTGATATGGACCATTATGCTGACCTGATCTGAGTGATAATATTGAATCTGAATCTCGTTATGTGGTTCAAGAGTGTATTTTTCCGGAAAATCGACCACTAATAATATAGTTCCAATAGGAAATGTATCCCTACACGCTCTAAACTGCTCATCTTTCCAACGAGCCACATGTACATGCTTTACATACTGCTGTGTCTTTTCAAATAATTCCTCCATGAAGTTGCATACCAGTACCTAGTAGATTAACAATAAATATCTAAAGATCAATAGGTTGTTACATATATGAAGTAGCAATAGATGAAGGAAAAAATACTATTCAGGAACTCGTTGCTAACCTGAGAGGTGACCAATTCTATTTTTCTCCTTTCATTCCCTCCACCAATATCATACGTGACATAATTGAATGACTGCAAGTTCACTTCATGTCTCCCAAGTTCATGCTCATTGGTGACATGTATGCATTTGTAAAAAAATTCCATTCCACCACACCTTGGGCATGTCCCATCTATGCAAGGCCTTTGATAAAATGTGCAACCTTCTATCCTTCTACACAAGATGTTATGGAAAAACTCTCTAGATGATGTCGGTGGCAATGTAGTTGAGCATTCCTGCACAAGAGTGTTATGAAAAACACACAATATATGTATATATGTTTCATAATAATAAGCGTACTCAATGTGATATCAACAACAACATGTGTTACGATTTGTGTTTATTTTAACATACCATGGTTTGCATTTCTCGAAGGATCTTTGCCTCAAGTTAAGTTCATTATGTTCATGCCTAAATCTCTCACATAATTTTGTTTGTGTCATGTCAAGAAAATGTTTAATGTGGGGCTCATGATCCCTTGAACCCATTCTCAAGTTTAGTACATCTTTTTGGCTGGATGAAGGTATACTATTGTTAGAGCATGGAAACCTTCCAACGAAGGACCAGACATCTGTTTCACCGGAGTCAAGTTGTTCTCTTCTACAACAATACCTACGGAGTGCTTTGATATCCAATCCTACAAGTTTGGATGTAGGCTTAAGAAAGCGATGGGCCCTGGTGCTTTCATTCACGATTGATTGTGACAACACACGACGAGCTACATTGTGATCCTTTCAACGAGATTTCTTTCCAATATTACTAAGTGCATCTACCAAACGGTTGACAACATAAGAACTTGGCTCAGAACTGTTTATCATCTTTATCCTTAAGTTTTTCCTAACAATAGTCATAGACCTAGATTTTAACAATGATATAAATAATCTAGATTTATCTCCACCACATTTAGAATCAAAATAGTTGACAAGTATATGTTGATCTTGATATGCAATACTACTTTTAGAAAATGTACCTTCAAGCGAACCAATGAGACTTTCATCGATTTGTATACGTTTTAGAGTTCTTCGGCGTGAAGTTGCTAATGGAGGTAGGGAGGTTGGAATTGCACCATGTACCATATCACCTGGTCGGTCTGGCATTTGAGCATGAGCTTCATGTTGTTACATGTCTTCCTAACAGTCGGACAGTGGCAATTGGAAATCCTCTTGGGTGGTTTGAACAACATTGTCTTCTTCGAGCATACCTTCGGCATTCAATGTCTCTCTAACTTCGTCACTTGTATACTCACATTCAATTAAATATGCAAAGGTTTCAGGTGTCCTTGATGTGCACCTACTTTTTACTCCTTGATCAGTGCCATGCAGTGCTCGTTCTTTTACTGATATGGTGACCGAAGGCTTCTCAAGCGAATGCTTTTGTCTTTCTTGATGTGGATTGGTAGGAAGAACTATGGCATCCTCAACGAATGGAATTGGTTGAGTGTTCATAGAGCGTCTTTGATTGGTCATGTCATTTCTTTTCTTCTCTCTAATTTCTTCAAGGATTTCATTGGGTATCCACTTCCTTGCTGATTTTCTTGCTCGATTGAGTGAGTTTCCCATGACGCCATTATCAATGATATATATGGTTTCCTTTGCTAGCTCCTCAATGGGAAACTACCCAAGCTTGGTTTATTTCTTGCTCAATTGTGTCTAGATACTCAAGATAGGGGGAAGATTGGGAAGAATGTTGCCTTTGCTAGCTCCTCAATTCCAAGAAAAACAATGGTAGAGATGCTCTATGGTGCTCCTCAATGGGAAATTCCTCAAGCTTGGTTTCTTTCTTGAGCAATTGTGTCTACATACTCTTGAGCTAGGGGGAATATTGGGAAGGATACATTGCCTTTTCTAGCTCCTCAATTGCAAGAAAAACAATGGTAGAGATGTTGTATGGTGCTCCTCAATGGGAAATCCTCCAAGCTTGGTTTCTTTCTTGCTCAATTGTGTCTACATACTCCACCACAGTGACCAAGTTGATGTTTCCTTTTCTAGCTCCTCAATTGCAAGAAAAATGATGATGGAGATGCTCTATGTGGCTCCTTGCTCAATTAATGGATTCTTTCTTGCTCAATTCATTCTTTATTTCTTGCTCCTCAATGTATACCATGCTCTAAGCAAGACTTAGAAACTTGTGGTGGAGATGCTTGATTCACAAAACAATTTTGTGTGAAAATATGGTGAAGAAGATAATGTTCACGCACTGTCTGTAACCTGAATTTGCGCGCGGATTGTCAAACCTGTGAAAATGTGTTTAGAGTGTTTCTTAGACAACGACTACTACTTTTTATACTAAGAATAAACTTGCATGCGTTATTATTAACTAAAACGGGGGTGTGTTTTGGATACATAAAACGTGTGCACGTTTTACTCTAATAGAATTTTGGAGCATTTAAGAAGGTAGTTGCATGGCTAAGGGATCATTCAAGGTTTAGGGGGGATTAACAAGCACTCCCTTCATCTTTGT
>LPNX011013822.1:57500-65000 GCA_001517045.1 Pseudotsuga menziesii | reverse complement strand
TTCAACATTATATCCAAATTTTCAATATTCTCGTGTTTAGCCATTCATATGATTATGCTGCACACCTCTTTTTTTATGAGATTTTAGAAATAGATATGGTTTTTTTGTAGATTCCAAATATGTAAATTTTAATAAGAATACATAATTTTTTCTATTTTTTTCTTATTTATCTTCTGTCATAACTCCTCAACTCAAAAAACACACTGTTAGTGTTTCGTCCATATATATTTTGTTTCCAAACCATTTAAAAAAAATGTATGGTGCACTAAAGAACACCGACCCCTATATGCTATAAAAAATCCATTTCCAAAATAATTGCATTAAGACATTCAAACGCTGCACCCACAATTGACGTACCATTTTTGAGGTTTTATCTCTTAGATAATTTAATATATATATATATATATATATATTATTTTTATTATTGGAAAAATAGTCGTGCACTAGTACTATATGTTCTCTATATGTATACCGATTTTCGTAAGTTTATTCCATCATTTAGTCACTCAGACGCTGCACCCACAAAACCATATACCTTATAATTTGTCCCAAAAATAAAAAGTTCCCGTTAAAAAATATATAACTTTAGATAGTTAACAGCATTTTCAATGAAAAGAAATTATATATTTGGAAAGTTCATACAATTTCCTACATTTCTTGTTTTTAACTCATCGCAAGATTCATTGTGTAAGTGTCTCAAAATATCCATGCAAGTTGATGGATGTCTATTTTTTCAGTTTTCTATTGCATCTAACTCACCAAAAGAGACCCTCAACTTTTTTCACTCACCCTTATACATAGGTAGACTTCATGTATATATAATTCTTTGTGTATGGCTAGTTGGTGAATTCATGTGTAAAAAATGGACCTACCTTTGAGAAGAGATATCAAGAAAAATAAATTGGCCTAACTCCCACCACCTGTGGATGCAGTGAAGCCCCTCCTTACCTTTGATTCAATGAATAACAAGGAACAACTATTTTTATCCTCGAAAAAAATAGATTGTTGTTTAGTCTTTAAACACTTAATTCAAAAATAATTAAATAATAACAACTAAACTATAGTCATGCACATACCTCTCTCATAATGAAACATGGAACCCTTTGGCTTTAGCATTCTTTTCCTAAATTAAATCTTACGCAAAGGGAGTTGCTAGTGACCACCTTCTCAAGAAAAAATATCATAAAACAATATAAAAATACTATAGTGACCTGATACTTTCAGGCATATCTATCTTATAGGGAAAGTGACTCTAGAATGAATAAAATAAGGTTTAGACATGGCATACCAAGAGGGGTCCAATCACCTAACTAAATGAGTCAACAAATTTGAGCCCACATAGGCAATGAATCACATGGCTCATACAAACAACTTATGCCTCCCAAATTATCACTCCGTATGACTCACAAAAAGTATTCTTACACCTACCACCTTATGCTTTAATTGGGAACACAATGAAACAAGAACTACCATGTGGCAATGTCCCAGACATTGCCACATATTTGTCTGAGAGAAAGGATGTTATTTCATTTTTTATTACACTCTAAGAAAAATTAAAACCTAGAATGTTTAAAGTGCTTTATTAGCAAAGATATACACGATATTTTTGTAAAAGTGTGTTGTTAGCATAACTAAGGTTGAGATATGTACATAATAAATGATTTTATTCATAAAACTATATCGATAAACTGTTAGAAATAATTGATTCATCTAGAAGTAATAGCTATAATAAGTTGTATTACTAACCTCAAATTTTACCTTTCAGTTCAAGTTGAGTGTTTTTTTATAATTAAGGTTCCGATTCTAGACAATTGATGGTTTCCATGTCCAAGAGTTTTGAAGCATTTACAATGTTTTTTCATAATTTTTTAAGATGATTTTGTTGCAGTTCTTCCTCTATCCATCTAATCATAAACAATTCGAAATTCAAAGCCAACTTCTCTAAAAACTTAATCACATTACAATGAAAATATAACAAACATATAAATTTGAACTCTAGTGTGTATCTAATAGGTTTGAACTAGTTCAAGTATATAAATAATATCAATGTATGGATGAAGTAACCCTAAATAAATGAAAGAGACATCTAATTACTCTTTCACAAGAAACAATCGAAAAAATAGACAAACACTGAGAGATATTAGCCATTGTAATTACACTATTGTTACATGTTGAAATGTGGGAGATGAAATCAGCTTTAAATACAATCAACATGCACTGAAACAATTGTTAGTAATGAAATAGAAACACCAAGCTACTCTGTGATAAAAGCTAACAAAAAAAAATACACATTGTGACCAAACCAAGATCATTTTAACTCCAAAACTTGAAGCATGAAAGGAACATAGATTTCCACGTATCTAGTACAAAGTCTGGGACATAAATAAGATGTCAAACCATTTTAACTCCAAAACTTGAAGCATGCAAGGAACATAGATTTCCACATATATAGTACAAAGTCTGGGATAGAAATAAGATGTCAAACTTCACGATAGGAATGTGGAATGAACATAGATGGCCACGTATCTAGTACAAAGTTTGGGATAGAAATAAGATGTCAAATTTCACGAAAGGGATGTGGAAGGTCGTTTTAGATCATTTTTCCCACTCATTACCCAAAGACCAAGAATCTTCTCCTTATTGTTTTCTTCCTCACATTATTCTTATGTATTTGCAAGAATTACACTTTGAAGAAAAGTAAAACTTCAAGAATTACACTTTGAGGATAGAAATAAGATGCCAAACTTCAAGAAAGGAATGTGGAATGTGGTGTTAGATAATTTTACCCACTCATTACCTGAAGACCAAGAATGTTCTCCTAATTGTTTGCTTCCTCAAATTTCTTCTTATGTATTTGCAAGAATTACACTTTGGGGAAAAGTAAAAGTTGGTTCTATGACCATTCATGCAATCACATAAGAAAATGGGATGGATTATTCTTAGGATAAGACATCAAATGCTTCCTCAATGGTGTTGGTATTGTAGATTTGGGTCTAGATCACTATGGAGGAGGAGATGATATAATAGTGTATGAGATAGATTTTCATGTTGGAAGAGAGATAGATATTGTTGCATCAATAAAGGATTTGAATCTTGGCCATTGGCTTTGGACCCCATTTTTCTCTTAATGATTTGCCATAGAACTCCTTTCTTGGCCTTTTATTGTTCCTAGGATTGGTCTTTTTTGTAGTTTTTGGTGAAGTGGCTGTACTCATGGAAATATTTTGACTTGAAAGGAAGTTTTTCATATTCCATATTTTGATAATGATGGAAACCATCCAATGTGAGGAAGATGGACTTTAGGATACAATTTTATAGATCTAATTCAAATAAAATTTGAGCATATGCAAACATTCTTTCATTTTTATTTGACTTATTAATGTACGCCCCAACCATGTTCATCATGCTTCTAAGAGAATCTACATTCCAATAGTGAAGGGGAATATGTGGCAATCTTACGTGGCCATTCACTTCTAGATCAAAGATGAGAATCCATTTATTTAGATACATTACTTATGTATTGAATAAGTAAGGCCCATTTATGAATATGATATAATGGTCCTCCTTTAATTGAGTCACTCGCAAAACAAAAGGAGTGAGATGACCCTTAATGAGAACTCGCTAGTTCTTCTTATTCTATATCACAATTGAGTGTCAGGGGGGGGATCAAAATATAGTAAACTATTCAATAAATATTTTATTTGCAAGAGAGAGGGATATTTTGGAGACAAATACCTAAGAACATGAACCTCCCAAATGTTCTCAATCTCCTTACCAAAAAAAGACGAGGCATGAGAAGCAAAAATAGATTTTCCTATGCATGAGATGAGATTGCGAAAGTTGATGACCCATACATCTACAAGGGAATGCAGCCCCCCTCGAAGATCCAAATGCACAAAAACAAGAGGATGTTTCTCAAATCTCAGAGAAAACCTTTGGAAGCCCAAAAAATGGTAAAATTTTATGACCATCGAGCCCCCCTCCAAGATTCAAATGCACAACAACAAGAGGATGTTTCTCAAATGTGAGAGCAAAGCTTTGGAAGCCCAAAAAATGGTAAAATTGTATGACCATCATAAGAAAGTGCGTATATTAATCCCAACCATTACATTGCAACTAGGGACACTACCACAAGTAGCAATAGATGAAGGAAAAAATATTATTCAGGAACCCATTGCTAACCTAAGAGGTGACCAATTGTATTTTTTTCCTTTCATTCGCTCCACTGATATCATACGTGACATATTTGAGTGACTGCAAGTTAACTTCATGTCTCCCAAGTTCATGCTCATTGGTGACATGTATGAATTTGTCCAAAAATTGCATTCCACCACACCTTGGGCATGTCCCATCTATGCAAGGCCTTTGATAAAATGTGCAACCTTATGTCCTTCTACACTAGATGTTATGGATAAACACTCTAGATGATGTCGATGGCAATGTAGTCGAGCATTCTTGTACAAGAGTGTTATGCAAAACACGCAATATATGTATATATGTGTCACAATAATAAGCGTACTCAATGTGATATCAATAACAACATGTGTTGCGAGTTGTGTTTATTTTAACATGCCATGGTTTGTATTTATCTAAGGATCTTTGGCCCAAGTTAAGTTCATTATGTTCATGCCTAAATATCTCATATAATTATATTTGTGTCATGTCAAGAAAATGTTTAATGTGGGGCTCATGATCCCTTGAACCCATTCTCAATTTTAGTACATCTTTTTGGTTGGATGAAGGTCTACTATTTTCACGTGAAAACTCTTGCACTAGTCCCTTTACCGCATCAATGAGCTTCATATCAGAGCGTGGAAACCTCGCAACGAAGGACTAGACATTTGTTTCACCAGAGTTAAGTTGTTCTCTTCTAGAAAAATACCTACGGAGTTCTTTGATATCCGATCCTACAAGTTTGGATGTAGGATTAAGAAGGCGATGGGCCCTAGTGCTTTTGTTCACGATTTATTTTTGACAACACACAACGAGCTGCATTGCGATCCTTTGAACAATATTTCTTTCCAATATTACTAAATGCATATACCAAACTTCTAACAACATAAGAACTTGGTTCAGAACTATGTATCATCTTTATCGTTAAGTTTTTCCGGACAACAGTCATAGACCTAGATTTTAATAATGATATAAATAATCTACATTTATCTCCATCACATTTAGAATCAAAATAGTTAACAAGTATCTGTTGAGCTTGATGTGCAATACTGTGTTTAGACAATGTACCTTCAAGCGAACCAATGAGACTTTCATCGATTTGTATACATTTTGGAGTTCTTCGGCGTGAAGTTGGTAATCGAAGTAGGGAGGTTGGAATTGCACCCTATACCATATCACCCAGTCGGTCTGGCATTTAAGCATGAGCTTCATGTCTTTCTGTGTCTTCCTGATGGTTGAATGGTGGCATTTGGAAATCCTCTTGGGTGGTCTGAACAACATTGTATTCTTCAAGCATACCTTCGGCATTCAATGTCTCTCTAACTTCGTCACTTGTATACCCACATTCAATTAAATATGCAAAGCTTTCAGGTGGCCTTGATGTGCACCTATGTTTTACTCCTTGATCAGTGCCATGTAGTGCTGATTCTTTTACTTATATGGTTACTGAAGGCCCCTAGAGCGAATGATTTTTTCTTTCTTGATGTAGATTGGTAGGAAGAACTGCGATCCTCAACGACCAGAATTGGTTGAGTGTCCATAGAGCGTCTTCAACTGGTCATGTCATTTCTTTTATTCTCTCTAATTTCTTCAAGGATTTCATTGGGTATCTGCTTCCTTGCTGATTTTCTTTCTCGATTGCGTGAGTTTCCCATGACCAAAATGATCAATGATATATATGGTTTCCTTTGCTAGCTCCTCGATGGGAAACTACCCAAGCTTGGTTTCTTTCTTGCTCAATTATGTCTAGATACTCAAGATAGGGGGAATATTGGGAAGAATGTTGCCTTTTCTAACTCCTCAATTCCAAGAAAAACAATGGTAGAGATGCTCTATGGTGCTCCTCAATGGGAAATTCCCCAACCTTGGTTTCTTTCTTGAGAAATTGTGTCTACATACTCTTGAGCTAGGGGGAATATTGGGAAGAATACATTGCCTTTGCTATCTGCTCAGTTGCAAGAAAAACAATGGTAGAGATGTTGTATGGTGCTCCTCAATGGGAAATTCTCAAAGCTTGGTTTCTTTCTTGCTCAATTGTGTCTACATACTCCACCACAGTGACCAAGTTAATGTTGCCTTTGCTAGCTCCTCAATTGCAAGAAAAACAATGGTGGAGATGCTCTATGTGGCTCCTTGCTCAATTAATATATTCATTCTTTCTCAATTCATTATTTATTTCTTGCTCCTCAATGTATACCATGCTCCAAGCAATACTTAGAAACTTGTGCTGGAGATGCTTGATTCACAAAAAAAAAAATTGTGTGAAAATATGGTGAAGAAGATAATGTTCACGCACTGTCTGTAACTTGAATTTGTGCGCGGACTGTCAAACCTATGAAAATGTATTCAGAGTGTTTCTCGGACAACGACTGCTACTATTTATCTGAGAATAAATGCACATGCGTTATTGTTAACTAAAACAAGGGTGCGTTTTGGATACATAAAACTCGTGCACGTTTTACTCTAATAGAATTTTGGACCATTCAAGAAGGTAGTTGCATAGCTAAGGGAGCATTCAAGGTTTAGGAAGGATTAACAAGCACTCCCTTCGTCTTTGTTCCTTAATATCCCCCCTTTCTTCAACCTAACTATATTGTTTTACAAATTTAGGGATGTATAATAAGGGGATACATGGGGATATGTGTGTGTGAGAGAGAGAGATAGGTTAGGGGGTGTCAGTGGTAACGGGAGACATACGAATGTGTGTGTGTGTGTGTCAGAGAGATAGGTTAAGGGGTCCTAGTGGTAAGGTCTGACATAGCGATTTGTGTGTGTGTGGGAGAGAGATAGGGTAGGGGGTGCTAGTGGAAGGTCTGATATAGGGATTTGTGTGTGTGTGACATAGAGATAAGGTAGGGGGTGCTAGTGGTAAGGGGAGACATAGGGATGTGTGTGTGTGTGTGTGTCATAGAGATAGGTTAGGGGGTGTTAGTGGTAAGGGGAGACATAGGGATATGTGTGTGTGCCATGTTAGAGGGGAGACATAGGTTTAGGAAGACATGAGGATGAGGATAATGATGAAGGTGATGACGATGGTGCTGCTACTGCTGCTGATGATGATGATGACGATGGTGCTGCTACTGCTGCGGATGATGATGATGGCGACGATGATGAAGATGATGATGATGATGATGATGATGATGATGAAGATGAAGATGAGGATGTTGATGATGATGATAAGGATGAGGATGAGGATGATGACAATGGTGATGATGAGGTTGATGACGATGATTATGATGATGACGATGATGAAAATGATGATGATGATGTTGATGATGATGTTATCGTTGTTGTTGATGATGAAAACAATGATGATGATAATGAATG
>LPNX011013822.1:0-52500 GCA_001517045.1 Pseudotsuga menziesii | reverse complement strand
AATTCTTTGGGTATGGCTAGTTGGTGAATTCATGTGTAAAAAATGGACCTAAGAATGTTGTACAATCCTTTGAGAAGAGATATCAAGAAAAATAAATTGGCCTAAGTCCTACCACCTATGGATGTAGTGAAGTCTCTCCTTACCTTTGATTCAATGAATAACATGGAACAACTATTTTTCTCCTAAAAAAAAATAGATTGTTGTTTGTTGTTTAGTCTTTAAACACTTAATGCAAAACTAATGAAATAAGAACAACTAAACTATAGTCGTGCACATACCTCTCTCACAATGAAACATGGAACCCTTTGGCTTTAGCATTCTTTTCCTAAATTAAATCTTATGCAAAGGGAGTTGCTAGTGACCACCTTCTCAAGAAAAAATATCATAAAATAATATAATAATACTAAAGTGACCTGATACTTTCAGGCATATCCATCCTAGAGGTAAAGTTCCTTGAGAATGAATAAAATAAGGTTTAGACATGGCATACTAAGAGGGGTCTGATCACCTAACTAAATGAGTCAACAAATTTGAGCCCACATAGGCAATGATTCACATGGCGCATACAAACAACTTATGCCTCCCGAATTATCACTCCATATGACTCACACAAAATTTTCTTACACCTACCACCTTATGCTTTACTTGAGAACACAATGAAACAAGAGCTACCACATGGAAATGTCCTAGACATTGCCACATATTTGTATGAGAGAAAGGATGTTATTGCATTTTTTATTACACTCTAAGAAAAATTAAAATCTAGAATGTTTAAAGTGCTTTATTAGCAAATATATACACGATACCTTTGTAAAAGTGCATTGTTAGCATAACTAAGTTTGAGATATGTACATAATGAATGAATTTATTCATAAAACTATATCGAGAAACTGTTATAAATAATTGATTCAGCTAGAAGTAATATCTATATTAAGTTGTATTACTAACCTCAAATTTTATCATTCAGTTCAAGTTGAGTATTTTTTTATAATTAAGGTTCTGATTCTAGACAATTGTTGGTTTCCATGTCCAAGAGTTTTGAAGCATTTACAATGTTTTTTTCATAATTTTTTAAGATGATTTTGTTGCAGTTCTTCCTCTACCCATCCAATCATAAACAATTCGAAATTGAAAGCCAACTTCTCTAAAAACTTAATCACATTACAGTGAAAATATAACAAACATATAAATTTGAACTCTAATGTGTATCTATTAGGTTTGAACTAGTTCAAGTATATAAATAATATCAATGTATGGCTGAGGTAACCCTAAATAAATGAAAGAGAAACATCTAATTACTCTTTCACAAGAAACAATCGAAAAAATAGATAGACACTAGGAGATATTAGCCATTGTAATTACACTATTGTTACATGTTGGAATGTGGGAGATGAAATCAGATTTCAATACAATCAACATGCACTGAAACAATTGTTAGTTATGAAATAGAAACACCAAGCTACTTTGTGACAAAAGCTAACAAATAAAATTACACATTGTGACCAAACCAAGATCATTTTAACTCCAAAACTTGAAGCATGAAAGGAACATAGATTTCCATGTATCTAGTACAAATTTTGGGACAGAAATAAGATGTCAAACCATTTTAACTCCAAACTTAAAGCATGAAAGGACCATAGATTGCCACGTATCTAGTACAAAGTGTGGGATAGAAATAAGATGTCAAACTTCACGAAAGGAATGTGGAATGAACATAGATTGCCACGCATCTAGTACAAAGTCTAGGATAGAAATAAGACGTCAAACTTCAAGAAAGGAATGTGGAAGGTGGTTTTGGATCATTTCACCCACTCATTACCCGAAGACCAATAATATTCTCCTTATTGTTTTCTTCCTCACATTTCTTCTTATGTATTCGCAAGAATTACACTTTGGGGAAAATTAAAAGTTGGTTCTATGACCATTCATGCAATCACATAAGAAAATGGGATGGATTATTCTTAGGATAAGACATCAAATGCTTCCTCAATGGTGTTGGTATTATAGATTTGGGTCTAGATCACTATGGATGGGGAGATGATATAATAGTGTATGAGATAGATTTTCATGTTGGAAGAGAGATAGATATTGTTGCATCAATAAAGGATTTGAATATTGGCCATTGACTTTGGACCCCATTTTTCTCTTAATGATTTGCCATAGATCTCCTTTCTTGGCCTTTTTGTGTTCCTAGTATTGGTATTTTTTGTAGTTTTTGGTGAAGTGACCGTACTCATGGAAATATTTTGACATGAAAGGAAGTTTTTCATATTCCATCTTTTGATAATGATGGAAAGCGTCAAATGTTAGGAAGATCAACTTTAGGATACCATTTTCTAGATCTAATTCAAAGCAAATTTGAGCATATGCAAACATTATTTCATTTGTATTTGACTTATTAATGTATGACCCAACCATGTTCATCATGCTTCTAAGAGAATCACCATTCCAATAGTGAAGGGGAATATGTGGCAATCTTACATGGACATTCACTTCTAGATCAAAGATAGGAATCCATCTATTTATATACATTACTTATGTATTGAATAAGGACCATTTTTTAATATGATATAATGATCCTCCTTCAATTGAGTGACTCACAAAATGAAAGGAGTGAGATGACCCTCAATGAGAACTTGCTAGTTCTTATTATTCTATATCACAATTGAGTGTGCGAGGGGGGAACCAAAATATAGTAAACTATCCAATCAAGATTTTATTTGCAAGAGAGAGGGATATTTTTGAGACAAATACCTAAGAACATGAACCTCCCAAATGTTCTCAATCTCCTTACCAAAGAGAGACAAGGAGGCATGAGAAGCAAAAATAGATTTTGCTATGCATGAGATGAGATTGTGAAAGTTGATGACCCATACATCTACAAGGGGATGGAGCCCCTCTCCAAGATCCAAATGCACAAAAACAAGAGGATTTTTCTCAAATGTCAAAGAAAATCTTTGCAAGCCCAAAAAATGGTAAAATTTTATGACCATCGAGGCCCCCTCCAAGATTCAAATGCACAACAACAAGAGGATGTTTCTCAAATGTGAGAGAAAATATTTGGAAGCCCAAAAAATGGTAAAATTTTATGACAATCATAAGAAAGTGCATATATTAATCCCAACCATTACATTGCAACGAGGGACACTACCACAATGAATTAGTATTCTTTTCACAACTAGCACCTTCTTTAAAAAAGAAATTGAGAGGATTCCCAAGGGTACAATAACTAATTTGAGTGAAATGGTAAAATACAATGATTATTATTTTGTACTCAATCTATGTAAACCTTTTTGAAAATGTGTACTTAATATACATAAAAATAATAAGCATGTTAAGTTTTTATGAACAAAATCAAATTTCATAACTTGTTAGATAATTATCTTGTGGCCTTTTTAAATAGTTGTTTTTATTTTATTTTTGTAAAAATACTTCTTTTATTTGCATTATTTATTTCCAAAAGAGAAAAAAAAATACATTAGAAAGGTATCTACAAATGAAACCACATCCTATCCCCAAAAAGAAAAAAAAACTACAAAGATATTTACATGAGCTTTCCAAGAGAAACTAAAAGAATAATAAAATTTGAGTATGCATCTCACTCAATTCCCTTATACTTTTTTATTAATATAAAAACCGTTAGCTAATAACTGCATTTGCGCCTCATTTTTCCATAGTTGACAAAATGTAGACAAAGAACTAATCTCATTTTCAAAATCAATTTAGTATCAATGCTTTTAGAGAAAACCAATTTTGAAACCCTTATGTTGTGCTAAACACCATAGAATGACGATCACATAATTTCTACAACATCATTGAGTATAAATGATCTCCAATGTAACCTCAGTTTCAACAAAGTTGTATGCTCAGACTAAACAAACTCCCAACAATACCTAGAAAAATACCATCCCAAAAGAGGAAGAGGTGTTGTACTATTTCCATGGGGTCTTCACTTAGTGAAACCATGCCATAGAATGTTCATTTGTGGCATATGAAACAATACCCCTATTTTAAAAAAATATTTTAAAATAACTCCCAAAAACTTTTTTTTCAACCCCCTCCCAATATGCCTTACCAATTTAAAAAAAACCCCTATTTTCACTATGTATTGCATGTATCCATTTTTTCATTTACATTTTTTATACCCCTTTATATTTCTACCTAGTATATTGACATGATACGCCACATGCATTCTATAAAGAAGTCAATTATGACCTGAAAGACAATGCCAAAAGACCTTGTTCCAACCACACGTTCCGCAATGTAATTGATGGTCTGTCAAGTCAATAAAAGAATAAATAAACAATTGGGAAAAAATTTCCATAAAGAAACTATTCACTTAGATTCTTGGTTGTGACCTAATGAATTCTCACTGTTAACAATTATTAGGTAAACCTGTTTAGGTTGGCCATTTCTGCCACCTATGGTTGTAGCTATGATGTGTCCTGACTCTACACCCATACCATCAACAATAGCTGGATCAATATCCTGCAATTGATTTACATTGACATGTCAAGGAAGAACCATGTATAAAAATTCCTTCCATGAAAAGAGGAAACAAGCATACAATAAATGCCTCCTTTCATTTCTTGCTTCAAATGCAAATATTTCTCTTAAAAAAAAATATTAGCTTACTTTCTCATCATTAATATCCACTTTGTTGTTCTTATCCTCATCTCAAGCATCTCTCTACCAAGCCAATCAACACTGTTCACTTGCCTTTTCAACCTGTTGATTGTCCTTGAGCTTCCCACACCTCCATTGTGCCCTAAGCTTGTTGATGCCATAAATGGCCTGAGTTTCGACAATCTAGAAATTAGTGTATTATTCCCCTTGGGATTCTATTCCCCACTCTCATCTCGTTTGAATTTGATTAACTTGAAGATGCTTCCAAGATGTGAAAAACAAGTTATGAACTATATGTCAGAGCACTGATCAAAATGACAACACTTCAAAAATGTAAATGAGCTAAAGACATATTTTGAAGACATCGTGTTTGTCAATAGGCATTTTATAGGGCACTAAGTATGTTTCCCCTTGACCAAAAAAAATATGTGAAGAGTTCAGTTCCTTTCGAAGGGACTTTTACTAGGCACTAAGTATGTTTCCCCTTGACCAAAAAAAAAGATGTGAAGAGCTCAGTTCTGTCTGAAGGGCCTTAAGCCCTTAAAAATAAAAATAGAACAAGAGTTCTCATGCTTCAATAAAAGCCTCTTCGTTGGATAGGCTTTCAGCCTAGTTCTAACAGCATTTAAAGGAAAACAAATATCATGGTTTCTCAAAAAATACTTTTTCATTGAGAAAGCTTCTTACAGAAACTATTTAAGTTTTTAAAGGTTAGAAAAATAGTGAACACGAGTATCCATATCATGGTATCACCACAATAGAGCCAACATAAGAACTTAAAATAGACACACCAACAACAATAGCCTTTACAAAATATTAGTTAATGATAAGACACCAAAATCTTAGGAGCTAACTTTATCATGGTTCTCTAGATAAACTATTTCAAAACATAACATTTTAGAAAAATGACTCAAAGTTCAGGCATAGCGGTCCAATTCTAAGTTGAAAGAATAGCAACCAGAAACAGAAACACACAAATATTAATCATGCAAAAGAATTAAAGCATCTATCAAGCTACCATAGTTACTGTAATTAATCAGAAAAATGAAAGTAGAAAAATAATTAAAGTTGCAAAAAGGCTTGTATAAAGTAAGTGAAACTTTGAAGGTATTTCTCCTTGAGTAAGCATCAGTTATGATCATAGAATCATCAAAGCTAAACCATATCTAGAGGAACCATGCAAATGATATAAATGAGCACACTATTACTAGCTCAATGTCTTTATGTGATCTAAATCCAATTTCAACCCCCTAACTTCCATGTACTATAACTACAATTGAATCTCCCCTGCCCACATGCTACTAAAAATGAGAAATGGAGAAATGATAATGAAACAAGAAATAAGGAAAATGGGTTTTGGGGTGAGACCATATAATAGTGTTTTTAACAATGTGACTCTATGATTAAATATTTGTGTTGTTAGAAGGGTTGCTACAAAAATTTCAAATGTGCATTTATGGCAGTGCTGAGATTATCTTCAGCTTTGGTTTCCTCCATGTTTTCTATATAGTCCTACAAACTCACCAATATGTCACAAAAATATACCCATAAAAGGGTCATTGTTGTTGGTTGCAATCCACTCCAAGTGCCAATGGCAACAAGTCCTTTATGTTATGAAAATGTGTTCCAAGTATGATATCCTTGAGTGTGATGTCTCATGCCCCGATGCATGCTATATGATTGTTATGAGTTTCCATAATTGGCTAGTTGAGTACAGAGTTTATCTAGGGCTGAGTTTACTTCTGAAATTGACTTGAAATAAGACTCCAAAAGTGTCTCAAAAAGTGTCCAAATGATTATATGGAAGAAGTCCTATATTGTTAAACCTCTCTGAAATTCAAACCATATGTTACCTAAAAATTTGTAGGGGTTTTATAGATGCAAGGTAGAGCCATCCCTACAACAAACTCAGTAACTCAAGGAAGTGGCCATTGTCACCTCACCATTCTCCCTTGGTCTTTGAGTTGGTTCATGCCAGCTCTAGGGGTGTTTCCCTAAAGTAATACTGTGAGGTTTTTCATGGGCAAACACAAGGTGATTATGTAATAAAACCCTCACAGAATCAAATTAAATGAGAAAAGAAATAAGGAGGGGTAGATGGGGATATTAGTCCCTTATCCATTGGGCCTAGGAAACAATTTACTACATTGAGTCTAAGCATGCAAGACACAACACTCCTGTGGGCATGAGCTTCAAGTGTTTAGCGTCTCCAATCTGAGACAGCTACCTATCCAACAATTCCAAAATGGGTTTTTAGTGATAACATTCATTTTTATGAAAAATAATTGTAAATAAACTTGAACCACTTTAACTCCAAAGAATGTCTAAGAATCCAGACTAGATGCAAAGTAGACTCAGATACATAATTTCTAGAAAGTAAAGTAAATATATTACCAACAAATATCTTACACAATAGACATGATCACATGCGATCAAATACACTTGTAGTAACATTTTGAGTCATAAGTGTCAAAAATTCAAACTAATGTATGCCTTCCGTAGTTGGGGTTATTTTTGCTTTGATTTAGTTTACACAACTTTTGAGTGTCACCGAATTCAAACTTGAAAACAAACACGAACCAAGTTACTTAGGTGTCAGCTAATACAGAAGACTGACCTGATCATATATCCATAATATATCAGATGGTAAAAGACACCAATATTCATAACATATCATTGATTGAAATTTAAAAATACAATAGATGGTGGGAAATAAAGAAATTACTGATTTTTATGTCATATTAAATCCAATTGGAGAAGATACCTTGATCTTTTTCATATTGTCATTGACCCATTCATTCCCCTCCATATTTCTCATTGCTTCTTGTTTGATAAAGGGGCATGGTTGCATTAACATCAAAAACAATTATAATGTCTATGGTAAAGACAAGATAAAGAGTGAAAATAAGAGTACCATAAGAGATTCTACAGTCTCTTCTACAGTGTCATTGGAGAAGCACTTTTCAATCAGAGAACCACTTCACAGAGAAAAATATCTGGAAGAATTGATCTATATCTATAATCTTCAGCGGATTCAAGGCTTCAAGGATTTGTGTTCAATTTCGAATCCTTGGGAATTTGAACTCAAATCCAAGGCCTTCCTTTGCAATTTTCTGGGCTGTACTAGTTGCAAAACAAAAATTACTTATCTAATCAAGACTCAGACCCAACAACAGCTCAGGAAATCCAAAATGGAGAGTCAACTCAGTGACACAATAAAACTTAGCATTAACTGGCTTCATAAAACTTCAGGGATCATAAACTAGAGAATCAGGGATCACATACTCAGAAAAATTCAATAACTTTGAAACCTAGAAAACTTAGCAAAACTTGGTAATATCCTGCCGAGTTTGACAAAAAAGGAGTGATTTTTGACTAAAGAGTCAACTTTTGTCACCAAGATAGCAATCAGAGTTGATTCACAATACTCGGTGAGTCTTGTTACAGAGAATATATCCCGTTTTGCTTATATTTCATAAGCTACTTGATATACATACCCGTGCTCTTAATATTCTCTTCTAGAGAGTACACAAAATGAGGCAAAATTATTATTGTATTTAAATAATTGGTAATTACTTTAATAAACATCAAACATTACAAAAATGCAAATTCTGGCCCCAAAACATTCTGCAAGAGCATTTGATATGTATCTTTGACAAAAATGGCTCCATAACAACTCGAAATTGCACATGATCAGAAAGTGGGTGAAAGACACATGAAATATCCTTAGAATACAAGAATTTCTTTCCAAAGAGACCTCCAAGAAGAGAATGGTGAAAATCAACCTAGATGTTGCATTTACAGTAACTAACATATGCCTTAGCTACTCTAGGAAAAGTATTTGCTACACTAATTTCTAATGTTTATACTGGCACATTGTGAATTTTGAATGGACATACAGTATACTAGATAAATATGATTCTTTAGTGGATGAATGACTAATCAAACATTTGTCCTTCCATAAGAGTTATAAAAGCATACAAATAACTATTAATAGAAAAAATAAGACCCAAAATAGCTAGCACAAAATGCATGTAAAAACATAAATCTTTTGGAAATACACAGAAACAACCCTACAGATCAGAAAGTTCACAAAATGCAAATAGAAACTCAGAGTCTCATCCAACATACCATGATATGAACATTTTAATTACTGAAAGAAAAGAGTTCAGAAAGATCTTTCTCACTCTTGTTTGTAAACAATGTTGTAAATTTATATAACAGTCCAAAATATGGTAAAAAAATTCATTTTAAAAGAGCAGGCAAAAGCACCTAAAAACTATGGAAGCAGACATGAATTATAAAAATACAAAAAATTTAAAAGATGAAAAATTTAAGAAGCAACATAGATACAAATCCATGTTCTTATATCTCTAGTTACTGCTAAAATAACACCTAAACATATGGTAATATATTTGAACATTTAAGTTATCATTAATTTGTATACTTAACCTAGTACATTCAGTCCTGACATTGCCTTCCTGGAAACATGTTGCCTTCAACCAATCTATGTTACTTGACGTCATGCTGAAGAGGAAGCCAAGATACATGGAAGAAATGAACTATGCACTAATCACCATGCTATAAGCAAGACAGTGAAATTATCTGTTGAGTCTTTGGTGCATCGGGAGTTAACTTCTCCCATAGTCCACACTTTATTAAAATTCAGTCTTGTTTTTTGGCCAAATACTAACTCCAAAAAAATACAGGACCATGGCCCTTTCCAAACACAAAAGTATATTATGACTTTGATTTGCATCAGCATACCATGAACACTGAATTAGGAACATCACCTTCCTCACTAAGAAGAGTTGGCTTTCTAACCCCTTTTTGTCTCCACCCACATCCCAGCCTTAGAAAAATATCACCAGTTTCAGCAGAATCTTGTTCTTCAAGCCATTTTCGATGAAGTTCATCCCGTCTCCATTGATCTACTGGCCGCTCTTCCTTAGTAGTTGCCACTAAATCCTTTAAGTCTTCATTTTCATATTCCTCAGAGTTATCATCTTCATCATTCCTCACTAGAATATCATCATCTTCATCTTCAGCTTCATCATTAACAAATTCCTTTACAGAAGCACCCTTAATATATACAAACCTTTCAACTGGCTTGCTTGAGGAAGGATCAACATTTTCCTTGTCTTCATATTCATCAAACAATCTGTGAAGGAAAAGCATATAAATCAAGTTACATTTTTCCCCCCAAAAAAAAATGTGTTACAATTTTCAGCATAATTTTCAACATAATTTTCTAGAACTTAGGTAATAATGTGAAATTACTCTCAAAATAAAAAACTGCCTTGATTATTTAGACATCCCTAGACCTTGAAAGTAATACAATATGAACATTCTTGTTGTTGTTTTTTCAATATATAGAACCACTAACTTGTGTTGTTTTATAGCTTATCATATAAAAACTCAGATACAAGTCTAAAGAATGAACCTAATATTCCATGTAGGAATACAACAGGTATTAACCTCAACATGATGGTGATTCACAACTCTTTAGGATTTTATGTCTGTAATACACATAAAGGATGATATAATCTTATATAGCATATAGATACCACCTTTGAGGCCAATTGAAGAATACCCAATCCCATATGTGCTACTTTCTATTGTACAAGGAATATCAATGCCCAAATTCTGAACTATCTGTTGAACATTAGTTTGACCCTAGATGCAAAATGTGCAGTTTTTTCCTAGGGAAATACTAAGGCTAATTAAAAAATAATTATTTTCGAAAGATGGTACATACAAATTTATCAGAGGGGGGAAATAAAGAAGTTTGAAAGCATAAGCTCTTCCCTAATAGTTAACAAACCCTATCAAGCAAAACATTGTCTATTAAGATGACAGTATTTTGTAGGCAAGGGAATAGCCAGGATGACTATCCCAAACAAGGTGATTTCCAGCCCGCAATTAGTAGACAACTAGGGCTGCCAACCATAAGGGTAGTGAAAACTTTTACAGTAACAAGGTTAATGGAGTCTCAAAGCTTAAATTGCGAGCTTCAAGGGTAACTGGGTTTACCATAGCATAACATGATAACAACAACATTCAAAGAGCAAAAAAATAACATGATTACTAACTAGGATAGATTTAATATAAGCAAACTGAAAATAAGTAGCTATTATAAAGGCAAGGTCACATTCAACAATAACATTTCATTTATACCATTGTCATGGATTCCTTTAAATGCTTTGATATATCACAACTGTCATATATCCCACATGCACCGAGTCTTTTTAATGCTTTGAAAAATCATAATTGTCATTTATACCACTAAAAAGTGAGTCCTTCTAATGCTTTGAAAAATCACAATTTTAATGTTAAGTAAGGTCACCTACACCACTATCACCAAGAATTTTTAATGGTTAGAAGTGTTGCAACATTCTTGTCATGATCTCCAAAATATTTCAAATGTTGTTTATAGAACGTAAAATATATGACAAGAGAATGCCACAAACAACGACAAGTGGGATATGAATTCCACAGACTCCAATCAGTGGCAAGAGAATAGAGTGTTTGCAATGAGCAAAAACACCAAAAATAGAAAGCAATATCTGGCAATGCTAACCTAATGAGTTAAAATTTGACCCTTGGTGCATGAAAATTTGAAAAGAGTAATGTGAAACCTTTTGCATTCAAAGAGTTAAAATACAGAATTACCATTCTAACCCTAAAAGAAGTTTTAAAGAAAAAGATGTTTGAATTCACGAGAGATGAGGGAAAAGTTCTTAATTTACAATTATCGTGCATGCCAAACAAACAAAATGTGCACTAGATTAGAACTATGTTTGAAATATGCTCAAGGAAGAATGGAATACTTTTGAAATATTGGGGAAGATATTGATCGTTTGTTATGAGAGTATATTTTCTCAACATGCCTGCATCCTACAATCCATTTGACTCAAAGATTGACAAAGAAGGATATAAAAAAAATATTGATAAGAACATCCTAGGTAAAGATCCTCATCATAGAGTGTGAGATTGGATACTTCGTCCTCAAAATTCCCATGGAAGTCCAGATAAAAGGGGCAGGGCCACCATAATTCAAAGGTCAATATGGTGATCATCAGAAATCTTATAGAATACCATATGGTTAACATAAAAAAGCATCAGAACAATGCATAAGCTTTATATAAAAGCTAACAACAAACTGTTAGTAAAAACTAATAGAAACAATTTTGATATCTGGATACTATCTGCGATAATACACACAAGAATGAGTTGAAAAATTTCGTTAGGATCCGAAAGAAATAGGTGTTCATTACCACATCGTTATAGATATAATTGGGTCCAGATTGTCCTTCCACAGTTGGATTTGATAAACTTTGCTATGTTACTAGCTTCAGCAGCACACTTGTATTGCAAGCTCCTGAGAAACCTGGGTCCTTATATTTGTTTGCCCCAAATTTTATAATGATATGTTGCATTGTTAAAATGGAGTTATGTCAATAGGGTCTTGGTTTGTTGACTGTGGTTTTCCAGGTTGGGGAAACAAGGTAGTTGATATAGCCCTCACCAGGTTTCAAGTTCTACCGAGTAACATGGATGTGCTCTAGTGCATGCAATAGTAGCAAAAAAGATACCGCACTTGTGGCTTCTAAGCCAAAAGAAACTGAATTGAATGGTATTAATAGATCTCTCATAACATGAACAATGGTTGGGGTCAGGTGCAAGTTTTCGACAACTTTGATGGAGTAGATAACCCACTCATGGATTTTAAGACAAATCCAACAACAACTAGGGCCAGTGGAAGTTCTAGGAAATTTTGGTGGAATAGATACTCCACTCATGACTTCAAAGTTGAAGGCAAATGAATTGAACAGTGCAAATGCTTCCACCATAATCCCAATTGGGATAGGTATAAGTTCTGGGAAACCTTGGTGGAATACATACTACATTGTGGCTTCTAAGCCAAAGGAAACCAAATTGAATGGTGCTAATGATTCTCCCATAAGGCTATAGAGTAGATTGAATGGTTATATTGGTTATAGAATGAATTGAATGGTGATAATGGTTATCACTAGCAAGAATGGATTCATACCCCTCGACGGATCTTTCAGGTGTGGTGTACACCAAACATCATCGATCTATAGCTGAAAATTTCATGGAGACAATGAAATTGAATGATACTAATCGTTCTCCCATAATGCTAAAGAATGGATTGATTGGTGTTAATGGTCCTCATCAGCAACCCTGTTTCATACCCCTCAAGGGATCTGTCCAGAATGTTTTAAGACAAACATCATCTATAGCTTTCCCAAGCTATGGTTAAAAACTACATCATCTTTTAGTTTTCTTCAAGAATTTTGTCAAAGAACATTGAAATCCTTTTTTGGAAAAGAACATAAGCACATACCTTTTCTGAATGAATTTGTTGAAGCTGAAGATGGAGCTTATCAAGCCTCTTCATTGATAGGTCATGTTCATCAATAGTAGGTTTTAATCTGGCATTATGATGCTTTAAATTTCTAGATATTTCCCCACGGATCTTAATAATCTGCACTTGAGCATCCAAGAATTGAGTGACCCTCTCCTTCTTTTTCTGCCTCAGCTCCTCCAAAGTCAGCGATATAGCAGCAAGCTAATCCCTTCATGTGCCCGTCTTCCTATCCACCTACAAAAGATGGTGACAACTATGTTCCTACGAATTCAATCTCTGACCTGATTCATTAGGTCTCATGCCTTAAGGGGCTTCATTATCTTCTTTCAACGATTAAATTCCTATATGGATATGTCTTATCTTTTGCTCCAGTAAACCATCCTCATCGTTGTTTTTCTCAGATCCAGTCCTTTGTCTTTCATCCCTCTCTTTTAAGTTCTGGAGCTCAGGTTGCATTTTTAGTAGGTTCTCTATCAGCATATCCAAATTTCTAGTGTAATAAATATCATCTGAACTCCTGTCATAAGTACCCATGATGCTTGATTCAAGCCCACCATCAGACCCAGCTTTCTTTTTGGGATGTCCACCATCCATGCTGCAGAATAAATGAGCACTATATCCTTAGGCCTAATATTTTTAACACATAAAGGGAATATTCCCACATGCAAGCAATAAAATTCTAGTTATATTAAGCTCAAAGAAAGCCCTACCAAAATTGATTTGATCTTACCCAAAATGCTTCATAGATAGACCTGCTAAGTATGAATCTACACATTTTTCCAGAAGAATAGAACATGTACCTTGCAATTTTTTTTGAAGCAAAGTGGTGGAATCCGTGGGACTAATATGATTGTCACTCAATCCTAATTGGGAACAACTGGAAGTAGATTTTTCATACGATGGATATTAGAGTCAACCGATATGCTACTTCAGAAAAAGTATTCTCCATAGGAAGGCAAAAGTATTCTGACATTATTGCATTTCATGACTTAACAATTCCTGGGACATGAATCATAAAGATTGAAATTATAAATTCTTGGAAGCTAATATCTATACACACGGCATTTTCAATCTCCATTTCATGAAGTAAAAGGAAAACCAATAGTAGATTTTTTCACCTTCAAAATGGCTTCCAATGAATACACATGTTCCAACACAAATGGAATGGACATAATTCAATTAGAACAAAGTTCATGTCATAGATGAAAGCATAGAGACATAATATAATGGCATATCTTCTACATTATATGAAACACACTAAAAAGAGAGTAACAAACTTATAATAAGCACAGGTTGGCTAGTTTGACTTTTACCTCATTGTTCAACACACCTCCACCATTTCGCATGTACATGAACATCTTGAACCATGTAGCATTCCTCAAGGTAATATTGTCCATTAAGCAAGCTTTGGAAGGTCTTCAAGCAACAAGGAGCATCCACATATCCACAAGGAACCCTTGAAATCATAGGCCTTTCTCATGGTTGACGTCCCCACATATCCAAAAGATGATCAAGTGGAGAGGGACTCTTCAAGCCAAAAGACTCCACCTATGGTCCACTTGTCAATTCTATTTAACCAATCAATCCAACTTTCAGAGTTACTTCATCAAGCTATATATATATATATATATATATATATTTCATTCCGAATCCAGCAATACCTTTCCAAGATACACCCATACTACCACCAAGGTCATATATAAATAATCTCATCTCAAAAAGGGGGGCAACCCCTCCAAGAGAAACACAGAAGGCTTCCCAAACTGAACCCCCAATAGAAAATGACCTAAGCCATCTCCTAGGGTGTCTAACATCTAGATATAAGAAGTTAGAAGAACACACTAGGGACGCTAAGGGTGTGGGTTGGGGGTGAATCAGTTTCATGTATTTTTAATTACTTTCTTTTTCAAACCTAAACTTAATCACTTAATGTTATTCTTTAGTCATACCTACTTAATGCAACATAACAAAGATACAAGAACATCAAATAATTATATTAATTTATTTCATGATAGATACGAGTTTACGTTCAAAGTTTATGAGCAATGGATCAAAAAGGTGCTCCACCACCTTAGTATTTTCCATCTCCAATGGGAGGAAGCACCAACCTCCTGGGTTTTGTCAGTTTCAACTAACAGGGAGCTGCCACTCCCTTTATCCAGCTCCAACTAGAAAGGGATTCAACCCTCTTCAAGCTTCTTGAGTTTTGTTTCAAAGGAGTACTTCTTCAAAGTAATTTGCTCCAAAATTTCTAAGTCAGCTTCATAACTTATAACAGGTCTTCTTTGAGATATTTATAGTGTCTGCAGCAAATGAAAGCATACTCAGATAGGTAACAAAATTCTTGACTGTGTAGGTGCCTCTGCTCATGGAACTTTTCTTGATCAAAAGCATCTGTTTCTCCTGCTAAATATGCTGCTCTATGTATACTCTAACTTTGAGTATTTTTAATGCCCTTCCTGTCCTTTAGCACTCTATTGTTTGCTTAACACCTTGAACAAATTATTATACTGCTCTTTACTATCAGCCCTTAAGCTGTCTCAATTGACAGACTTAAGATGGATCCCCAACACACTTTCAGACTTAACTTTCAAACTTAATGTTAGTCAACATACCTGAGATCAAAATGAAATTCTTCAACTACTAGGATATATGTCTTCAACCTTTTCCTTGCCTTATATTTCCACAATGATTTTCATGATTCTTTGATCTTTTGAGGAATAAAGCTAATTTTTCCCACCAATCCCTACTCAAATAAGAAAAATCATCATCTGTATTTGCTGATTTAGGGGGTTGATATGAACTCTTGGAACAGTCAATCATTTGATGCTTTGCCTCATTACTAATGAATGAAGATATTGAGTGCCCAGAATTGATTGATGTTGCTTTATTACCCCCTTCATTCCTTTAACATGCTCAAAACCACCTTTAGAATGCTCAGAACTCCCTCAAAATGGATGGAACAGCTGTTTGGAATCTTAGCTTACTATCCATGCCTCAGGCTTCAGAAACTCACTGGATGCAGATGATCATTTCACTGAAGACACCCTCCTATTTTGCATGCTGATACAGAGGTTAGAATTGCAGTGATAATGTGATATCCTACATCAATAAGGTATACACATCCCTTACAGGTGCATCCTATATCCATCAAACTCATTGATATACCAAGGATAAATTCCTGGATCTGTATGAAGGTGAACATCAATTATAGCCGTGTTGTTGTTTATCCTCACAAGATGATGAGAACATAGGGTTTAATTCCCATATTTTAACGATGCACTTATCTATTGCTATGATGTCGATTCATCCCCAGGTCTCTCCAAATGCTGCAAGTGACTATTCTAAATTCAAAGGATTTCCCAAGCCCTGATTGCTTGGAAATTCACCCAAACACTCAGATTTTTTCTTGTTGCTCAAGCCCAAGGTTCTTTGAAATCCCAGGCCTGATGTAACAGTGCCCAAAATAGCTATCGGGTACTCCCATGTGGATATGGGGTAAGACAGGGTAGTGTTATCATAATATGGAATTGAAAATCTTGCCCTCTGCATTTGTAAGTTTGTATTTTGTTGTGCTTGTGTAGATAAGGAATCCTTGGGAAAATGAAGTTGAGTGGAATGTTCCATGGTCAGACTCTTCACCTAAATGGACAGACACGATAAAGCACAAGTTGAAATACACTCCTCTCGAAAAAGATGGGATTTTCTAGATGTCATGGGAAGATTTTCAAATAAATTTCAGATCTATATATCTGGATAATATCTGCGACATTAACCACAAGAACGAGTTGAAAATTTCCATTAGGATCTAAAAGAATTAGGACTTCATTACCACATCGTTATAGATATAATTGGGTCAATAGTGTCCTTCCACAGTTGGATTTGATCAACTCTGCTATGTTACTAGCTTCAACAACACACTTGTACTGCAAGCTCCTGAGAAACCTGGGTCCTTATATTTGTCTACTCCAAATTTTATAATGATATGTTGCATTGTTAAAATGGAGTTCTATCAATTAGGTCTTGGTTTTTTTACTGTGGTTTGCTAGATTGGGTAAACAAGGTAGTTTATATATCTCTCACCAGGGTTCAAGTTGTACCAAGTAACATGGGTAGCTGATATAGCACTCACCAGGGTTCAAGTTCTACCAAGTGACATGGATGTGCTCCAGTGCATGCAACAGTAGCAAAAAAAATACCCCACTCATGGATTCTAAGCCAAAAGCAACTGAACTGAATGGTGTTAATAGATCTCTCATAAAACCAACAGTGGTTTGGGCCAGGTGCAAGTTTTTAGCAACTTTGATGGAGTAGATAACACACTCATGGCTTTTAAGACAAACCCAACAATAGCTAGGGCCAGTGGAAGTTCTAAGCAATTTTGGTGGAATAGATACCCCACTCATGACTTCAAAGCTGAAGGAAAATGAATTGAATGGTGCAAATGGTTCCACCATAATCCAAATTGGGCTAGGTATAAGTTTAATCATGTGAGTCAAAATGGTGTAGCCTAAAAGAAAATGGTTGTTTCCATGATGAAAAGGATAATATCTCATGGAGGGAATAATTACTATAAAATGGATTTCAATAAAAAACTAGGTAATTAAGATGAAATAAAACATGGTAATTCATAAGATTGAATGTTTTGTTTTTCCAACTTTTCCTTAATATAAGTTTTTCCAGTAGTTTATCGAGCCCTTTAAAAATTTGGCCAAGGGTTCAAATTTGGCATGTCTTTTAAAACCACCGAGTCTAGTGTCACACTTGCTTATACTATTACACAAAATTAGGACTCTACCCAATCACTATGGTTTTTTAGTAGACAAATTTAGATCTAGTTGAGACGTTTTGACTCTCATACCAATCACTAGATCCCTCGACCCAAAAGCTAAAGGAGGATTTCAAACTCTCTGACCTTGACAAGATAGTTTTGGCTTGGATTAAAGAGCTTATTCCATACTCCTTGTTAAAGTTGGAGATTCGATTCTCCCTTAACTGATGGGAGAACTAGAAAATTCAATCAATGGGAATAGGTGGTAGGGACACAAACATGTGCTAGATACCCAACTTAATAAACTTCAAAGACTCAAGCCTAAACATTATACCTAGATCTTCAAAATTTCTTGAGTGTGGAAAGTTGGAAACCTTTGGTGGAGCTGAAAATGATACCTTTGTTTGGTCCTTCATCTTGGGTTGGGTTGTTATTGGCCATAGACTAGATCTTAGAAACCCTGCATCCCGTGCGTTCGTTCTATAAATAGATTGAAATCCTTAAGAACCTATTTTGGTTTTTTTTTTTCCAAGTGAACTTGGAAGTCTCAAAATCATGCAACCATCTCCTCTCCACTCCCTTTTCATAAAATCCTGCCATGTTAAGGGATCAATTACACTGAACTGTCGAGTTTCAACCTACCTCACAACGCATTACAATTGAAATTTTGTTTTTAATCTAGAAATACAGTGAATGAAATTTTGTTTAAAGTCCAAACAAATAAACTGTTTTCATGGGTCAACAACATGTTTATTTAACAACCATAGCTTTGAAGTTACAAGAAAGTTATGGTGCATCTGTATCAAGATCCAAGCACCTGATATTACCAAGATTGCAACTATACGTTGGACACCAGTTGCTTACCCTAGATTTACATCAAGAACATATTGCATGAGTATTTGGGCACTTCATCAGCAGAGACTACTGCTTGTTTTGCAATTCTTTTTATCATGTTGCTCCCACTATGGTCAACAAAGCCTTGACGATTTCAAATCACAAGATACCCAAAATGCACCAAACTACCCTCCACTTCACTAGTATCGAGATTCATTCAGGGTTGCCTGGCAATACCCAAGGACATATTGAGTATTGATAACTCTTTATTTATGAGAGGACATAGGCCCGGAGAATTTATAGTTTCAGAATAGGTCTAAGTGCTTCAAATGATTAGTTTTGAGAACTCCCAAGTGCCAATCCTGTTACCATTGCTTTTATTATGCCTCAAATATGCTGCCCTGAAAACACGGTGTTGTTTTATGTGTGATCAGTTGTCCAATGTGCACCCAGAAGTAAAGAGAATTTTTCCCTCATTTAGAATGAGAATTGTGATGGAGCAGAGTATGTGTTAACACTTGCGAAACAATTCTTGTTGCTACTATACCAAAGGAGAAGAAATTAGAAATTGCTCATGGCAAGAGCCTTAATAAAGCATAGTAGATAATATAAATATTTGTCTTTTTTAGTTTAGAATCTAGCTTCCATAATTCATAATTATTTGTCTTTATTATGGACCATTTGGAAACATTATATCATATATGGCATTAAAGTTTAAATTATTGATTGTATATTACAGCTCTTTGGTCATGATACCCTGTTCCATTTCATGTTTGATGTTAGCTCTTAGAGTTTGTTGATGACAAATGTTATATGTTGAAACTTGAAACTGGAAGGTTGACGTTATGGTTGGTCATTTGATGACAACACTATAAGTTATAACTGCTAGATCCTTCATGTTATTTTTGTACTAAATGGTTAATGCTTTAATGATTATCTTTAATATACAACAAACATCTATTTTTTCATATTTATGCAGCTAATTCACCATTCTGCATGCATTTATTAATATACATGCATAAAAATATATATTTTATATAAAAAAACACTCCTAGAACACTATGTTCTCGTGCTCCTACTACATTCTCACTCCCAACAACGATGTTCCCACCATCAAAAAGAAATTTATACAGAAATATTACTCCAATCTCAAAGTTTGGATTTATGTTTCAAACAAATATAAAATCCAACAGTAGATAATAACATGCATACATATTATCCAATGCAACCAACCATACTCAAGTCTAGCCTACAAACCCTATGCCTAGCCTTCACAAAGCTCAAAAGCTTAATGTAATAAACTGTGATGCACAACAATTGACTACTCAAATCCCTGGTGAGGAACACCTTGATATCACTCAACTAGTAGATTTAAGCTACTACAATTAATTTCCATAGCATAAATGTTTTATGAATTAGCTCTTTTCTAACCACTCAAAATATCAAGAAGGTAAACCAACATTTTTAGCTTAAAACCTAGTAAGAATAATTTTGGATTGATGGAATTGCAGAATCAATTTTTAAAATTGCCAAATCAAGTTGCAATAGAGATGTTAGAGGATGTTAGAGGGTGTTAAATCCATTTTTTGCATTAAAAACAATGAGTTCAACAACCCAAAATTGCAATTTCTGGCCAGATTCTGGTGATGGAAAAATAGAAAAGGACTAATCCATAGAAGATTTAGTATTCTTCCATTCAATTTATCCATACCCACATCACTTCAAATTAAAACAATGAAATCCACAGCATTGACATGGAAATAGAGCAGATAAAATGTTCAAAATCTAATCTATGGAAGACTAGAACATAGGCACATCATAAAGCTTGATTAGACAGGATGTTCATAATTTAATCCACTGGAATGTCATCAATGGAGTGGCTTAGTTAAGACTCAAACATAGGCAGGCCTGAAAAAATTGATTAGACAGAATGTTCACAATTTAATTCAATGGAATGCCATCATAAGAGTGTTTTCATTAGGATGTCAATTTTGAGATGTTGTTAAAGCGTTTGTTCATGATGAGAAATTATGGCAAAAGGAAACCTTGCAAATAGACGGGCATGAATTAATGATAACCATATAACCGGGGCTCTCGACTATGTTCCTTGTTTTATGTTATTTCTTCTTCATTTAACTGTCCAGCCATACATAGCCCACGGTAGCAAAAATTAGACCGTGTTTACCAGCAGGGCATTGGTTTACTGGTGAGGTTAACGCAATAGTAAGTTGCTCAACATGTTTTGCTCTCATTGTGGCATGCCCACTCGAATGGCACATTTATTAAAAGAATGAGATCGGGTGCAATTCTTGGGTAATTATGGCAAAACCGATTTCCTAGCATATAAGCCTACGGAAGTCCATGTTATGTGGTGCAAGCCTCTATCTCCTCATGTGTTTTCTACAGCTCTTAACAGCAGAGAGGTAATACGACAAAACCAAGCTTCTCTGCCATTCTAATCCAGTTCAAAATTATATGTCATTCTAATCCATTTCAAAATTAGGGAAACGGACAATATTCACTTCGATGATCCTCAAAGCAAATGGAAATTGGGCGACTTACTTGTTGTGACAGATCTTATTTAGTTCGAGGATTTAGGCTTACTTTCAAATGAGGGGGGATTTCCTCTAAGACGCTGCAATATGAACTGTAGACTACCTTAACGGCTTCAATTTCTTGCAGAATTTCCTCTTCCACTGCTATGAAGATCCTATAGCTTTAGATCCAAATCTGGATACACCAAATTCGAATACACCAGTGTGGGCATAAGCGAAGGATTCAGCAACAAAGGCTTCCACGAATAGCACCTAGAGCATAAGAATATTTTTTTTGTTTCAAATATGGTCTCAAGCGTGCCTCCACCAACACTACTATGCACCAGAGAAATCGCACTCCTCGAACACTGCAAACCCACCACAAAACCACGACTAAATCCAAAAAAAGGTGGAAAAAAACGCTATGCACCGGAGAAACCGTCCTCCTCCAACACTGCTATGCACCAGAGAAACCACCCTCCTCCAACATTGCAAACCCACCACAAACCAACGACCAAATCCAGAAAATCGTGGAAAAAAATGCTATGCACCAGAGAAAATGCCCTCCTCCAACACTGCTATGCACTAGAGAAACCGCCCTCCAAATCCAGAAAAAGGGATAAAGAAAACCCTATGGAGAAAAAACGATGGAGAAAAACCCTATGCAGCATCACGCAGGATTATGGTAGAGGTGTGGGAAACCCTTTGCAGTAAAATTTGCCCCATCATATTGGATATTTATATAGTAAATAAAAAAAAACCTTTTTACCCTTAATATACCACTAATATATTGGTTTATAATATTTTTTATTTTTAACCCCCCAAGGGAAGAGTCCATTTGAGAGATGACTTTTTGCAAATCGTGCTTTGGTAAAAAGACCTTGGTGAATCACTAACCATGCAAACAATTGAATCTTGTAGATCACTTGAATTAACCATATATTATGCAAATATTATGCAATCTCTTGATGCACCTTCTCTCTACCTTTGTAGATCATGAATTAAGAATAGGGCTATGCTCATGTTGCTTATGAAGAAGAAAGTACATACTATGAGAATCATATTGAAACAAGGAATACCCAAAAATCCACTCTTAATCATGTCAAAAGGAGCTAGGCATGATTGAGAATCCTTATCTTACTTAATGGCAATCATTTTCCTTGAAGCAGATGTCCCTTGTACTTTCCAACTCCAAATTATTCTTCTTACAAAATCCCATCATTCTCAACTACCTCACATTTGTTAGGGCATGAGGCCAACCACCTTCCTCCATGACCCCAAATACTTCTAATAATAAAAGAACTTGAGACATGGAAGCTGGATAAAATTATATCACAAAACCTAAATGATCATTCGATCCTACCAATGTGTTTTGTTATAAAAAGATGGTGTTCCAATCATACTTATGAAGCAAAGCTTCTAAACAATTAATCACCCATTTATCATCCATTTGGAAGACAAAATATTACTACCACTTAAAATATCAACCAAACTTAAGCCTCCTTCATCCTTTAAGGCTTCGAGAGGGAGACCCCTAGGCCCATCATAATTGGACCACAATTACAAAGGAAAGAATTGTTCCAATTTATCATAATGACTTGTAATTTGATTGTTTTTATGCTATTTTTAACATTTTTAATCAAGGGAATTAGGGTTAGTTTAAGGATCAATGTGAGAGCTAAGCCGGGAGCCGACTGTTAGAAGGGTTCTGGCTGTTTTGGTTGCAATATAAATATTTAATGTCATTTGATGACGCTTTGTCATATACCAAATTTTGCATTGCATGTGATTGTTGAATCCGTCATTATCAACGTCTACGGTTACCAGGCGTTCTTCGGATTATCTGCCCTCTTCGTGATCGATCGCATTCGAGAGAATCTTGAAATTGCGTGTGATGGCTTCTAATTTTAAGGATCAGCAAACGCTGTACGTTGCTTCCAATGAGGACAGCGACACAAAAGATCAGCAGAAACAAGAAAACAACATTAACGATGTTTCCAGCCCTGGGTCAGTCTTAGTAAAAACGCATGTTACTTTTATTCTTCGTGATGTGAATCAGGGGGCATAGTAAAAACGCATTTAGTTAACAATAATATACCTGTTTTCTCTGTCACAGAAAAATCTTCATCGGCGGTCTGGCAAGGAGTACCACTTCAAGTATGTACTTATATGCTCCTCCAATCTTTTAGGGGTCACATTTTTAATGGTTTACAGGGTAGAATATATTGACTCTGTGCTGCTATAGACGGTTTCATACACAATTGAAGAGATTTCATGTTTTTATAATTGGTTTTTTAAGTGGAATAGTGCTTTCATGAAAATTGGTGTTGTGTTGTTGGCTTTTTCTTTGTAGTCTGCTTGTTTTGCTGGTGATTAAATTGTAGTTTTGCTGGTCCCGCAGGCGCTTTTACAAAACATTTCAGTGAGTACGGGGAGCTAACAGACTCTGTTATAATGAAAGACCGTCACACTGGCCAGCCTCGGGGGTTTGGGTTTGTCACTTATGCGGACCCCTCTGTCATAGAAAAGGTTATACAGGACAAGCATGTATTTGATGGAAAAACGGTAGGTTTATCTTTCTGGTTTAAAAAGCAATCTGTTAATTCTTATTGCTATGTTTCAAAAATATAACCTTCAGCATTGACCTACAGGTGGAAATCAAAAGAACCATTCCTAAGGGGAATTCGACCAAAGGCGCGAAGACGAAAAAAATATTTGTGGGTGGTATACCTACATCAATTACCGAAGGTTGGTGAACTATTACCAGTTTACAGATCTTTTGTCATTATTTTGAACTCTTTCCTACCCGAGAGGGGATCGATGTATGTTGATACGGTGCATTTACTATAGCATTCCCGCTGTAGCTCGTCTTGTAGGGAGTTTGTAAAGACTATAGCTGCGGTCGGGCATGTTTCGGTCTTGCTGTAGTTGTTTTCTATTTGTTGTTTTTGGAATGCATATTTAGTTTAAAAGTGTAGGTTTAGCAGAATTTAGGCTAACAGGAATTGCTATATACTACAGTTGAGTTCAAGGATTACTTTTCCAAGTTTGGCAAGGTTGTAGAGCATCAGATTATGAAGGACCGAAGCACTGGTCGTTCTAGGGGTTTTGGTTTTATCACTTTTGACAGCGAGCAGGATGCAAGAAAGATTATGTCGCAAGGCAGAATGCTTGAACTAGGTGGAAAGCAGGTATTTTATGATTTTTTATTCTTAGTTTTATAAAGGCATCCTGATCCCATAATGCTAGCGTTTTTTTATATATTTTCGTAGTCCCATTTCTATCGATTTAACGTATAGCCCCATAATCTAGGTTGTTAATTAAATTTTGTAGGTGGAGATCAAGAATGCTGAACCAAAGAAGCCATTGTCTGATAGTGTGCATGTTTATGGGACTGATAGTAGACCTCCCTTTACTGATGCTGGGCCTTTTAACGGATTCCATAGCACGATTGAACGCAGGCCTCCATACATTCCTCGTGCAACTGGGGGATTCGGTGGTGCAAATGGGGGATTCGGGGATAGTTACAGTGGGTTCCCAGGGGCAGGTTATGGAAGCAACCCATATGGGTTAGCAGGAGATGGTAGTTTAGGGATCCATAGAATGATTAATGGTATGCCTCCATACATTCGTAGTGCAGTTGAGGGATTCAGCGATATTTATAGTGGGTTTGGAGGGGAAGTTTATGGCAACAACACAACTGGTGGTGGTAGTGAAGGATTTGGTGGCTATGGCAGTGGGGTTGTGGGTGGCTATGGAGTTGGCGATGGTTCTGGTGGTAGTTTTGACTCACGTGGTGGAGGCCCCTATCGCAGTGGAGGTGCTTATGGTACTGAAAGGGGATCCTATGGAGGTAGTAGCAACAGTCGATATCACCCATATGCCAGGTAGAACATGGCATGGGAGAATGCCTAAGAGGTAGCTGCTAAGAATAGATACCCAAGTGAGCTTTTGAGCTACAATCATTTCTATATATTTATATTTTGTAGGTTTAGGTTTAGTTCAGGTTTGTTGCTTTATTTTTCTTTTACAATCTTTTAATTTGCCTTTTACAAGGCTCATTATTTTTCTACCATGTTCCTTAAATGATTCCAATTACATCCTTTTGATTATTAAATCCAATCATTGAATACATCTGTGAGGTTGGTGGGGAAAATATTTTCATGTAGTAAAGAAAGCATGCAATGAATGAAAATATTCTCATGTAGTAAAGAAAGCATGCAATGAATATACTTCTACAATAGTTGTAATAGTCTTATATTCTACCATCAGAGCTTATGTAAGTTGTATTTCACCATCCTCATATTTTTTGGAGTCTACTACTCATTCTCATGTATATTTTTACACTAGGAAGAGTTTTTTCCTTTGGTGTTCATTCCATTGCCATTGCCATTACTAGACTAAAAATTAACCAAAAATTCAAATTGTGAATGAGAATTGCAAACATTGGACAAACACTAATGGTTGTAGGTGAGTATAGAGGATTAACCAAAAATTCAAATTGTGAATGAAAATTGCAAACATTGGACAAACATGTATGGTTGTAGATGAGCATAGAGGATGAGAAATATAGGATTCTTTACTATTTTTCTTTTCTTCTTATGAATACTTGAGAAGCCATGAATTAATGTTACATGAGGTTATCTAACACCAAACAATATGTTGAACTCTTTCTTCACATAAACACTTTAAGTGTTGGGTTTCACAAGGGAACCATTGACTAGTGAAGGAAAATATGATTATTATGCTGTGTCAAATCATAGAAAAGAGTGTCACTGATGTGATGGTTGATTGAGATCCATATAAATGCTCACATGTGGGAATTTTGGCTAAGAATGAGAGTAAATGCGTCATGAATTGAGAGAGAGAAACCTATATGTGTTCATGTCACCTTAGTGGCATCATAGCTTGGCTTGTGGGTGGTTTCTGTAGAAGATACTTACATTCGAGTGGAAAATTGCTCTTATACAACTAGCTTCTTTGATTTTATTTGTTAAAGGATTGTTGCATATCAATATGGAATGATTTTATTTTATTCATGTCAATAATATGAATTCATATTATGACCCATAATATGTCAATAATTCCGCCCTCCGAATTTTGGCTAAGAATGAGAGTAAATGGGTTATGAATTGAGAGAAAGAAACCTATATGTGTTCATGTCACCTTAGTGGCATCATAGCTTGGCTTGTGGGTGGTTTTTGTAGAAGATACTTACATTTGAGGAGAAAATTACTCTTATACAACAAGTTTCTTTGATTTTATTTGTTAAAGGATTGTTGCATATCAATATGGAATGATTTTATTTTATTCAAGTCAATAATATGAATTCATATTATGACCCATAATATGTCAATAATATGATTTTATTTTATTCATGTCAATAATATGATTTTATTTATTTTATTTTATTCATGTGAGTTTTTTATTTAAGAATTCCCCCCTGCGAATTTTGGTTAAGAATGAGAGTAAATGGGTTATGAATTGAGAGAGAGAAACCTATATGTGTCCATGTCACCTTAGTGGCATCATAGCTTGGCTTGTGGGTGGTTTTTGTAGAAGATACTTACATTTGAGTGGAAAATTGCTCTTAAATACAACTAGTTTATTTGATTTTATTTGTTAAAAGATTGTTGCATATCAATATCAATATGGAATGATTTTATTTTATTCATGTCAATAATATGAATTCATATCAAGACCCATAATATGTCAATAATATGATTTTATTTTATTCATGTCAATAATATGATTTTATTTATTTTATTTTATTCATATGAGTTTTTTATTTATGAATTCTGCCCATGGGAAAAATTTTAGAAAATAATGATTATATATTCATCCATAATGGATTTTATGAGGATTTTGAGAGCTTCCTATAAGAACTTTCTTAATTTTACTATGGGAGCTCCTTTTTATTAGCTTTTCTTTAAAAAAAAGAAAATATGAATAATTTAAAGATATCCAATAGAATTATGATATCCATAACAACTTCTAGATGTCTAAACCGTTTAAAATAACAATTATAAATTTCATAATTTAGGATTTTTCTTACATAGAATAGATGAAAGTCATAACATCTTTTCTATGAGATAGTAGACAAGAGATACAAAATGATTATATAATGAAATAGATGCAAATCACGTATATAGTTAGATAATGAATTAACCAAATTCATACTTAAAGGAGCATGAATATAATCAATCAATTTAAAATTCCATTCTAAAATAAGTACTCATCAAAACTTCATCAAAACTTCCTATATATCGTAGTATCTTGAAAGAGAAAGTGATATTGATTGTTTAATTGATAAATAACCAATTGAGAGATTATTTCGATGATGATACGATGGATGTTAAGGGTCTTGTCCTCAAAAGTTCAATGATCATGTTATATTTTGGAACAATATTCATTGCACATCTAAAGAATATGCCTCTCAAAATTTGAAGCTAGTTGATAGTTGAAAAAATTACCCATTAGTACCATCCACATATTGTAGACAAGTATTGCCTCATGACATCTTTCCATTAAAAAAAAAAGGATTTCACATGAAAAAAATAATATACAAAAAATAATATACAAAAGCATGATGCAAAGATACAATATCATACCACAAATATTTAAAGTATAAGTACCTATGCGGCGTATTTTTTTTAAAATAAACATCATTACAAATCTTGAGAGTGATTCCTTGTCATAATAAATTAAATCATAAGCTAGCAATTTCTAAATAGTTTTAATGATGAGAGAGCCATACAACATGAATTCAAACTTTGCGTTCCCTAATTTATGATGGTCTTGTCATAAACCAAAAAAATCACCTTCTTAAATGGGCACTCTTATCATATCATATGGGGATATGGCTTATTTATGTTTCACTTTGTTCATGAGAGAGGCCTCTTGTTGAGTTTTATCAATACATTGCAAATATAAGATCCCCTATTCTTGAGAAGAGTTTTTTAGGAAGGTTTTAATTGAGAGTTGTACTGATGAAATATCACATTCAATTGACAATACGACTTCAACTTCATAAAAGTATTGAATTTAGTCACATTCTTAAGCAAGGTTTTATATGCCCAAAGGTCATAAAAAAATTATATGCCCATTATTTTTGTTCTTGTTAACCATCCAATGCATCATAGTATTGAAAACCTTAATGATGAATTTTACTTTATGATTACATTATGGATAGTACAAAGGAACTTCACTTCTTACTGAAGTCCTAATATTTTGAAAAGTTCATTCATGAGAGAATTCAAACAGAGGATGAATTAATAGAAAGTACACTAGAATTTTACTCGAGTTGTTAAATGTTGGCATCACTTCATCCCACTTAGTAAACTAATTAAAAAAAGACCATAATGTAATGGTGGTCATCATCCAAACAAGGATTTCACATCATAAAATCTATAAACCATTTCTTAAGAAGACCCAAATGGTGGTCGACATCCAAAGAAGGATTTTGCGTCATAAAATCTATAAATCATTTCTTAAGTGGACCCAAAGTAACTATGAGATGAAGTGGAATGGGAGGAAATACTTATATACTGGACAAACTTTCCCTCGGGAGGGGAGCCTGTCCAATGGACACCGTCGGATTTCTCATCCAATGGTGTCCATTGGATAGGCTCCCCTCCCAAGGGAAAGTCTATCCAGTATATAAGGCGCTCCTGGAATGGGATGGGTATGCATTTTCTTCATTGATAATTGACATAGATGACACCTTTTTACTGAGTTAATATCATCGTTAAAGAGAGTAGGACAAAAGTATCCTACACGCAGCTTTTTTTGAGTTGTAGCTTGTAAATATAACCACCACATGCTCTAACATTTAATTATCATTAGACTCATATATGATCTAATTAATAAACGGAATGGGATAATTGTCTTTTGGATAAGCCAAATTTAGATCCATAAATTTATTACACACGTGGATGGTTTAACAGACTTGTAACAGACTTGTTTTATGCTGATAAAACAAACTTGTTTTATCCTCACCAAGAAAGATTACCTTTTGAAGGATAGACTTGAAAACAATGAATGAAGTAGAATCACTAGATTTTAGAACTCGGCTAGTTGCACCGAAATGGTCAGAGGAGTCAACCTTAAGTTTATGTTGTACTATTTTAGAGGAACTTGTAAATCTCCACCAAAATGCTCAGAATGATATGGATAATTTCATTGACACTGTCAGAATAAACTCAGAAATCACCGCCAATACCATTGGAAGCGACTCAAGAAACCACATCAAAACGTTCAGAGAAGACTTAGTATTGTCCACCAAAACATTCACGGATTGAAAGAGAAGAGTGATTCTTAAAGATCGCCGAAACGGTCGCATGCCCAAAAGTGGGAAGGAACTAGCGATATTTCACCGAAACTATCGATGTATTTTTCACCAAGTCAAATTATCCCATTAAGAATAACATGAAACAGACACATAAACAAGGGATTTTTAAAATGACTAAGAAGTGGCACACATGGAGACACATCTGTCAAATAGGAATTGACCTTGAAAGTACTAGAGATAATGAAATACAAATCCATTTCTGAGGAGGCTAGTGCATGAGAAACATTTGTCTCCAGCAGGGTAGGTCCCACATAGATTTCTTCTCTTATGGAACCATTTTTCTTTTCCCATGTAAAGCACTTAAAGACAAACTGTGGGAATTTCTAGGGTTAAGGTAAACTAAAGGTCACAAAATGACAAATTCATATTGTAATAAATAGAGGCAGAAAGTACAGTAGAAGGAATTTTCTCTAGCACAAAGAAGGGCCATACTATTTGTAATAGAATTAATTTTCTGCTAATAAAGAGGGACTTGTTTCTGCTAGGAAAGGTTGCGCAGTAATTTTCTTGGAATGTTTGGAATTCGTAATGTGGAATTAATTCTTCCGGTTTCCATGCAACTGTGAGATCCTCCTAACTATTCTGAATTACCTCTTTGGTGATGAATGATGTTGCTTTCCATATAAATGTCTGTGTATGAAATGAGAAATGAATGTTTTATTATGTCATTGCTACCTTTGATATTATTTCTGCTGTAAATATGCATATGAAATTGAAACAACTATTTGTGAGATTAATATGAATAGTTACAGTACATTGATCTAACTTTAAATTTGGTCCCTGTGGGGATAGGATAATTTATAATACGAAAGATTAGCTTAGTCTTAGGTTTAGAATAATAATTGAGAAGATAGGAATGGTAAGATGAGAGGTAAGAACCTGCGCATCACTTGTGAGGTTTCTTCTTATCAATTATATGCATTTAGGCACTTGTATATCATCCTTAAAAAGGAAAATTACATAAATGGTGGACCGAGCCATAACAAGTAAATATTTAAACAACTTAATCTACGATAGTAGGACCATTAACTGGACAAATTCCCCACACCAAATGACGGACAATCTAATTGGTATTGTTTAACATGGAGAATCCCTACTGTTGGTACCTGGGAATTTTTCTAGAAATAAAGAGATGGTATAACTTCCTTGAACATTTATTGCACAAGTGGAGACCTATAATCATTGAATTAATGATATTATGACTACTATATGATATAACGAGAGACCAATGTATTATTTGAAAAACTCAAAAGTATAACACGACTCATGAAAGTAGATTGAATTGGAAGAAATATGACAAAATGTTGGAAAGTGAGGTTCATGTTCAAGGATGATAATTTACTACAATACAAACTTCGATACATTTTTTTCCAAATTCCCTATCATGAATGATTCATTCTTTTTTTCTTTTTAACGAGCTAGAAGAGGGTAACAAATGAAGGGGTTACCCAAAAAAGGGTAACAAATGAGTCCAATCTCACATGTTTTACAAATCTAAGAAAGGAGTGGTTCAACGCCCAAAAAGGGTCCTTCATTGTTTCATTTTAAAGAGTCAAAATAAGGTAACATCAATATCATTTCATGTTTAGAAAGTCAAAGGACTATAAGAATCGAATGTGGATTTTTTCGTAAATTTAGTCCCCAAGGTCTAAAAAATGTAAAATGATACCTAGGAGAACTCTTCTAGTTATGATGAACTAGATTATTCCTTTTTTGTAAATAGTATAACCGGTCCAAAAAAGGGGTAAACTACTACTAGAAATCCTACCTTTCTAACACATTTACAAGCGTGAAAAACTCAAGTTTGCTTGGCGTTCTTTTCCTATTTTGGTAGTCTGAAAAGAGCTTAAAGACAAATTCAAGGGGTTCCTTTTTCATATAAGTTTCACAATCACACAAAAGTGATAAAAGTATATTCGACACCTTTTCACTTATTTTTTAATGAGCATGACTATGGTATCAAAGGAACTCGAAATCTTTTTCATTTTGAAAAGGAGCATGAAAAAGTAAGAAAACAAATTCCTCCATAACCAATAAAGTCATTCAATCTAACTTGAAATATTCAAAATAGATGTTAGATTCCTTTTTAAATTCAAAACATTAATAAAATGGTAAAAATAAAATATAATATTTTAAAATACAATATAATATTCTACCCCAAAAAAGAATAAAAGGAGCAAAAGTAAAAACTTTTTACCATTTATTTTGAGTGAGAAAAAGTCTTTTGGGTGTCAATCTTGGTGTGGATATTGCATGAGATTGAGACATCCATTTCACATTCCGTCGAATCCAAGTAAATTCCCCGCCCGCCTATACCCTTCCTTTTAATACAAAAATTTATAAGTTTTGGCTTGTTTTATGTATGGTTAGAATCATTTGTTTTGTGGTTAAGAGCGTGCCCTAGGAGACTATGAGCACTTATGGAGTTTGATGAACACCATAACACAATAGTGATTATGCTTGTATATGGATTCTCTCTAGTCATCCATCAAATTTGGGTATTTCTAATGGAAAATTCATGGGTATTATGAGACACTTATTGATATGTAGACAATAATCCTTGGTCATCTAGGATAAATCTGGTAAATCCAAATTGGATATAAATGCCATCAATGATGTGGTAGATGCATTTTTGATGGATAGATTGTGTTGGACCCATAGATTAGAATTATTCCCTTGGATATAATTGACATTCAAAGGCACATCTTACCTCATTGTGGAGGAGGGACCAAAGACGATTGTGTACATCTAGGTAAATAGACACTCAATTGCAAAGTAGGGTTGATGGTTGGATTATCCCTTGGAATTGTACATATTGTGAAGGGATGATTTCGCCTATGCATTATGCTAATGTGTTGTGGAGGATGAAACCATGAGACATTACCTCCCATTCGCGGAGGGAAATTCCAAGATGTGTTCTTATTCAAAGGTCTAAGACTTCCATTAGGAATATCAAAGGGTTTCCCCTAAAAGAAAAACCTAACAAGTTGTTGGTGATGCCAAGAGTTTTTTGATACCCTCTAGGTGTGTGTGATGTGCACAATTGACCATACCAATTGTAGGGAAAACCCATCTTCATTAGAGAAATACCACTAGTAGGGATAGCCGATGAAGAAGAAAACACACTTTTGGGATTGAGACACCGAAGGGTAACGATAGCCTTATTGATGGAGTTCGAAAAGGAATTGTGATCGAATTATACTGTGCATTGGTTGAGGTAGAGGAATTAGAACCTTTTGTAACTATTTTAGGATAAGTATATGTGGATCAATGCGATATTGTTGAAGCTATAGGATCAACATAAGCATGTTGCACATTTCGCCACTTGGAAAATAATAATCTAGATACACTAGTGACTCAATGATAGCAAGTATATTTAGATATGTAATATCTATTAGGGGTGGATTATTGTATTCATTTTATCAATATTCTTTGGTTTCAAATTCAACAAGAGAAATATCATCAAATAAATCTATGTTGGGATCATTATGAGACAATGAATTTTCATATTCAAATTGATGATCAAATTCTATAATAATATTTCATGGATAAATAGGTGGTTCAGGTTCCAAATCACTAAGAATTGGCTCTTGTGTGCATCTCCATGAAGTGGTGGGGCTAGCGGTTTCTAGTGATTCACCTTGTTGTCTTCTTAACTAGTAAGGTGTTATAGAGAAAAGTTACTATGGCTTGGGGTGTACCACAACATACATGATGACATGAGAAATCAATCCATTTCAAAGCATGCTAAATATATAAATGAAACTAACATTAAGGGATAAGAAGCATACCTTATTCTGGACATTCGAAGAAGATCCTAGTTGATATTTCAATCAAAATTGTTCCTACACATTGTACTCAACAACAACAAGATATACAAGTATGATATATAAAAGTGTTAGAGTCTAATCTATCATATTTAATTCCAACATGTAAACAAAGTACTTACATCCATCAATACAAATATTCATATTTACAAATGTAATGGATGAGAAATGGATATTTCTATTAATATAAACATAGATACAGATGAAAACCTCTATCAGAAACTCATCGAAATCAAGAAATTGAGTCCCTCCACTTGGGTCTCCACCACTTCTGTCCTCCATAAAAAGGAAATCTCACAAAGACAAAGGAAATATTGGGAAAGAGCACTAATTGTTGCTTCAAGGGAAAAGGGATGCATCCTCAAGCATATAGTATTGGGGCATAATTTTTTTATAATATATTTTCTCTTCAAAGTTCTCCTTATTCAATGTTCACAATAGCTCAATATATAGCCCTTCAATGGCAAGTGAATGGTCGAATCAGAGTGTTTCCCAGCATGTGGAATGCTAAGGATTAAGTCATTCATTACTTGATGGGGAAAAGTACAAATATTTTTATTTTTTGAGCATATAACCCAATGTATGAGGGTGACACTAGTGCAAGCTACATATATGCGGGTTGTAGACTTGTGACCCGCGTATATATTTAGAAATGTGAATTAGTGGTTCCACTGGAGCATCATGCTAATAGTAAGCAAATGAGATAAAATGATTTTTCATAGGGATAGGGAAAGGCCATCAAAGCATGATGTATCAATCATGGAAAATAACACTATAGCATATGCTCCCTGATGTATGGGGTTAGAGGGGTACATGATGGCTGGAATACATTATAAAAATACAAGGAGTGGAGTAATAAAGACCCAGGTGGAAAAATCGACCACTCATCAGTATAATACAATGATAGATATCTACATGTAACTATAGATATGATGTATACATAGTAGTCCCGGATACATAACAATACAATAACCATGAATAGGGATAATAAAAATATGTCATGAGTTGTCAATGCCACGTGCAATATACATTGAAATAAGGCTGAAACCATACTAAATGAAGACATCAGAGGGTACACTGGAGTTTGGTCATGAGAGCTGAAATCTCATAGATACAGGCACGATCAAGGAGGTAGCATATATGGAATGCCACTAAAATCATAGGTCTTCTACACAAATCACCACTAGTACATGTGCCATCATGCGAATAAAGGCGTTAAGGTTGAACATGATGGACCATTATTTGTTTATTGGTCATTGAGGTATACCGTAACAAACGTGAGATATCCCACCAATAATGATAAGGGGAATCAAGGTATAGAGTACACCCAAACAAGTGTGAATAGACGTGTTGATGCCAAACATTTGAGAGAATCCATCGATTAGGGGACATTGATGTATTCCAAAATTTATTGATGGAGAGAGAACTTGCCAATGATGACTGCAACTCTTAAGGCACCCAATGGAATATAGATCCCTATTGCAAAATAAATGCTCTGAATTCGATGGAATGGAATCCACTGAAAGGAGGGAACTAAGGAATCCCCCATCAACCAACATGAGGTACACAAAGCCAGTGGATAATTTGGAAGAAATATAATGAACAAGATGTGCACAAACCTGTAACAAATGTATCACAAATGGGAAACATGTAGAGACAAGATAACTGAGGAATGGTTGACTCAGGATAAAAAAAATTCCAACAAGAGCGTAAGGTAGATGAAGACTCATAGGAACCATAGAGTCAAAATGCCAAATGGGAAAACTCTTCAACACAAGAGGAATCAATAGAGACTCCATAGGGACTAGAAGCACAACCAGTCACTAGAGATAACTCATATCTATGATTACAACACCTAAGGTCATACTAGTAACCCAACCAATGAATGAATGGATTGTGCTCTGTTAGAAGGAGACATGATAACTGCTAGTAGAAAGTGATATCATTTCTCGTCTGAATTTTTATGTTTTATGATTTTTTGGTATTTTCATATTGAAAATCTTGAAAAAGAATAAAATTGCTTATAGTACAATAAAGAGAAAATGAGTGTCACGGGAATGAAAACTAGTACCAAGCAGTGGAACATACCTATACTCAATGGAACGAACCAAATGCAGGACAAGGACACTTGGGGGGATGTTTCCTCTGAGTATAGGATAATCAAGCTATAAAAGAAATATAAGAGGCTCTTCTTCACTAGGCTTAAGGAAGGATCGAGCTATATGGATTATAAAAATGAACCATGGAGCTGACATAAAGCTCAACACATTAAGCGAACACATGCAAATGCAACTAAAACTTGATACAAAATGGGAGTCCTTATAGGATATAGCCAGCATAAAATTTAAGAAATTAGAGTTTGATGTTATTGATCAAAGGCATGGCATGACTACAAGGTACTCCCAGACCTAAGGGAGGATGCTTATCATGGGTACCAAATGATAAAGCAGGATCTAACTAGGACACCCATGATTAGGAAATCTCTACCAATTATGAAATGACACTTCTAATAGCAGTATGAAGGTTACGTGACATTAAGGTGACATTAAGTGGGCTTGTACCTATGGTTAAGGTGACATATTCATAGGATAATGAAAAATGCATGCGTATGAATGAGCCAAAATTTCGATGAAATTGCACCAAAATGAGTTCATCCACAACAATATTAGGCCATACAGCTAGAAATAGTTAATAAGAAGTCCAAACTATAGGCGAAGTGGGTCAAAATATTTACTAAATAGTTAAAAATGAAGTTTTTAGCATACCGTTTAGTTTTTTACCCAGAATACTGCATTTGGAGCTAGTTGAAGCTTGAAATTTCAAAGGAAGGTTCTGGGAGCTACAAAAAACGAAATCCACAGCCGTTAGGATTTGGTAACTCATAATCACATTCTCTATGCATTAAATGTATTAATTTTTATTTTCAATGGTGAAATTTTAAGTGTGGACATCCGAAATATGGGAATCATGACCCACACAGGTCACATATGTCAGAAGAAACAATCATGTATAGGGCTTATGATGTCCAAAATAACAGGGAAAAGTCGCAAATTTTATTTTTTTCTTGGAAGGATAGTTATAAAATGGAGATAACGATAGCATGAATATGTTGATAGGGAAGTTTTTGGTGACATGATTTAAGGAGACATGGTCTACATAAATTTTGGAACCTTGGGGTTTTAGAGGCTAACCAAGACTCTGACAGATGTTTGTAGATTACTCAGATCCAGACATAGAGGCCTTCATGCTAGATGGGATACCATTGAGACTAGAGGTAGAGGGCATCCACTTCATCATAGGACTATCCCATCCAAGTGAGGTAGTGAACTTATGAGCTTGTGGAGTAGGTGAAGGACTCACTATTGAGGATTAAATAGATGTATATTGTTTCCTGACATGGAAAAGATTGAAATTCAAGTTTCATTGAACATTATCCACAGGCTAAGTCTCAAAGTGATAGTTCTAGTATTGGTTAGAATATTGAGGTTGGAATCGCTTAATCAAGCATCACGACCTCTCATGTTTTACTCGATAGAGTGCATGAGCTTTATTGTATATGCCTAGAGTACATCACTGCTGAGCAACATGAAACAACAGTTAACTCACTAAAATATAGATCATATAAAAAAAGTTTGGTTATGCTAACATTCTAAGCACTTTCTTTTTTGACAGGGTACCGAGTCTCAACCGTAGAGTTGAGGTCCCTCCCCACATTCTATGAGATCCATCCCACACATGTTGGGTGGAGGTGATGCAGAGGTTAGGAGGAGGTAGGTCACCCATTCCTTCCCACCTAATTTCTTCCACTGTTGCCGATGACAGATCATCTCCATCTATGACTATCCCTATGCACGAATCAACTTCGGTGGAGATACATACATTCCACTACCACCAGGGTCTACATATAGATAGGTAAGATCCTATTTCTATTTTTTTAGTCATTTGTTTTTTTTTTTGTATTTTTGATATATTTTAGAAATCAAAAACATGTTTTTGGTGGTATCAAGTACTGACATTAAGTTTATGTGTGTAGATGTAAGTCTGTGACAACTGGATGGTTTCCCTCGACATCAATGAAGGGGACTAGGGGATGTCATGATTGATGTTGTTGGTGAGAGGACTCTACAAAACATACATGGAATATTTCCCGATTGACACATAGGATACCCATGGTGTAATTTGAGGACTTTCTCTAGGCGATGTAGAGGCATGTAGTTGGGGTACCCCTTTCATGGGTTAGGGTATGTAGGTAGTTTCTCAATGCTGTAGTGCGTTATCATGATCATCACCCATGACCATAGGCATAGATTCCTAGATAGAAATTTTGTATCAGTCATGTGTATCTTGGTTCCTTAAAGCCCATTTTTGTACTATGCCATTATTGTACTATGACACAATTTTTGAACTCTATTCGAAAAAAGGATTATAGTGATTGATTTGATATATTTACACATGTGTTTGAATGTGAATGATTTTTATGTACATACTTCATCATTGATGAGAAAAATGCCAATTTAAAACGTTATTTGATATGAATCGGTAACATGATTATAAATCCTAGGTATGTGGATGTATGTAATGTAATCAAATTGTTGCTCCAATAATACTACCCTTAAGATAATTTGCGACAAAGTAGTATCCCTAATATGGTAAAATATATTTAATTGTGACATGACTAACTGTGAGTAAAGGTGGACTTCAAGATATCGAATAACATTGGAAATGGAATTGTTTAATAGTTCACGCTACAACAAAAACTGGATTTAGCATCTCTTTCTGCATCCTTTTTTGCGTCAAGACCATCTTTTAGTGTATTTTTCTTCATTTTTTGGACAAAATGGCACAATTTCATGGGTTGGTGCTATTTTAGGCATTTTTTGCGTCCTTTTTCTAAATCTGGCACAAATTGCGGTGTAATTTGCACCGAGTTTTGCACCTAGTTATGTGCCAGGTTTTGCATCAGATTTTCAGATAGGTTTTGAGCCTAGTTTTGCACCTAATTTTGCACCTAGTTTGTACATTTAACTCTTGTTGCACCCCCTTTTACATCCATGTTTGCCTCAACTTTTACGCCCTTGTTTTCATCCACTTTTGCATCCATTTTTACATCCATTTTTGCATCCACTTCTGCTTCTTTTGCATCCATTTTTACATCCTTTTTTGAGTCTAGTTTTGCATCTCATTTTGTTTCATCCATTTTTGCATCCACTTTTGCATCCATTTTTTTGTCCACTTTTGCACCCACATTTTCATCCCTTTTTGCATCCCATTTTGCATCCATGTTTATGTCTTTTTTTGCATCTACTATTGCATCCACTCTTGCATCCACTTTTGTCGCATCCTAATTCACACCCATTTTCGTGCCTACTTTTACACCCACTTTTGCATCTTTGTTTGTATCCAATTTTACATCAGTTATTGCATCCCTTTATGCATCCATTTTTGCATCCACTTTTGCATCCATTTTTGGTGCACCCCATTATGCGCCCACTTTTGCGCCTACTTTTGTTGCATCCATGTTTTCATCCTTTTTTGCATCCATGTTCTTATCCACTTTTGCATCCGGTTTTACACCTAGATGTTGAAGATAACAACGTGGATAATGATTATGATATTGAGGATGGATACGATGATGATGATAATGTTGTTGATAATGAGGAGAATGATGACAATGATGATGAGGAGGATAATGACAATGACAACATTGATAATGATTATGATGGCAATGAAATGAATGATGATGATGGTGATGATGACAATGACAATGATGATGAATACAATGATAATTATGATGTTGATCATCTTAAAAAATAAGTTGTTATTTGTCATGCATAAATTGTATGTGTCCTCCATGACCCTTTTCCACTAATCACATATTTTGGGTAGATGTTATTTCTTATGCTAAAGGTAATGATGAATAACTGACGAAAATGTCAATAACCATGATGATGATGATGATGTCAAGGACAATGGTGATGATGATGACATGAATGATGATTATACCAATGATGATGACTATTGTGATAATCATGGTGACACTGACAAAGATGACGATGATGATGATCATCATCATCATTTCCATCATCGTCATAATAAAAAACGTCATCACTACCATTTTCATCTAGTTCATCATCATCATCATTTAAAGCATATGGGATATGTTTACCATTTAAAGCATGCATAACAACTAGGATACAATTACAATCTTAAGAATGCATAACTTATAACTATGATTGAGCACATTTTAATCTTCGTTGAGCTTGTAGTGAAATTGGATTTATTTACCTCTACCAACACTTTCTTATAAGGATCATCATCATCATCGTCATCATCATTTCTCATTCCATTCTCATTGTCATCATAATTGTCATCGTCATCATTATTATCATCATCATCATCACCATATAATCACATCATTGTCAACTTCATCGTCATTGCCATCGTTTTCATCATCATTCATCTCATCAGCATCATCATCATCATCATCATTTTCATTGTCATTGTCATTGTCATAATCATTATCAAATAATCACATAATTTTATCCTTTTCCTTAGATGTGGGCATAATTTTGAGGTTTGGAATAACATGAATGCATATTGGGTATTTGGCCATTTTTTGGGGACATAAATTTTCAGTCACTTATACCCAAACACTTTTTTGTAAGGCTCATGGGCCATGATTGTATTGATGATGACCATGACGATGATGAGAATATTAATAATCATTATCATGATGCCAATGATGATGACGATGAATATAATAATCATCATGATAATGGTACCAATGATGATGAATATAGTGTCATGATGATGATGATAAAAATGACAATGATGATGATGATCATCATCATTTCTATCATAATCATCATCAACAACATCATCACCATCATTATCATTTAGTTCATCAACGTCATCTAGGTCATTGTCATTGTCATCACTTAAAGCATATGGGATATGGTTACCATTTAAATCATGCATAAAAAGTGGTATAATGTGACAATTTAAAGCATGCATAACTTATTGGGGCCAACTTCACCTAGGGAGACTCCAAAAATACATTTCATTATATCAAACTAGGGACTACTTCCTCGACTTACAATGGAGGTTGAACCTCAAGGACCATACATAATAATGGCATACCGAAAGGAGGGAAACACATCTCCGATGGGGTTACTACAACATACAATGACTATATACATCATAATATATTTCGAAGTTACAAATACAACAACTAAAATGTTTTTTATATTCATATATCATCTAATTCCTCCGTCCCCATTGATTCGTGGAACATAATTATGTATGGTATTTCCATATCCATAAATATTTTAAGGAATATTTTCTTTTCTCCTCCCACTAGGCCATGCATATTAACTAACATAATATTCATGGTGGAACCACCTTTATAGAGGTTGTTCCTACTCTACGAACCCCATAAATAAGTCTTTGTCTACCTTGATGGAATTCCCTAGCCATTGTCTCTTGTGCTTGTTTGAGTTCCAAATTCTGACCTACTCTAGGAGAGATTGGATCCTTCATTTAATCAAAATCCAAGCCCCTAGAGACCCTCTCTTCCTAGTAGAAAAGGCCTTCTTTGTTGTTGTCCCTCTTCATGGATCAAATTTCTATAAAATTGATTGTATTCTCTACATTATTTTATTCGCTTGGGTTTTAAATCCATATATATCTTGTCCTCTATAACCCCATGATTGACATGTAGAAGTTACCCTCTAAATTAAAATTATTCACAACTCTATCCTTATTTAACCTTTAATATTTTTAGATGTACATTTAGGAATTAAAGGCGGTGGACTAAAATTTCTAACCCGTATCTAGATCTATAACACTCGATACGATGTCACCACCTTTCACTAGGGATACAACCCCTTCCACTTTCCATTATTCAACACACTTGAGTATCTAAATCTATGACAAGAGTTTCTCCAAACATCAACATTGATTTTAGTTTCCCCTTCCATGTTGAATATGAAAGAGCCTTCCCAGCACTACCTTTACTTATATTAAATAGTTTCCATTTGAAATGATTATTAGTGGATGACACCTTACTATCTTTCTGTAGTGGATTTGTTACATCTTTCTTCCACCATGTTTTATTAAATATATTTATCATATAATATGAAACCAAGTGGCCATATGTAGTGCATATTAGACATAAAAAGGGATCCCCATATATTCAAGAACTTGGCAATGTTTATATCCACATGTTTACCCATAAATACTAAAGTGATATGTTTATCCATGCTTGCTTTATTATAATGTTAGCTATGCACCGTTTATTTCTTATATCTCTATCCTAAAACTTTTATAATATATTTCTTATATGTCTTTCTGATTTTTTATTGAATCTCCTTTACAAAGGGCACATTATATTTATCTGGCCTTTTAATTCTAGTCCTTTGGAATAAAATGCCACAATTTCAATTACACCATTGATGCAACATGTTAACCTTGAAAAATTTGGTATGTTGCATTACATGTGGCCTCACATTAACCCTTGGATAGGATTCTAGGTTCCACCTTTTGTTTGTTTCCTAAGTTTATCACTTAATGTATTTAGATGCATAATGCCGACACATGTTACTTTTGAGTTGTTTGTGTCATTGTTAATATTGTTTTTTGTTACACCCTAGAGAAATATTTTAATTGGAAATTAAACTTCTTAATAAAAACATATCTTTTAATTGAAAATAAAAAATTCACAATTTCAATTACATCATTGACACAACATGTTAACCTTCCAAAAGTTTGTATATTGCATTACATATAGCCTGGCATTAACTTTGAGAAATGATTCTATGTTCCACATTTATTTAGCTTCTTGAATTTATTATTTAATGTATTAATATATAATATAACTAAGATTATTATTATATTTTAATGGAAAATTAAAATTCTTAATAAAAAATATATTTTTAAACTAAAAGTTAAATCCTTTAATTAAAACTTTGCTATTTCCTTTAATTAAAACATTGTTATTGTGTTTTTTTTTTAATAAAATTCAACAAAACATTGTTGGTGCCTTGTCGTTCCTTAATAAACAAAGGATTATTGTCTTGTTATTTGTATATGTGAATTCTTATCCTATCAATATGCCTTTAAACACATGATTTTTAACCTGCCCTTAAAACAAAACAAAAGATTAATTACCTGTGCTAATCCTACCGTTTGTGAATCTGTGAATCTTTAGAGCTATATATTTTTGACCCCACTAATAGTAATAGATTAAAGAAGAGATTAATAATGATTTACCTATGTGAAATAAATAGAAGGATTACCCGCTCATTAACTGCTCCTTACCCTTATTCAGTGCAACAGCGGGATGCGCAACTGCCTAGTTTTTCACATTTTAACAACAATAGCCTAGTTCTTAGTAATATTCAGTTATAGGCCAGATAAGAATTCAAACAGTCCAAAAAAATTAGTTGGAAGGGTAGATCTGAAATGAAATTCAAACCCTCGTCAGCGGAGTGCTCTTTTTTTTCCACATTCCTCTAAAACGAATTCTTAGAATAAAACAAAACACAGAAGGAAGGCCATTTTGGTGGTTCCATGGTGAATCTCTATAATGCAGTTGCAGTCTCTTCCTTCTACGAAAACCACAGATATATATGCTAAATTTAAAGGTGCTTTGGGACACATAGGAATCACCTTCTATTCAAAGGTAAGCTTCACTTCCATGGCTTTGTTACTTATTGTTATTATTAGTAGGACAAACAAAACTATCAAAATTACTAGGGTCCGGATATCTATAATGATATGCATTTCTATATCTTATTACTGTGCGCATTTGCATCTAATTAACATCAATATGGGAACCTAGGGAGCCATTACTAAATTTGCAGCTCATAGGGAAAACTTATTTTCTTTGGGGAAAACGAATGGGGTTTTGAATATTTAGTGAATATTAGTTTTGGGGTTCTGTGATTTTTTTTCAGAGGACTTTTCTTGTAAATGATCTGAGCTTCCTCTAGATTGAACCCTTGGTCGCTCGAAAGTTATCTGTCTCATTTTTTCAACCGAACATTTCACATTTTACTGTGTACTTAATTTTATTGGGTTGCTACCTCTGTTGTTGTCTAAGGGGCTGCTGCTACCTTTAGTGAACAAACCGTGACCTCTTGTTGACTATCTGAGTGGTTAAGGTATGTGGCTGCTAAGTACATAGGGTTTCCTCGCGAGAGTTTGAATCTCTCAGGAGACACTTGCAAATATTTTTTTTTTTTGAACTCACTTTGATTTAAATTTTCTAATCAAATTTCTCTAAGCATCTGGATGAATCAAAAGTTTATGCCTACTCATAAATGTCAATCCTGCAAGCTCTTTCACCGCCTTGGAGATCCCATAAATGTCAGTTTTGTAAGCTCTTTTTTTCCCTTGTAGATCTCAGTTGGGTATGTTGAATAGATGGGCGATTCGACACCAATATGATGGTATCAATATTGAAGCCAAAACTCAGAGGCATTCAATTCTGAAATAAGTTAGGGTTTTTCGCACAGGTGGTTTCTTTCTGAAGAGAGAAAACGGTTTTACTCTAAGGAATGAAAACGATTATACTCTCTAAAGATTCAGATAAGTAGAATGTACAAGTTCAATATGACTTCAAATTGGCAGGATGAGGCTAATTTCCTTTTTTCAAAGGAATACACCTACCATCAAATCCAACCTAAAGTAGGTAATTTGCCAAAATACTATGTGAGAAAATAAATTCTGTTGTTGTGATGGACTGATCCATGATATTTTGTTGGCTACTAAACTCAGCCATGACCTCCTTCTAGCTGTTAGATTATGGCTGTAAAGGTTTGTTGTTGGACTAATCCATGATCTTGTGCTGCTCTTTGAATGAGCCATGATTTGTGTGCTAAGTTGGGACGTGACTTGTAAATTGCTCCTAGAATGAGCTATGACCTGCTAGGGCTACTTGGGGTTGAGCCATGACCCTCCTTATGCTGAACAATTATTACTATAGTATGTTGTTTATATAAGCATTTATACAGCAGCTACCACAAGCTCAATCCAGTGCAGGTAGGAACAATCCAATATATTTATGATACAGTTTGAAAAATAAATAACTATTTGGAAGCCTCAATAAGATTTATGCCTATGTTGGACAGTTAACAGTATGGATGCTACATATATAGTATGTTGTTATATAAACCTGAACAATGAACATTGATACTTTGGGTAATAATTTTACTAAGTTTTCATTGAGCTTTTTATTGGGTCTTTGGCTAGGAAAAGTTGCTTTTGTGTCCTTTTCTTGCAGTTGAAATGCTGAAACTTTATGAGTCTTAGAAAGAAGGTGGACTGGCACACAGGAACTTGTCAGGAAAATAATTTTTGCTGATCTGTCGACTATTTTCAGAACATGACCTCCACTCCAATAATTAATAGTTTTTACGTGTATAAGAAATGATGTCAAATTTTCCTTTGACGACTTTCACATCCTTTCCCAACCATACTATCAAAAGTGGAGGGTCCAAGCTAAAAAAGAACCTGGTGGAGGGTATAAAAATTTATTGTTCTTATCATTGAACGAACACCCATTGACAGAACCACATATTTTTTAGGAACACATAGTTTCTTTATATGTTTCGAAAGAGTTCATCATAATAAGCGTGCATCTTTAGTCTTTTAAATGCCCTAATTCAAACTAGGTTGTTCACAATCTTTGAATAAGATTGTACTTTCATAATTTGTACTCTATTAATTTCATACCTTACAATACTCTCTACAAAAATTATACACAATAAGTAACTCAGATTAGTGTTAGTTTCTTATATCAGTAAACCTAATATGACACGTAAAAACTTAGACAATTATAATATAATAGCCAACATCAACGTAAGGGTGAATAGATAATTTCACAAAGGATATATGAAAAAATTTCTAAACTTTCTCCACTATCCAAACCCAAAAGTAAAATAAAATAAATGTATGACTTGTTTAGAAGATATTCTATACCCCACTGTTCACTCTACCATTTCTTCTTTATGCACCTTTTTGGTGTTTGCTGAAATGTTTGATCATAGTAACTATATGTTTTTTTTCTGTAATTTCAGGATTAGTTGCACCTCCAATGTAGCTTAGAAGAAGCACCTTGTCTGGAGGAGCACGACCAGGAAATAGTGCAGAGCTATATAATGTTCCTTTATGAAGTTCACATTATGAGTTGCAAACTATATGTCGTTGTTTGTTAGCCACCTATAGAGGATTCCTAGAAAATACAATCATAACATGAATAATAATAATTCTATAAGAAAGGCACATTTGATCCCTCAAGATCAATACAAACAAGTTAATTGTTGATCATCCAAGCTTTTACAACCTGTGTTATTTCAATCTGAGGAAGCCCTAGCAGGCTTACCATTCATTGCTACCACCTACCACATGGACTGTAATTACTGTGTTGTTGCCATGTGGATTGTTGTTGTGTACTTTGATCACCTACTGCTACCTTTGTGGAATGCCACCGTGGACTTTGACCACCTGTTTCTTCCTTCATGGACTGCCACTGTGGAATGTGACCACCTGCTGCCACTAAGGTTTGTGTCACCTGTTGCCACCTCGTGATTGTTTTTGTTCCTACCAAGGTGAGTTGGCAGCCCTAGAAGCTATCCCATGTACTTCTTCTGCTACAAACTACCACCACCATGAGCTGTAGTAGCTCTGCTACTACCTTTGTGACTACTGCTACTGTAGAATTCCCCCACCGTGAGCTCCAGCAGCTCTACTGCTAATGCCATGAAGGAGAAAGGAAAGATAAAGAATCCCTAGTTGTCACTATGTTAGGAAAATAAACAACAACAAATAAACACGTCTTGTTCTTTTGGAGAAGTGAATGGCGATCTTGGATGATGTGCTTCTTTATTTATAGTCCATCAAACATAAAATGTTTCCACATAATTTGGAGATTGACCTTAGGGATTTAATTCCTTTTCATATTTGATCATGACCATTTCAATATCCTAGCTATATTAAAGATAAATAATTTAAGTTAAATACTATAGCATTTTAATGTTTTGTACTTGTCCCAAGGTTGTAGAAAATATGTGTAATAACATTCACAATATTTGGTCTGGTTAGTTGAAGAAACTCCTTGAACCAATCAACAACAAAGAGTCCATCAGGTGCATTAAGGAGTGGTTTCTCTTCATAGTCCTTGTAAATCTCTTACAGTATCCCAGGAAGCTTAATTACATCAGATGCATACTGCTCAGCACTGATGCTGACTACAACACCACTTGAGCTCAGCTCATTTCTTGCTAAAAAAACCTTAAATTCTTAGATGATCTTAAGATAAGACTGAGCATCCTTCATAGATCCATCACAGAAATTATCAATTTCTCTTATAGCATCTCTAAACCGCTCTGAATGTAGAAAAATTGTGGAGAATAACAACTTACCTACCTCCCATGCCTTTATTTAGTGACCATGATCAACTGTATGCTGGATAAGGGTGAGGGTGAAAAAAATGAAATAATTATTAAAAAAATAAACAAACAAAAACTGATTAGCAAAAAAGCATTGAGAATCTTTTACCTTTTCTCCTCCTTGCTTAATACGTCTATGGTTATCTATTCTAATGCTAAACACATCCAACAAGAAGAAGAATAACAATGCAATGAGATAGTTCAGATGTCAAAGAATACCATGTTTTCTATGGTTAAATCTATGCTTGATGTTGTTAAGTAGTAATCATAGTAATTTTTCTATATGCATAAAGAGCTCATCACTACTTCAACTCTCCATTTTGTCTTTGGTTTTACCCCAATTATTTTTTAAGAAAATTATTGTGTATCACCATTTGTGAAAGGCATAGGACTAGCTTCATTTGCTGGATCTTGCAAAATTGTGCCATTTCATTTTGTTGTTGCTACTAGTTCAAGACTCAAGTTCATATTGATGGGTACTGTAAAAACTCTTTCCATCATAAGATCTATGATTTTTAACAACTAATGTAGGGTATCTTTATAGCTTGTCCCCTTAATCCTTTAGGACATCAAATATAGTTCATTCCATAACATCTTTAACATGAAGCAATGTTATGGAGAGCTTTGTTTTCTCCCCATAATGAGTCTAAAAATTTGATTGGACAACAAATACTTTAAACATATAATCCATAATAAAGTACTTTCCCATTTTTGGCTTCACAAAATCTCCATTTAATTCTTCTGAAAAACATTGAGATTATTACCTACACACAAAGATAAATCTTTATCAAAACTTGGTGACTTTTCTAATGCCGATTGTAGCAAATTACATCATAAAACAAGTATTCAATAACCAAATTCCTAGTCTATGGGTTAATGGGGAAAATGAAAAAAATACATAACAATGGACTAATCCAAAAGGGGCAAGGGTAGAGTTCGAAAGCGATGTTTTTTTTTACTAATTTTTAGTTTTCTAGAAATTTTGTTCAAAATTAGAAAAGGGGGCAACTTGGTAGGTCATTCGAATGGTGGGAAAACCCTTAAATTTTGTCAAGGAAACAAAATAGATAACATTCCTTCCAATTATATTGCATGGAAATTGTAATATAACATTTGAAACAAAATAAGAAGAGATTCAAACCCTTTTGGCCACTAAAATTAAATCATTTGAGTGACTAACATGGGTTTTTTGCTACAATGATTCATTCATAGTTCACTTAATGAATATTTGAAGTGTTTCCAGTATCATGTTCCATTTCCATATTTTCATGAGTGTTCATAGTCTAATTCAATAGTTTCTTACTTGGTAGGAAGTTTGCACTTGTACTTGGAGCAACAGCTTGTGGAGCATGTTTTAAGGTTTTTGCCATCTAGTTTGAGGCCTAAGATTTCATTCAATGTCATATTGAGAAACATTTGAGAACTTGTATTTTGATTATCTTTCTTGTTCATTTCCCATTTACTTATACTACTTTAGCACTTGTACATACAACAATAGTTAGTGGAATGTATTCAAGTATTTTTTTCATCCATTTTAGAGCCTGAGATTTCATTGTCATGCTATTCAACGTTTTAGCACTTGTCTTTCCATTCACTTTCTTTTCCATTTCCCATTTCTTTATATTACTCTCAGTTCATCCCAAACATTTGGTTGGTGATAGAACCAAGATTTAACAAGCTGTATTTTGGATTTTCTTTTCTAGTAAATCACTTTTCATTTCCTATGATATAAAATAACTTATACCAAAATTTGTCTCTATCCTTAACTGAATTGGTTTATGTATATAAGTCTCTATTTAGGTACAATGCTACCTAATTTAGATCTACCATAAAATATGTAAACATGAATTCTAGCACTACCACATCAATATTTTAGGGGAAGTTGCCTTCAGGTTTTGACTAGAATTAGCAATATTCACCTTCAAAAGAGCTTTAGTGCACAATACCATGTCATTGTAATTTGGCTACAATAGGCATCTCGACTAAGTAAATATTGGGTAGATAACTTAAGTGTATTGTTCTTTATATTGGAAGGTTTGGATTTCTAGAAACATTCTATTTATGTTACTATCTTGTTGCTTACTCTGAAGACAATAACCTAGTTTCCAGGCATGTCGTTCCACCAAATCAAGGTGACGAGAAGCCTTCAAATCTCACAAATATTCCTTACAATGAGAAAGGTAGAGTTCATTGTCTATAATCCAGAAGGTATGTCTACCACGAGGGAATCCTTTTACTGTAAATCTTTCCCAAATGCAATGCATTATGTTTAGATTTCAAAGGATATAGTCCATGATTGTATATTAGATAGTTGACACTTATGATACCATATTGCAGTATTCAACTTTGAATATTCATGGTGTCTATATCCATTGCATATTCCTAGTTACAAGCTTTTAGTACTTTTGGTAATATTGATTGTGGTATTGGTACTAATTGCCATGCCATTCTGGAGCTTCAATTTGAGAGTACAAAAGAATTAGCTAGATAAGTGTCTAGAATTGATGAATCTGAAGATGAATGCTTTGAAGAGATTTATCTTCACTACTTGCATGGAAAAAATAATATATTTTGGATCAATGGTAATATCATAATGCAAGAGGGGATATCTCATGATAATGGTAGATACTATACTTCAAATGAAATTTAGGGTGTCTATGTGCAAAACACTATGTTTGTGGAAAATACTCCGCTCACACAAGTCAAATTTTGGTTTGGAATCTAGATTATATGACTGCATAATTAGAAAATGTGGTGGGAAGGATGAAGTAGCAAATAATGCAAATTTGGGAGAGACCTCTTTTTCTCAATCCTCTGAAAACATATACAACTGTGTTATTCAGTTGGAAGAGGATAAGTGCAATATAGTTAAAGGTTATCTCCAGTGATGATGAATACACATATAATGGTGTGTGCAATGTAGCTATTCTATTAAAAAATGGAACACTATAAGAAAGTACAGATAACATAATACTTACAGATGTTTTCTTTGGATGAATTAAATTCTACTGCTTACAACAAATAATTTTATGCACTCTTTCAAACCTTAAAAACCTTCTTGGCAAAGGAACACTATCCACAGTGAACACCAATTACTTGCATCGTCACTCTTTGAATTTACGGTCCAAGATCTAGGAACATTGCCACATGAGTCAATGATGACTGAAAAGCTCAACCATCCACTATTAATGCAAACCCTAGTTTTTTCCATAAATGGGCATTATATCTCCAGTATTCAAAGTTCCATGTGGAACTCTAATATAGAAAGAAACAATGACGCAGTTGGATTCATAAACCACTCCCCTGTTCATACACTCATAGGTTAGAATCAGTGTTATCGGAACCGGACCGAAATCGACAAAACTGGCCAGTCAGACCGATATACAGGGTTGGCCGGTCCGGTCAGCAAACAAATTTCAAAAAAATGGATTTTTTTCTAGACCGAGTATGGAACTGGTCGGAACCAGCCAAAACCAGCTAAAACCGGCCGAACCGATCAAAACTGGCCGAACCGGCCGGTCTAGACTGGGGACTCACGAAACTCATTTTTTTTTTAAAAACCTAGAAAATAAAACTTTGCTGATGTACTTTGGAGCCTCTTTTTCATTGTACTTTGGTTCAGAACCTCAGAGATGTATTGCACTAGGTGCTATTTTGGATATTTGCACCCATATTTGCTATATATATGAGAAAATTTGCATATTTCTATATTAATGGTTTGGATTCATATGTATGCACATGAATATATATGTTTTTTTACAAAATATGAATATTTTATGTATTTTTTAGTCAGCCGGTTTTAACCTGGTTTTTTGTCGGTTTCGGTCTGGTTCACATTTTGGGTTTCGCCGGTTCAATGACTGGTCCGGTTCTGATAACATTGGTTAGAAGCATATGTTAGGGTTAGGTTAGAAGCATAGGTTAGGTTTTATTCTGTGTTTTTTTTTAAATTGAATTCCATGAGTCCCTAGTCCGCGACCATACGCCAGAGTACGGATCGGCCGGTTTTGGTCGGTTTTAACCAGTTCCGTACCCGGTTTGGAAAAAAATCCTGTCTGAGAAATTTTTTTTTACTGACCAGACCGACCAACCTTGTAAACCAGTCAGACTAGCTAGTTTTTCTAGTTTCGATAACATTGCATACTAATGACCCAAGTTCAAAACCCAATGGGAAAAGAGCCCTGGGTTATAAGCTTGTCTTGTTTGATGGAAAGACAACATCATTTTTCTGGTTGAGACTTCCATGTATGCAAAAGACGATCAAACTATGAGAGAACATAGTTTTTTTATACATGATAAATGGGGTAGAAGTAGAGGTTGGTGTAGATATGTGGTGAGATTTTCCTCCCCTTCTGCATTGATGATTTGACTTTGAAAGAGGCTCAAGCATGCTGACACTTATAGATGACATATGGGGTGGACTTAGAGGTTGATGTAGCTTTTGTAGTGACATTTTCCTCTCCTTACACATTGATGATTTGAATTTGAAGGGTGCTCAAGCATGCTGACACTTGGATTGCATATATGAATGGAATCCATGGTAGATGTACTTAGGTTCCATCTAGAGCTTTGTCCCTATATCTTGTCCTTTATATCTTTGTTATTACAACGATGTTATTTCTTCCAATGGAATAAAGTTCCAGATGCAACGGCATGATGTGCAGTGTCTTCCTTCTGAGGCTTGGAGATGTCATGATTGGGAGGAAGAGCTTGGCTCCTTTTTAAATCTGCTTAGCACAGAAATAAACCTTCTCTTATTCTATAAACTTCTTGGCTAGATTATTCTCTCTTGAGTTAAACCTCCTTTGGATGTGCATTATGTGAAGTTGATTGAAATGATAAATAATGCATTTAGGTTTCTTAGTCATGGACAATATTATTTTTCCTATAGGGCACCAGCCCCTTGTGGATTGAAGGAAGACTAGTTTGGATTCACCCTACACAGAGGTAGTGTTATATCCTCTTGCAATAGCAGTTTGTAGTATGTACTATGTAGACCTAGAATTCATACCTTTTACAGGGAAATATATTGCATTCTTTCCCATATTTTTCTTGACAGTGCAAATAATAAAGCCATAAAACTCCTTTAGAACTAACATACCTGATATTTCCCTCCTTATTACTTATTGTGAATCGAACTTGCTGATGTGTCGATTTTCCCTTCAATTAGTCAGACTCATATGGGATAGGTGTTGTGCACGAGATACGTGTCCAATGCGAGACTCATGGGAAGGACATGTCCCTGCAAGTTAGCCTTGCAGAATGGAAAAAATGTGCCCAACGGTGAACTAATGGGGCATTTTTACCCATTTCACTCATAAGTTTTCACAGAAACCCTATTAGAGAAGGATATTGGAGAACAGAGAATGATATAGCATCTACAGCCTACCATTATATTGTTGTGTTTGTCATTTCACTAATAGCAGTGTTCTTTTGCAAATCAAAGTTATGCCTCAATCATTAAGGGTTGCTACTCAAGCTCAAAGGAAGGGGAAGAATACCAATGGTAGTGGTCCTCCTCCTCCTCCCTATCCAACCGATAGTGGTACTTCTGCTGTTAGTGTTAGGGATTCATCTACTTCCCTATTTTGTATTTTCCCATGGCATTCTCAAATATCATCTATCATTTTATCTATGTAATACTTTGATGACATCGAAGGGAAAACCTACAGTTTATGGTTACTTCTGAATCTATGTTGTACACTGTATTCTTGG